>CM044441.1:84483215-84518400 GCA_024363595.1 Xenopus borealis
CTACCCAAATGACCCTGATCAAAAGTTTACATACCTCAGTTCTTAATACCGTGTATTGCCTCTTTAACATCAATGACAGCTTATAAAATAAAAATATTTAAAAAAGTATTAGTCTGTGCAATAAAACCAATGTTTGGTTATGTTACAGCTAGTGTTGCCACCCGGCCGGTATTTTACCGGCCTAGCTGGTTAAACGCCTACCAAGGCTGGGGCCGGTATTACAAATTTACCGGCAATGTAGCTGCCAGTAAATTTGTAATACCCCTTTAAAAAGGCCCTTGCCCTGCCTCCAATCCAATTAAAACTTACCTTTCTTGCGTCTTCAGCCGATCGCTTGATGTGGCTCCGCCCCCTGTGACGTCATGCCATGCCCCTTTGTCGTCACACCCCACCCCTTCTGTTCCCGCCCTCACTGCTAGCCAGTAAAAAGTTTACTAAAAGGTGGCAACCTTAGTTACAGCCAAAGCAGAAATAGCGGGAAGAAAAAGGTTAAATATATTAACAATATGTGGCAGTGTTTGCCTATAGCAGTGGTTCTCAACCTTCCTAACACTGTGACCCTTTAATACAGTTCCTCATGTTGTGGTGACCCCCAACCATAAAATATAAAAATATTTTGGTTGCCAGCCCAGAGCGGATTGTTAGGAAAGTACAGGAGACAGTGTGGCTGCATAAAGGTTTGTTTTCCGTGCGTAGTGCAGCAAAAATTTTGTGGCCACACCCCAATTACCATGTTAATTTTACAAATTTTAAATGGGCAGGGAGAGCTGTATGGCAGTCCCTACTAAGGGGATATAGAAAGTTGTAGTGCAACTGGCTTCCCTATACAGGTTACTGAACTACAACTCCCAGCACCAACACCCGGAGAGCTACAACCTTGGCCCAGGGCTAGTGGGGAGAGAGATGAACCTGCTCCTGGAACCCCTTAAGTGACCCCTGTGAAAGGGTCGTTCGACCCCCAAAGGGGTCCCGACCCCCAGGTTGAGAACCACTGGCCTATAGGAATACAACCTTATAATTTGCATTAGTATGTTATTCCAATTAGGCTTGTTTAAAATGTTTTCTTTTAGGATGAATAGCCTTTTTTTTTACTGTAACTTGCTCATGTTCTTTTTCATTTCAGACATCTTTGATCTTTTGTAGACACAGACTCCGCCAGTTTAGTCTCACATCTCTTGTTTTTCAGTTGAGTTTTAGGCCAGGTTTACATTGCTGATTAATGAAATACTATTATCCCTTCATTTACTCTTTATATAATATTACCATTTCCTTTTCCGTGCTTCTCTAATTAGAGCTAGGGTCTTTGTCTTAAACGAATGGCTTGTTTTCCCTACAATGACACATTTTAACATTACTAGGGAGTTTTTTCCAAAGCCCTGCTAAGCTTTCTTATCTCTCTTATAATTAATTGTGTTAAGGACTCCGGCCAATGTGACAGACTGCTGTTCTATAAAAATCTCTAGCCATAAGGCATGACATAGCCAGTGGTTTGAAAGATACACATAGGTTTGAAAGATACACAGCAACTTGTTTACACTCTTCATGGACACAAAGCAAGTAACTTTAAGGCCTGGGCACATGGGATGTGTTTTGGCTCCTGAAAACGTTTCCTCTAAATTACCCGTCACCTTAAATTGTGTTCATTTTGAATTACATTTCAGTCCCACCACTGCTGCTTTTCATTTGTTGCCTGGTTTTGTGTTAACTAGTATGTGTGATATACATGCACAAATGGAAACTGGGAATTGCTAATAGATGTCATAAGTAATATATTTTATTGCAAAAGGGAAATTGTGTAAATCAGGCCTTAGAACTATGGCACAGGTCATTTATTTATTTAATAAATCTGTTTGCAGAGTGAGTGTGATTGCATTAGCAGTGATAATACACAAGGAGCTTTCCAAGATTGCTTATAGTCAGTGGGGTAACTAGATATTACTGGGCCCACAGCAAATTATTTTTCAGGCCCCCAAAATGTCTAGAGTTTGTACCTGTTTTACCAATATTTATTTAACTTCTATATGAATTAGGGCCTCATGGGCACCCTATATCTCCTGGGCCCCCCTGCAGCTGCAGGGTCTGCTTCCTCTGTAGTTACGCCCCTTCTTCTATTTTTAATGACACAGCAAGGTGTCTGTACTTGCATTGATCCATACCTGTCGCAAAAGGAAAGTGACTGACAACAGTTTGTGACAAACAGCCCTGTTCAGCCCTACACGATTGAATATTTTTCACATATGAACTTAAAAAAGTTAGTACAGGTATTGGATCCGTTATCCGGAAACCTGTTATCCAGAAAGCTCTGAATTACAGAATGGCCATCTCCCATAGACTCTATTATAATGAAATAATCCAAATTTAAAAAAAAGATTTCCCTTTTCTCTGTAATAATAAAACAGTAGCTTGAACTTGATCCCAAGTAAGATATAATTAATCTTAATTGGAAGCAAAACCAGCCTGTTAGGTTTATTTAATGTTTACATGATTTTCTAGTAGATTTAAGGTATGAAGATCAAAATTACAGAAAGATTACCCCAGATCCCAAGCATTCTGGATAATAGGTCCCATACCTGTATATTGCTTTGCATGAGATAATACATATTAGATATTAATATATTACTACCACCATTTAAAGGAGTGTTCACCTTTATGTTAACTTTTATTATGTTATAGAATGGCTAATTCTAAGCAGATTTTCAATCGGTCTTCATTATGTAGTTTTTGTAATTATTTGCTTTCTTCTGACTCTTTCCAGCTTTCAAATGAGTCACTGACCCATCTAAAAAAATGAATGCTCCAAATATATTATTATTGTTACTTTTCATTACTTATCTTTCTATTCAGACCATCTCCTATTCATATTCCAGTCTCTTATTCAAATTAATATATGGTTGCATGGGTAATTTGGACCCTAGCAACCAGAATGCAGAAACTGTAGAGCTGCTGAATAAAAAAAAATTAAAACCAATTGCAAATAGTCTCAGAATATCTCTCACAACGTTAACTCAAAGGTGAACAACCCCCTTAATAATTTCTAGTGCACAGTTGCCCCATAACTGTATTTCTTTATAACCAGAATCAAAGCCTTAGAGCAGTAGCCTATTTCTTCTGGGGAGGTTTTTAATTATTGGCCAAGTTTTTGGAAAGTTTGTTTCTCAAATGAGCTTACAAGTAGAGAAACAATAGAAACATAATCCCTGAGTGTAACATATTAAATATGAATTTCTCTCTCTGGCTGAGAAATGTCTATATTGTTGCCAACAATGAAACCGTGAGATAGTGACAGAATTTAGATAGGAAATGGGGGGAGAATATTTTAACCTGTTCCATAAACCCTATACTGCTATGCTTCAGCCTGTCAGCAGTATTTGTTTAGTGTGTTCACTTGAGTGCAATACCTGCAAGCACAATCACACATGCCATGCAGTTCTGGGCAGGTAGGGCCTACACTGGGTTACTGTTCAAAGTGTCAGGCTTCAACTTGTTATAAAGCTTTCATCAAAGTCAATCTGATTATTTTCCACATGGTTTTCCTGAAAGGATGTTATGATTTTCTAGATGTTTGGTGGCTGGTGATAAATTAGACTTTTATGATGTCATGTGAAGGCCACAGCTTGGACTTCCTCCATTGGGCATGCTGCAAGAAAAAATAAAGGTTGGAAGTGTGCCTGCTAAGGAAAATGAGCTTGCTATCGTTGTATTTAACTCCTTGCTTGTACATAAAATATACATTTTATCAATTCATAAATATACATGGTGTAACTAAAGAAAATACCAGAATATAAAATTTTGTATCATATATAGTGAATAAAATACCCCCTATTGTAAAATATAAGGATATTATAAGTTACCGAGGAGTTTCATGACCATATAAAAACACGAGGCCGTGTGGAACTCCGAGGTAACTTCTAATATCCTCATATTTTGCAACTGGGGTTACTATATTTATTATAATACACAAGTTTCAGTGAGTCATGTGACAGAAATGACATCAGAACTCACCGTTTATAACTAATGACATCAGAACTCACCGTTTATAAAGATATAATTTACAAGATATTGATGGCTTTTGTGTATTATAAAGGTATATGTATTTGTCTAGTGCTGAAGTACAGCACTCATTTTTATTTTTTAAATTTAATTTGGGTTTGTAAATGAAATTTTAAAAACTTAATTTTTTTATTTGCACAAGACTTGTTGAGTGCTTTACTTCACGGGACTATTAAACTATTTGTTACCAGCACTCAGACAGACAATAATGTATGTTGTTGTGTGAGTGCTACTCCTTTGGCACTATATATGTGCTTTATTCTGTGTGCAGTCAGTGGTGGAACTACTGGGGGTGCAATTGGGCCAGGGTCCACACCCCCTCAGGGCCCCCGGCAACTTGCGCACTGCCGAATTTCTGGCCGCAGAGGCCGATTTCAGGGCATGTAATCCGTACCGGAGGGGGACGGGGGGGCTAGGCTGCATATCCCGCACCAGGGCCCGCCCCCTCCAGTTACGTTTTTATGTGCAGTTTATTTAAAAGGGAGCCATTGTCCTCCTCTGCAACTATAGCTCGCTCATGGAAGTTGTAATCTACTACACTAGGAAAGAGCAGGAACTCGCAAGTGCAAATACAATCACCTAAAAACAGAATTTGCAATGTAATGTTATCTATGATCATGTATGTTCATTTTTATTCTAACATTTTGGAATTGTGCCTGGCCAATCCGAATCCAAAAAAATCACATGGTTTTTTTCGTCATACAAACAAGTCAAAGTTTTTTTAGCCGCCCCCTCATGTCCCTAATTTATATATATGCAAATTAGGGTTCGGTATTTGGACAAATCTTTCACAAAATATTCACCCCAAATCCTAAAATAGTGGATTCGATGCATGTCTAGTCATTACAGGTATATTATCTATTATCCTGCATGCACAAGACCTGGGGTTTTTCTATTAGAAAAACAGTTTTACTGTTTTATTATTAAAATAGTATAGTAATAGTAGAAAAAGCAACTAAAAATGCAATTATTGATTTAAAATGGATTCTATGGCATATGTACTTCCCTTTCTGTATAACAGGATTTCAGGAGAGATCCCATACTGGTACTTGCCTTTCTTTAAACATTAGATTTTGTACACTGCTTGCATTCTCCTTTTTTAAATCCAAATAATGCTAGTAGCTTTGAATATTCTCATTTTTATCTACCTTGAACTGTTCTTTTTACCTGGATTCAAACTTCAGGTGACCTGCAGGGGCCGTTCATTCATTTGATTTATGTACTTCTAGTTCTTGCTATGAACTATTTTCATCTGTTTTGCACTTTTACTTAAAATATTACACTCCTGTCACATTGCTGTGCAAAGCTTTAATCATGAAATGAGGTCTTCGATTGATGTAAATAGATTTATGTGCCCTTAAAATAAAAAGTAAAGCTTACGGAAAAATGTAATTCACATATTTATTAAAAATGTAGCCTAGCCCTTTATTAAGCAATTTTTTTCTTTACTATAAAGGATATATTAAAGACATAGCTCATTATGTGTAATTGAATGTTACATTTTTCTTAAGCTGCCAGATTGCTGTTCTTAGTTGAGGCATTGCCCATAGGCAGAAGTAGCAGAATATACCATATTTTAAAACTTGGTGGTAAAAATTTAATGGAGTTATCAAAATGATGCTATGAAATGCTAATAGTATAGATGAAAGATACCCTAATTTTTTGGCAAGTGCAATAGGAACACTCATCATGGCATTGCCTTAAATCATTTAGATCTGTATGATGTAAGTGCATTCATGATTCACTTAGGTCCATGCTGGAGATGTCAAGGGAAGCTGGGAAATTTGCTGTGCTATTTGAGGAGGGCAGAGCTGGGAATCAAAATGGGCAGTTACACCACATATTGGCTCCACCGTTAAGGTACATGTTAGAGACCCGCTCTACAAACGAGTGCAACTTTCCCCGATATGCCCACCTTGAGGTTGGACACTAGGACCCAACAATTGGATCACAATGTTGAGCATATGGGTGGTCGATCAAGGAAAGCATCAATAAACCAATGAAGTCCTTGATCCAGCCCTGCCCAATCGATATTGTTCGAGAAAGTCCATTGGAAGGCCCCAATATGTAGGCAGCTTATATCTGCCAGTGTATGGCGGCCTTGACTAATGCTTGAGTTTCAAATAGTCCAGTGTATATGTGATATTTAGGAATTTGTATAGGGATGCATCTTTCTTACCAATTAGCTCTTCTCTTGAATGACACTGTTTATATATAATGTCATGGTAGGACTGGTGTTTGCAAAACTCTCCAAAACAGCAGAGCCCTAACAGCATAACTGTGGCTTGATTGCTGCCTTCATTGTGAGCTTGTGCTGATTAACTCTGCATTGCACCCTTCAGAGAGATGGAGAAGCATGCAGTGCAGGAGCCAGCTCCCTCTGCTTTCCTCCGTTTGCCACTTTATCTCCAGTGTCAGTATGCTTGTCAGGGCCAGTGCTGACTGACTCAATTTTCCTGAGGTTGAGCTGGAGCATTGTTTTAGCACTGACGGAATTCTCTTGGCCCCCTGACGGACAATGCCACTGATTCCTGACTTCCTGAGCAGACCAGACAGCTTGCTGTTTTCTTCTTGTCTCTTATCACCCCTTGTCATTAAAACACAGACCTGGTTTCTGCTTTCATTTGTGCTCATATTCAGGAACCAGAATCACACCAGAAGTTCTGCGAGTGGCCCCCCGGGTTTTTCGATTTTCTAGCGTGCGATTTTTGTTTCCATGCCAGTGCATAATGAAATTAGAGATTTGCTTTCACTGATAAGATAAGAATATTTTTCAAACTTCTCTAGAACGGAAATGCCTGTCTTTCCCCCCCCCCCCCTTAAACGGGGATGAGAAAGGCTTTTTGTATACATATGAACTGTTGAAGCAGTTGCCCTTTGCATGTAAATTCTCCATTGCATTTGGCTATTCATGCTGTATTTACCACAAGTTTATACTAAGATCTAAATCCCTGAACATTCTTTCGTTCCCTTGATACCTTGGCTGTTTCACTGTTTTCATTTTCTAGGAATGCTGAAAGAGCAGGGTCCTGTTTTCTTCAGTCCTTTGTGTTGTGTATTTGGTGTATTACTAGCTTAGTAGTGTATTAGCAAATACTCCAACATATTCTGCTATACTGTGCAGCTATCAGCAGGGCCTACACGAATAAAGAGCGACAGAAGGGAAAGTCAACCAAAACCATTACTGTGTTGCCAGGGGATGTAATCTAAGCAACCTTGCAACTGGTCTTCATTTTCTTACTTATTTAGTTTTTGTTTTATGAATTTACTATAGGCATTGGACCTGTTATCCAGAATGCTCGGAACCTCGCGTTTTATGGATAATCTGGATCTACTTAAAAATCATTTAAATATTAAATTGACCCCCAATAGAATTGTATTGCCACCAATTAGGATTAGTTACTGTATATTTTACTGTATATTTTTAGTTGGAATCAAGGTGCTGTTTTATTACTTTAGAGATAAAGGGAATCCTTTTTAAAAATATTACTATAGAGTCTATGGGAGAAGGACTGCCTGTAAATACAATCTTTCTGGATAACTGGTTTTCGGATTATGGATTTTATACAGTACCTGTATTCTGAAACTTAAGTTGCCTTCTAGTTCCTTGGGTCTCTGTACTGATTGGGAGCAGGGATAGTTTTAGGGAAGGGCATAAAGGGTTCAGAGGGGCTCCTTGTTGGGGATGAAAATAAATGTACATATATATATATTAGGGATGCACTGAATCCAGGATTTGGTTCGGGATTCGGCCAGGATTTGGCCGAATCCTTCGTTACAAAGCCATTTGAGCAAATTTACGAAGATTATCAAGGTTTTTTTCAGCATGAAACCCTCGTGCACTGTTTCCTTTATAACTTCCTTTAGAACAAAACTTGGCCAATCATAAATGGGTCCCTAAAAGCAATACTATTACATGGTGGTTACCATTGCTGCTTGGCTTTGAGTCCAGTCAGGACAGTTTTTGCAAGGAGTTTATATATTCTCCTCGTGTCTCCATGGTTCTCCTCTGTGTACTCCTTCCATGAATATATACAAAGTTTTCTATTATGGGCTTAAAGGTTCTAAAGGTCAATTTATTTTTACATTCAAGCAGTGCAGAAATGTATGTGTTTATACAAGAGCAGGGTCCTCTTGTATTGGTTATGTATTTTCCCGGATTTATTTTTAATCTATGTCTGAAGTATACCCCCTTTTATTGTACAGCACTGTGGAATATGTTGGCACTTTATAAATTGTGTGTTAATAATAATGTAAAAGCCAGCAAAGTTATCAAGCTGTAAAGCACAAACATATCCCAATAAACCTGCATAGTAGAAAAGAGGATTGTGTAAGAATATTGTGTAGCTTGGAGTCAATTTTGGTAGTAGTTTGGTATACAGCACGTTAACTACAAAATTGACTTGCAAAAGGGAACTTGTCTTTTTTCCCCATTTGAAATATACAATTCTTTTTATACAAATTTTTTTGCCATTGAACTAAGTTTATATATTTAATAATATGCTGTATGCCTCATTTTTAGTTAGTCTCCTTCTATCAGGGCAAATTAGGTATAATCCATTTGTAATGGTAGGGTAATTTACAATATCCCTCCTTATTGCACCCTTTAGTGCTCAGTTAGGGTGTTGGCAGCAAGGAATATGTGGAATATGTGAATATGCAGACTCCAAGGTGTCCCACAGTGGTGTATGGCAGGGCTCTGTAGTACCACTACAGCACTCCCTAACTTGTTTGTTTCTAGATACTCAGCAGGTAGGTGGGTTTTCATTGGTTAGACTCTCGTCCTTACAGGGTGTAGTTGCTCTTTAATGAATGTGTTAGATGTTGATTTTAGGATGACAGCCTGTTGTTTGTCCTTTGTTGTTGGTCCAGTTCAAGGAAAGCACTGTAAGTCTGTCTGTCTCTAGGCCTGCTTTAACGTAGCACAATCATTATTATAAAGTCACATTATGAAATCTTTATACATTTCTATATAACATGTTTGTGTGACTTCTTGTTCCCTCTTTCATTTAAGACCTGATAACTTCTATGTCAGATAATGGAATGGAATGAATTGGTTTAGATGCATTCAAGGTTCAGTACAATGTATGCTTTATAATACATGTTACAATAAACAGGACCGTGCTATGGATAAGTTATCCAGTCTAACCAGGACAAAGGTAACCATCATTAATCAAAATCAAGCAATGTTTATAGACCCGTAAAATAAAACCTAGCCAATGATGAAAACCATTAAAAATATATTTACTGCAAGTTAATTCATGGCCTCTTATTGCTAGCAGGCCCCAATGATGGACTCATTTAAGGGAGTCAGTCCTTCGTAGTTTAAGTTCCAGTTATTCATTCATGGAAGTAAATATGCTAAGAAAGTAAATTTTAATAGAGAACCATTGTGTGTTGAGTCTAAGCATCCCTTGTATGATCCTTACTGGGCCCCTACAATAGTAGTATTTGTTATTTTAGTAGGGATGGGACAAATTCCACATAAGGGTGCATTCGCAACATTTTGCAATTTCTTTTTTGTGGCCTAAAGTCATGTGAGTTTAAAGGTTCGGATTTGGTTTGGCCAGGGGCTTGTATTCGTCTAAATGGTGTTCAAAACTGCTTGGTTCAGGCAAAGTCACAATCCAAATAATCCAAATAAAAGATTCGCCACATTCCTATTTTTAAGTAAGCTTTATATGAAAATGCTATAAGATGTGTCATTGAAACTCAATCAAGTTGTTGTTGTTCTTTCTCATGATTTCATTATCAGTGCTGGGTGATGCTCACTTTTTCATGGCATTTATTTTATCCTTTTATATGTATCTGTATATATATATATATATATATATATATATATATATATAAATATATATATATATATATATATATATATATAAATGTAAAGTTCTTGTCCATCTAGGACCAGTAATGACAAAGGTATTTTTTTTTTAACAGAAACAGCAAACATACCAGGGTCATACAAAAGATTTGAACTCTTAAATAATTAACTCTATTATAAGTGCCAATTTCAGCCCTGCATGGTTGCCTCCAAAGCTGCAAAGAAGCAGATATTTCAGAAGTAGGTCTTTCACTGTATATAATGTCCTTCATTTGCTGAAATTACCAGCCCTTTAAAACCAGAAGTTACTGCATCAGCTTTGGAAAATATTAACTCTTGGAAGAAGCTTGTGCTGCCTCTCCATCCATACCTATACTGGCATCATAAAAATGAACACACAACTTCCGCTTGGCCTGGTTTTGTTGTATTTCCTTTGTGTTACTTTAACTACAAAATACACTTCCTTGCCAGCTGAACTCTAGAGTCAGTACAACATACTGCTAATTGCTGCCTATTTTATGACTCAAATGAAATGCTATTTCATCATACCTTTCTTCTTTTCCTGACATTGTGAGGCTTGATACAGGCATGGCAGGGTGTGAATGCGATTGCAAGTCTGTTTAAGGCTGTACTTTCCCAATAAGATCTCTCAGGCTATACATGTGCTGGAGTGATGACATTATTAGACAAAGAAATAAGCCGATGCTTTACTCATCTCTGTCAGTGAAATATCTTTTGTTGGGGTTTTGGGAAGACAGCAAATAAATCTTGTTTTAACTTTGTCTGAACTTGTTTCTTCATAGAAAGGAAATTTCAAAAACACACCTCCAATATGCCTGATTATCAAGTGTCTGACTTGTCACCCAAACAATGCAATCTTCCTGAGTCTTACTATCCTGTGTCAACGAAACACCAGCACTTAAATGCTTTCAGGGAAACTAAGCAGGGTTTAGTAAGCGTTACACACATGGCATGTACAGGCTGAGAATTGAGATTTTCTTGGGGCTCATATAATGATACAAATGTTTCCCAGTGCATGTAAAAAATAATACACACTAGTGATGTGTGGGTCAAGAAAACCTCAACCTGCACCTGACCCAGACTCACCTGCCGGGCACGTGCAAGTCTATAAAACAGGAAGTCAGAAGTCGGCAGTGTAAGGTCAGGGGCGGGGAGAGCAGGCATAAGAGCTTGACCCTAACCTACCGGCAAGAGGAGCAGCACGGCCAGCCTGAACCCGCATGTACCCTCTGGTATTGGGTTTGCTCACACATCACTAGTACATACCATTCTGAAAGACTCACATAGTTATCAAATCCCACCCTCCTCACCTTGTTCCATTATGAAGAGATGGATTCTGGGGTGTGAAGTCCCTCTGTTTTCCACCTACTATGGAAAGCAGAGGAACTTCAAATCCCAAAATACATCACTTCAAATTCAATCTGTCAATTAGGTACAAAATGAATTAGGGTTTGCATTACACTGTGAGCCTAAGGGGGATTGGAAGATGGTTCTTATGTGTTACATGGTTTCCTTTCCATCTGCGGCATCAGGTATTGGTTGTACATAAAAACATTACATATATATTTATTTCAGCATGTTCACTGTTTAGGCATATTTTGTAATACCAACTATATGAGCTCATGTCAAAAGGGGGCTTTATTTACCTTTGATGAGTTACTTCTTCAGTGATAAATTCTGTATATCTTTAAATAGCTTTAAATTAACATTTAGTATGATGTAGAGAGAGATATTCTTCTGAGACAATTTGCAGTTGGTTTTTATTTTTGTGGTTTTTGATTTATTTAGCTTTTTATACAGTGACTCTCCAGTTTGTAATTTCAGCAGTCTGGTGGCTAGGGTCCAACTTACCCAAGCAACCATGCATGGATTTGAATGACACTGGAAAATGAACAGGAGAGGTCCTGAATAGAAAGATGAGTAATAATAAATAAATAATAATAAATGTGTAGCCTTACGGAGCATTTATTTTAAGATGTGGTCAGTGAGCCCCATTTGAAAGCTGGAATGAGTCAATGAAAAATGAAGGCCAGTTAAAAAGTTTCTTAGAATTCGCCATTTTATAACATAATCAGAGTTAACTTAAAGGTGAACCACCCCTTAAATGTGAACAGAATAACTTTTTGCTTGAACAACTAACCTTCCCCCTCCCCATACCGTGTGTGGCAATCTGAGCAACAGTAACTGACTTAGGCCAAATACATTTCAGCCCATATCTTTCACCTAAACATTGGAAAGTGAAAGCAGCACTCACACCCAAGAGCGGTCCTCAGGAAACATGCTATTTACTTTAAAATGCTTTACATTTTTCTCAAGAGTTTAAACATCATTTTTGTTTTAATGACATTTCCAACTGCACAATTTGCCCTTTGTGTATTTCTAGGGTTTCTTTGGTGATGTGCACTTCATTTATTTTATTGTTGTGTGTCTGTAGCTCCTTGAAAGCAGGTTTTTTTTTAATAGATTCTAGGTGAACATTTTTGCCAGAATTTATCTTATTTATCTTATTTAGATATTAGTACAGGTATGGGATCCGTTATCAGGAAACAGTTATCCAGAAAGTTCTGAATTACGGAAAGGCCATCTGCCAAATTAATCCACATTTTTAAGAATGATTTCCTTTTTCTCTGTAGTAATAAAACAGTAACTTGTACTTGATCCAATCTAAGATATAAGTAACCCTGATTGGAAGTAAAACCAACCTATTGAGTGTAGAGTCCTGCAGCGGGTCGGGTACCTGCGGGTTACCCGCAAATAAAATCTGGTTACCGCGCGTAATGAGGGTAGGATTTGCAGGTGCGGTTAAAGATGCGGGTCTCATCTAAATCTATTATCTTATATTATATTTTCTATATTTAGTCCTTTTAAAATGTTGTATAACTTTTTCTGTCCTCGTCCACTTTTGATGAGGTCACTTCCTGGTTTGCAGGAACATCACTTCCTGTTCTATAGCAGTCATGGCTTGCAGGTCGGGTATCTGATCAAAGTGTGTAAATATGCGGGTTGCAGGTTCATGTTCAGTCTGGGTGAGTGTATTTAGGGGCATATTTACTATTGGTCGAATTCGAGGGTGAATTTACCCTGGAATTCGACCAATCAAATTGTGGTTAAATTTAAAACCTTCAAATATCGATTTAAAAAAATTGCTCGAATTTCAAATCATTTGTGCGAATTTAGTAAATCTGTCCTTAAATGTCTAAATGATTTTATACCTTTATTAAGGCATGAAGATCCATCTTACGGAAAGACTCGTTCTTTTTACTACTTGTCTTTCTATTGAGGTCCTCTCCTCCTATTCATGTTCCAGTCACTTATTCAAATCAAGGCATGAGTATCACTTTCTACATGATACTAAAAGTTAATTTAAAGGTGAACAACCCTTTTAATGGAAACTGTCTGACCCAACTGGTATAATACGTTATAATAAGTTATAATAAGTTAATAGGAAGGCAGCATGGGTGGTTTTATACATTTCCCAGTGGAAATACCCTGGCAGCAAAAAACACCCTGTGTGACAGGCAGGTCTAAAGGAAATGTGTTTCTTGTTATGTATAGCTGCTACTAGCGCTCTCATTCAGTCACCCATATAGAGGAAGCCTTACACTTTATAGGCCACATCTGCTCAGGCAAATCTGTGGGCATGCATAAATAATATATAGAAAGAGAATTTTATTTTTTTTTAACCCACTTCTGAAATTTACCCACAATGCCCACAGATACTTTGCATTTGGGTATAATAAAAATACCATACGCACACAGGATAGGAAATGTGATTGCAAAAGGTTATTTGTGCAGAACAGAAGATGGTTGTGTTTAGCTTACTATGCAGCCATCCATGTGGTTTGTGTCTAGATGAGGAAATGTATTTATAGAACAGAGTGCAATGTCTGTGGGTGTCAGAGTGGTGCGTGGAACTGTGGAGCGGTCCTTCAGCCAGTCCAGCAATGAAAGGGTTACACGGGGAGCCATGACCTTTGGCACGTGCACAATTGCCTTTAGGGCCACCTGTTTTTATTTAAGGCCGGGCATTTTATTTTGTTATGATGTTTGCTTTGTAATTTCGTTTTCTTTTTAAACAAAACAACAGAATAATTCAAACCAGGCCACGCGGTAACCTGACCACTGCGCTGCACAATTGAATTTCACATGTGCCTCTACTGTTTTTACTAAATGTGGCTGAGGCACAGAAGAAATACCAATGTGAGCAGATTTATCTGTCTGTGCTGCAGATAGATGCAGACCATGAACTGTAACCAGAGTAATTTCATGTAGACTGAGTGCTATGTGTGTGTTTAGGTTTGGAGCAATGGCACACAGAGATTTGTGGTTAGGGATGATAGGAGTTGTTGAGTAATCAGTTGCAGGAGGCCTAGCCCTGACATTACCTTTCACCCTAATAGGAACACAGTCCCACCAGTGCTGCCTCCAGGCTTAGCGTGATTTCATTGTTTAGGACAAATTGCAGCTCCAAACGGCCCCAAAGGTGCTTTTCATTATAGGAACATGGATTAGCTGAGGAACAAGCTCACTGCCTCCCTGAAAAAAATCTGTTAAGACAACTGCAGCTACGAGGATAGATGTAAATCACACCCATTCCGTCTGATTACCATCCCCCCCCTACTCATTTTCCACTTTTTCTCACTGCTTCTAATAAACTTTGTAAGAAGATCTTCCCATGTCACTGTTATGTGTACTTCTGTTATATTAATGTTTGGGATTTTATCTCCTAATGAGAAGTGAGCCAAGGGAAAGCTGTGCGGTGTGTGCTATAAAATCCTGGGCTTTATTTGAAATAATATGATTTGGCATTTTCTGATAGAAATGTAATGGTTACATTTGGATCGCTCTAGGAAACAATTGATATATACTTTACGTTATTAACCTGTGTTTATTGTGCCCCCCCAAAATGTTGCAATATGACAAAATTTATGGAAGAGAATTTGTCAGCATTGAATTGTCCCATTAAGGTAGTTGATTGTATGTTCTATTGTATCCAGGCCCAGACTGGCAATTTGTAGACTCAAGTGCCAGAAGGGCTGCTGTAAAATGCCTGACAGTGACTATATATTGGGCTGGTGAGTGCTGTTGGAACCTCTCTGTACTTAGAATACCAAGGCCTATTTAGAGTGCCAATCCAGGCCTGATTCTGTTGTATTGGACTGGCACTAGGGACAATACTGTCATGAGTAGGGTTGCCACCCAGCCGGTATTTTACCGGCCTAGCCGGTAAAACACCAGCCAAGGCCTGGGCCGGTATTACAAATTTACCGGCAATGTAGCCTAAATCTAATAAAAACGTACCTTTCTCGCGTCTTCAGCCGATCCTTCGCGTGGCTCCGCCCCCTTTGACGTCATGTCACGCCCCTTTTGACGTCACGTCACGCCCCCTTTTGGTCCCGCCAGCCGGTATAAAAAAATTTAAAAGGTGGCAACCCTAGTCATGAGACGGGTGGCAAGGCGAGCAGCCTGCAAGTTACTAGGGGTGGCAAAGTGCAGAGAGCACAATTGTCCTCTCTGCACTAGTGATGCGGCCCCCTAGAGATCCATGCCTGCACCAGAATGCACAGCTGGGCACCAGGCTAGACTGCTTCAACGAGGCCAGGAAATACAGATGCATAAACTTTCCTATGTCATGTTTTTGAAAGGAAAGGCCATTGCGCTTCCACTGTTCTGAATATCAGTCAGCCTTTTGTATTACTAGACTAATGTTGAAAAATAAAAGTGATGCTGTTCTATAGCTAGGGAGAATATCTGAACCAACATAAATTATATGGCAGCCCCCCAAAACTTTTCACAATATGGAATCTGTAGGCCTTGTTTCACAGCAGCTGTATTTCAGACATATACAGTACGAAATGGACTGGTGTTAAGGTAAAGGAAGTTTGAAACAGATTTCTAATCATTCATACAACAGGATTTACTGCAGGAGTGCCCATTCTTTACTAATGAGAGGGCTACTTTTAGTGATGTTGTCCCATTAGGATGTACAGATCTATGGAAAATAGTACTTAAATACTGATTTATGGGAAAATGTATAATAATAATGTAAACCACTATTTCTTATGTAACCTTAACATAATAAATATCTGAATGGATAGCATGAGACAGGAGGGTGATTTAGACAAGTTGACAGTGGCTTGAGATCTACTGATGACCAGCTAAAAGTCTGACGATAGATCCCAAGCTACCTTTTGGGTTCCCCTGGTTTACAGAGTTTACACACTGTATACATTGTTAATGTTTTTTTTCCATTAAGTTAGTTTCATAACGTCCAGTAGGACCCCCTCTTTCAGGTTTTCAAATGCATATATAGTAATGCATGTAGTTCATATATCCTAATGCATTTAGTGCATGTATAGTAATGCATGTCACTTTTCCTTCTCCATCCAGGACTTTCTACAAGGTGACTGCAGCCAAGCAAAGAACAAGTTGGGCTGGACACCAAAAGTCTCCTTTGATGTGAGTATTTCCTTGCACCCCATATCCATGGTGTTTGTGCTGTTTTACCAATACATATTAAAATGGCTAATTAATTAGTGCTTTTCGGGGCATCCTTTACCTTCTGGGCCCCCCTGCAATTGCAGGGCCTGCTTCCACTGTAGATCCGCCCCTTGTGTTGCCAGTTAATACCAACCAAGCTAAAGCAATCAATAACTACTCTCAGGGATAACAGAGGCATGTGTGGTGTTAGCAGTTAGGCCTGGACTGGCTTCAGTGGATTCTGGCAGATGCCAGAGCAGCTGCTGTAAGATGCCATAGACAGTCAGTATTGGGCTGGTGGGGGTCTGTTTGAGCCTGTGTACTTTAAGCGCCAGGGCCAATTTTGACCACCAGTTCAGATTTGCACTACAAAGACCCTTCTTTTATCCTATCTAAGGTCTGAAGGCGATCATTTTCTGCTGTGTGTTGCCCCAGCTGAGCCTGGTTTGGTAGGGTTAAGAAACTGTCAATCTGTTCATTAGAGCACATCTTTCTGTGGCCTACTTCAGTCTTTATTACTGGACTAATTGTTACAAACACACCTACACGCACATTCAGATAGTATAGAGGGACATGTTTTTGAAAGGGTTTAAAACAAGCTCTTGTCTCCTTGTTGCTGAATAACAGACCATCAACAGGGATCAGAGTTCAGTGCAATGAAGTGTCACAAATTAGACATTTTAGATCATACCAGCAATGCTGAAGCCCACAAAATATTGCAACAATAGCACCAATATAGAATGTTGTCAATGTTGTCACTGGGATAGTGCAGTCTCACACTCAAAAACAAATGAGTCAAGTCTTGCGTTTAGTCTTGATAACTTTTTAGATTCTAGTTGTGATGTTCCGTCACATGTTGTGATCACTCAGTGGCAAAAGAAGTTACTGGGCCTCACTACAGAGTCATTTTAGATCCTACCAAATCTTGTGCAAGATGAGTTGTCCTGCAGGCATATATTGAAGCTGTACTTTAGTTGGGACCATAAAAAGGCCTTCTACAAACCCCAGCAGGCTCTGGGTGTGTTACTATTTTTACAACCCTGCAACCTAGTTTGCTTTTGCTATGACACATGCACCCCCAATTCTCCAAACCAGTTCTGTAACCCCAAAACTTTTTTTGTCAGTATAATGTAATATATTTTATCGAATGTAAAGCCCACTACCCATTTTACGGCTCTACCCCACTGTGAGGCCTTGGGTTTTCACTTGTCCATGCCTTTTTTTTCTAGGTCTCACTAGGTTCTGTATAAAGGCTTTTTTACAGATTTTTTTTTTCAAGGGGAGAAAAGCTTCATATTTTTTATATACTGCACAAAAATGTTACACACACACATACACACATATATTGTGTGTGCGAATACATATAATTTATATTCTGTTCTCTGACATTAATTTATTACTCAACTAAAAGTTTTATGGAGTTCAGCTTTTACAACTTATTATGTGAAGTTTCACGTAGAACAAAATCTGCTTTCTGTTCGCCTGTTCTTTGTGAGTCCCTTGGTGTTTTCTGTGACTGTAATGGTTCCCTCACTCCTAACTCATTCTTCTCTGCTTTCTGTGGGACTTGTAAAGGGCTGCTCAGGTTTTTGAGGGTTCTGAACAAAAAATTAACAAACTCTGAGAGTTGGCTCTTACTCATGTCTGCCTCTCCCCCTTCTCTTTTTCTTACTATGAATGTTACAAAGGGCTTTTATCACCAGGGGATGTGCCTTTATTTTCCTGCAGGAACTGGTTAAAGAGATGGTTGAAGCTGATATCAAACTGATGGCGATCAATCCCAATGCCTAAGCATTGCACGAATATGGCACAGCAGCCTGATAAACCTTCGGACCTTAAGTAATTCCCCAATCACAAATGCTCAAGAGAAAGGTGAATGGAAGGTCTGACCTCCCTCCGTGAATATTTAATCTTACTCATACTGGAAACATGGGATTTTCTGGCATTTGATTTCCCCCGTCTGCCAGAAGAGGGATATGTATGGTGTCCTTTTTCCCCAACTTTTTATTTGATTGCCCTTAATATGCAGGTGGAGACTGAAGATGTTCTGTAATTATTAATAAGCGTTTCAGTCATGCCAATGGACCTTGTAGTTTTCTAGTTGTTGCATAGGCTTTCTTCTTTCCTAATAAACTGCATTTCTACCAAACACAAAAGTGTCTTTATATTTGCTTCCCTCTCAAGGTAAATGTCCTGTATGTAGCATTGGTGGAAATCAAACAAAAGAGAAAGCAAAAGAAAGAAAAAGAAAGAACGAGAAAAGAGAGAAAGAAATGGAAAAAGAAAGCGAAAGAGAGAAAGAAATTGAAAAAGAAAGAGTAAAAAATATAGTAAAAGAGAAAGCAAAAGAAAGAAAGAGAGAGAGAGAGAGAAAGAAAGAAAGAAAGAAAGAAAGAGAGAAAAAGAAAAGATTTTATGAAGGGGTTAAAACAAACCCCATGGAAAGAGCTTTTTATGCTCTCCATTTTGCACTATTTAGCCTAAGCTCTTAGGCTATAAAGCTCTCTTTCAAACAGACTTTCTGCTTTAGATATATACGCACAGAAGATTAAGGTTGGCTTGAAAGCCGCATCTAAGTCCAGTCCAGGAGTAGGTGACAAAAGGCTCCTCTATTCCCAGGATTGAGTTCCTGCAGAATAGCGCCATTCATGGGCCTTCCTGTTTCTCCTTTCTATAATTAGCCACAGGATCCTGAAGCTGTTCAGAAGAAGGCAGAAAGTCTATACCTACCAACTGTAAGCGTAATAAATGGCATTTCGCTTTCTTGCCAAGTCACCCGGGTTATACTAAGGTCATTAAGACCATGGTCTGGGATCTGCCATGACTTTCCCACTTTGCTTCCATTCATGTCTTACCTTGAGGCCAGGAAAACCCAGGATGAAATAGTGAACCAGATGTTATTATGTGTATTTGCTGAAGTTAAAACACGCAGTCCCTTAAGAAGCCATACTTAACTGTAAGGGTAAACAGCTATAAAGAAGAAACACAAAACAATTATTGATTTTGGCACCTCTGCCTACACCTCATGTGACTCACCTGTACTACTAAATCTTTCTTGCTCAGGGGAAGTTGCTGCAAAGGCATTTAAGGAATATGTATTTCAGGGGCTGATTAACTAAAAGTGGAACTGGGGGATCCTCAAGCATCACTAGCTGAACATTTGTTAACACTTTCCTGACCAACAGGAAAATTGGCTTAGGGGCTGAGTTTCATACCTTTCAATAAGTGCCACAAATTGTAATGGGGGGACACTGACTGCAGTTTATAGTAGGACAAAAGCATTACCAGATCATTTGACTTTGTGTTATTTACAAATACTATTCCTAATCGAGCAGATGGGTTTAAAGGGGTTGTTAGCCTTCAACTTAACTTTTAGTATAATGTAGAGAGTGATATTCTGAGTCAAATTGCAATTGGTTTTCATTTTTTATTATTTGTAGTTATTGCGTTATTTCGCTTTTTATTCAGCAGCTCTCCAGTTTGCCGTTTCAGCAATCTGGTTGCTCGGTTCCACTTTACCATAGCAACCATGCATTGACATGAAAAAGAGACTGGAATATAAATAGGAGAGGGACTGAATCAAAAGATGAGTAATAAACAATAAATGTGTAGACTTACAGAGCATTTGTGGTTTTGGATGGAGTCTGTAAAAGCCTGGAAAGAGTTAGAAGTCAATGGCAAATAATTGAAAACAATGAAAAGTAAATAATGAAGATCAATTGAAAAGTTGATTACAATTGGCAGTTCTATAACATACTAAAAGTTAACTGTGAACCATCCCTTTAAAATATAATTAGGCAGAGGTTGCCAATGTTTTTCTCTTTCAGGAGGCAACATAAGTGTGTTCACAAGAAATCTCAGGATTTTTATGGGGGAGTATGGATTACATGTTACCTGGATATGCATTTCCCTTTACCCACACACAATGGACACATTTGCCACTGATTGCAGATTGCAAAGATCTGTTTCCCTTGAAAAAAAAAATCCAGTTTCCTAAACTCAAGCCTGTTTTCAGCAGGGCTAGAAATGACCATGTGACTGCTTAATATACTATATACTTTTAGTCAGTGTCGGACTGGCCCACCAGAATACCAGGAAAACTCCCGGTGGGCCAAGGTGTCAGTGGGCCCTCGTGCTGCTAAACTTTTGGTCTATTTCATGGCCATTCCCTGTTTCTATGAGAACAAAGAGGCTAAATACTTTTGTAACAATTTGCGATAAGGCGGTCTCTTGGGAGAACAGCTTAAAGGGCAATTCACCTTCATTAGCAAAACTGTAATAACACATTAAAACCGCAGAACTGTGTTTAAACTTTCATAAACTACCAAATTTTGTGAAATGGATATAGTAATTAGGGGGCGTGGCCACAAAATGGATCCATGGGACAAATCTTCTCGTGCCTCTTTCTGTTTCCAAAATGTTGTGAGGTATGAGAGAATAATACATTTGCAATATCAGGGGGGACACAAGAGTTACATTACTTTTGAAGAAATTATTGGCATTTTTTATGCTTGAGTAGAGGGATTTTCCGTACCTTTTTTGTTTGTTTCCTTTTTTGCAGCTTGTCTCATTTTGAGATGGGGATTTTAGATTTGCCCTTTAAAACTGTATACTGCAAGGCTAACCAGGATTAACATTTCCAATATTGCTGTATGGGTTGCCTGTGGCAGATTTAACAATGAGAGTGAAAGCCCTAAGAAAGCTCAGCTAAAGCTGGCCATAGACGCAAAGACCAAATAGTACGCATCATCGTAGGATCGGACATCCCCATCTCCCAACCTGCCACTGACCTTCAGATTAAATAAAGTAGTAAAAGAACAGTTCAGCCGATGTTCTGCCCCTACAGCAATCGTACGGACGTTTATGTGGTGACAGTCTCCCACTGAAGACCAGCAATACATGCAGCAATATCATCGGCAGCTGGCATGGCAAGACAAAAACGTCGGGACATTTTACACGCGATCTGAAAATCATATAAATCAAGGATTCGTATGATCGGATTGTGGCGTCTGTGGCCAGCTTTAGGCAGAAAAAAAAGAAGCACTGACATTTCAATTTCTAATATGACACATAATAACAAAGCCAAAGTTTGCTCTAATGATGAAATAATATTATACGAAAAGGTTTAATTATGTGCTGGCTAGTGTCCCTTTAAATGATCAGCATATCCCACCAGTTTAGGCTATAAAAGAATGATTCAATTTGCAATGAGTGGGACTGGAGCTCCGGAGAAGAGAGAGGTTCCTTTGTGCTGTTCTTGGCCGTGGGATCATGATGCAGAGTCATACAGGGGAATTCTGTGTCCTGGCCTTCCATTTAGGAACACCTGGGCTAAGAGCGTGTGTCCTCAGAGGACACCTTGGTGAAAGTGCTACAGGGCCTTAGGTCAGTACTGTTCCAACTAATGAAAAACACATGCCTGGACTCATGGATCATGGGGTTCCTAACATGAAAGCCACAACACCTTGTATTCTCTACACACAGGCCTCGTTTCATTTGCTAATTGTGAGTGGCACACCTATTGCTGCATGGCCACTTACCTTTAGCTGTTATTATAGTGTAAACCTGGAAGAGGAGTATAGGAACTGTATTTAATATTGCAATTGTATGTAAACTTGACTGAGATGTCATAAAATACATCATTAGATATACGATTTCACTCTGCTAAGCAAATACTTGCTTATAGATTTTATTTGTGAGTGAGTGTGCCACACCAAATAGTGTACAAGCTATTGGCCACTGACTCTGGACATGCCCTATTTTATGGCCACATTTACATGGAATGGGGCAAACACTGCCTGACGTGGCAACATATATATATAGAAAACCAGGGGAACAGTTAAACAACAGTCAGTGTTCATAAGCAAGAAGTGCAGGTGTTCAGCTGTATTATCAGCACTTCTATAAGTTTGCAATTTCAGTAATCTGGTTGCTAGGTTCCAAATTGCCCTAGCAACCATGCATTGAGTATAAATATACTTGTAGCCTTACATAGCATTTGTATGTATGTATATATATATATATTGTATATATATATATACTTGTAGCCTTACAGAGCATTTGTTTCTTAGATGGGGTTGGTGACCCCCGTCTGAAAGCTGTTAGGAGTCAGCAGAAGATGGCAAATAAAAAACTATACAAAAAGAAAAAGGTGAGCAACCCTTTTAAAGCATGGTGATCCCAATTATGGAAAGATTCCTTATCTGGAACACTCCAGGTCTCAAGCATTCCTCAGGTCACATACCTGTCATATGTTTTTCCACACTGAAAATATAAACAGATGAAACTACCATTTTTCAAAGTGAAATGAGTCCTTTTTAAGAAATGAGTATTGCTGAGGAAATATTGAGCTGTAGCTAATGTGGGCCAAAGACAGAGATGCATGGATAAGAGATGATGGACACCAACATATATAGACATGACACATACATACACAGATGAAAGCAGCAGACATAATGATGAATAGACTGATACTCCGAGATCTGATAAAAAGGGATGTGTGAGCGCCTCCTTTATACAATTCTTTCTTTTTCCAGAGGGGCTGCTATAAGGTGCCATAGAAAGTCAGTATTTAGTGGGCTGGTGGGGGCAGCTCTTAGAATTGATACAATAGTTGCTGATACTCCAGAGATGTTGCTGGGAAATGTATCAATTAAATGTTGCAAAATTGAAACAGTTTAGAGTCTGCACCTGAATTACTGAGCTGCCAGACTCAAACACCAGAGACACCAACATTCAACTTTAAACTTAAAAAATAAATAATGGAAAGTAATTGAAAAAAGTCTTTATTTATGGAGAACAATCTGAAAACCACTGAACAGAAAAAAGTGTTAGGAAGGTGAACAGCGTCTTTAATGTGCTGTGTGCATGAGCTGATGCTCTTGCATATGATGGCCCCCGTGTGCCAGTGAGGGACAAATACTGGGTTACCTGAAAATACCTGGACAGTGGCTACTGACTGCCCATGTGCAACTCTGTTCTGTGGCCCTTGCCTGAGTTTCATCTTATACCAGTGGGTTTCAGCCTTTTTCAGTTTCTTTAAATTAATGCAACAATGCACACAGTTTTTCACAAATCTGACACAATTATGCAGAACTCTGTGTGGCATTGTGTGTGAGACTGTGAGTGGTTTCTGCCTGTGAACAACAGCCTGGTCAGGAATTGATGTAGCTCCAGTGTCCGCATGTTTAAATAGGGGCAGCAGCACTCAATTCGGAAGCCAGGAAGGACTGCATGGCATAGTGCACATCTATAGAGAAATCTAAGAGTACATTTTGTTGCAGGTACCTTTAATGAAAGTGGTATTACACTCAACTCATTGCAGGGACTTCTGGGAAAAACCCAGACCGTGACGACCTAGACCTGATCCCATACCTCCCAAATGTCGTGTTTTGAGTGGGACAGTCCCAATTTTGACAGCTCGACCTGCAGTCCGAAGTGTAACTGAAAAGTCTTCACTTTCTCTTTGATCTCCTGCTCTGAACAGCCAAAAAAAGATACAAAGTTTCTAGCTTAACTAACTAAACTTTAACTTTTGGCAGAAAGCCCAGAACACTTAGCAGGTGCACTTTGATACTTTTGTAGCAATTTAAGATAAGCAAAGAAGCAATTGTAACAATTTCAAATAAGCAGGTCTCTTGGGGAAATGGAGACTTCCAGCTTGAAGGGCAAGTCAGCTTCTTTTCCAAAACTGTAATAATACATATAAACTACAGAAATGTTCTAAAACTTTCATAACCTGCCAAATTTTGTAAGATGAACATGGTACACAAAAATGGGCTTGGTATGCAATTCCCACCTGCATCAGTGTCGCTCTCCCACTGCCCTCCCTCCCCTGATCGCTGCAAAGTAAGTATAAGATGTGGGGGGGTGGGGGTGGCAGTGGATGGGTGAATGAGTGGGCGGCATTGGGGGCCCCTGCTGGGGGTGCAGGCAGGCCTCACACACTCTACTTTAATGCTGCTTGTAAACCTTCATCTAACTGCCCCTTCTATTTAAATGTCTGCGTATCAGTTTTCAGGTATCTTGCACTCAGGTGTTGGCAGTGGCCCAAACTGTGCCTGCTGCCTCCCAGCTTTATGTACTCTCAGTGCTGCTGCTGTGGGCCCGTTCCCATGGGTGCAGCCCGTGCCCTCTCCCTGGCCCTAGTATTCCCACCTCACACAGACACACACACACACAAAAAAAAGCTGGGGTGCTGAGGGAGAAGAGCTTGGAGGGGTTACAGCGCTGGCTCAGTGTTACCTTGTATGACATTCCCTTGCCGTGTCCCATAGAGATATACTAGTAAGTCTCTGCTATACAGGAACAAGAGTTATTAGCTACTAATGTATCTGCAGGCGATCTCCAACCCCCTCCCTCGTTCCTTCTCCTGAACTTGTCAGTGCAGGAGGCTGTGAGGAGCAATAACTCAGTGCCTGGATCTTCCCTGCTGAGCAGCCAGCAGCACCCTAACACAAAGCTCTCCCTCTGCCCCAACCCTGCTAAGGGACATCTGGACACAGCTGGCACCCATAGTTACTATAGATAGAAGGACATATAAACAACATGAGTATTTGCCTGGGCAAAGTTACTTGCATTAAAAAAGACCAGCAAACTCTTAACACTTGCCTATTGTGAGGAGCTGCCTGATCACCTTCATGAACAATCTGCTCCAGAAATTCTGGAAAGTGATAGGAGGGATGGGGGCAGAAGCTGGGGGTCCCCACAAGATCTTCCAGCATATTTTCTTGCCTTGAATGCCCCAGCATTCCTCCCCAGCATGCTGGGAATTGTAGTCCAGCAAAATCTGGACATTCCAGGATTAAGAACCAGAGCCTTGGAGTTTACAACCATATTTTATTGTATCTGTAACACAGCAATGACTCGAACAGTAAATTCGAGAAATGAAAGTGTTTTAAAGTAATAAAAATATAATGTAGTGTTTCCCAGCACTGGTAAAACTGCTGTGTTTTCTTCAGAAACACTACTATTGTTTATATAAATAAGCTGTTGTGTAGCAATGGGGGCAGCAGATGGCAGATAAGCTCTATAGGACATAACGGTGTTTTCTTTGTTATCCACTATTTAACCTGTGCCATATAGCCTTTTTTCAGTATCCACCATTGCTACACAGCAGCATGTTTATATGAACTATAGTAGTGTTTTTGAAGCAAATACATCATTTCTATCAGTGCAGGACAACAGTACTTGATATTTTCATTACTTTAAAACACTTTCATTTTTTTGTGTTACTGTTCCTAATATACTCGCACTACAGTTGGGCCTCAAACGGTCAGTTAAACTGAAAAGGGCTGAAAATTGGTAGAAGATGAATCACAGTGGACTTGCCATTGTCTGGGTATTTTCAGGTACCCCGTTATCTGTCCGTGGCACATGGGGGTGCCACTTGCATCAGCAGCATTATGGCATGGGTTACTGCCTGGCACTAACACTCAGACACACAGAGCCAGGCAAGTAGAAAATCTTCTTCTGGTACAGTGTATGTTGTTCCAGTGTGGGTGCATTACAGTTTATTGGCCTATGTGAGTTGGAAAGGAAAAGCTGTCCCTGTGACATTTCCTGCTGGGATCTGCTAGGAGAGGGGAGACTGTGATTGGATAGAATATCATGACATGAAATGACAGGAGAGCATAGGGTGTATGTATGAATTGAGTGAATGTTGATGGATAGATTGATGTAAGGGAACCCTGGAGATAATATTACCCTGAATGTGGGGGGTCATTTCAGAGTTTCTTAGGTGGGTGCTCAAATAATCACATTATAGTTACATTTTAACATGAACATGGGAAGTGATGACTTCCCCAGTGCAAAAATCATAGCTGCTTTTACACATCAGCAAACTGTCCTGTTAGCCCCATGGAGGAGGATATGTGAATGCCAGCAATGCCAGAGGGGCTGCAGTAAGATGCCATTGACAGTCACTGTTTAGTGGGCTTGTGTGGAGCTATTTGGGCCTTTGTGTACTTAAAATGCCAGTACCTATCCAGGCACTGGCTACTTGTGGCTAAGGTTGCCTCCTGCCTCATATTTTACCAGCCTGGCCAGTAAAGATTAAACTTTATCCCAATGTTATTAAAAGGGAAAATGCATAAAAATATAGGAAGGACAGTATTTTTCAAGATGTTGGTCACTTTTGGATACTCAATGAAATGTAGCTCAGCAGCATCTGAAGCTTTTCTTTTTTTTTTTTTTTACTGAAAATCCACTTCCTGTTGTTCCGAGTGTTTGTGCACTCTGCAGAGACTATGGGAACTAAAGAAAGGCATTATACACTCACACATGCACTAACCTCAGGGAGGGAATAAAAGAAATGCAGCACTACCCATGCCATGTGTGTCCCCCTCATACATTCTCTGTTAGGCTGATCAGTCAGAGAGTATAGGAGACTGACTCATGTATGGTCACCTATAGCTTACACTGCACTGTGTGTGCAAACAGAGAGCTGCCGGTCGCATAGGAGATTATATAAGTCAACTTAAGTAGCTGGAACTCTGACCTTACATGTACTCACCTCACTGAGTACCACTCACTTGCAACACAGTGTCTTACACTCACACAAACATTTACTTCAGTGAGAACCACTCACATACAACAGTACCCTATACAAACATATACTCCCCTCACTCTATACAGTGCTCTACACACACACTCTAACTCACACACTCACTATACAATGCTCCACACACCCAAACCTTGATGAGTACCACTCACACTCTGAGCAGTGCCTTAAACACACACACACACACACATACTTTAACTTCACTGACTGCTACTTGCACTATATACTGTGATGTAAATGCACTAACTTCACTGAGTAGTACTCAAACTTTGTACAGTGCCCTAAAGTACTTGCACCCATATGCTGTCCTTACAGAGTACAATTTTTTGTTTAATTTTACTCTACAAATGCACTAACTTCACCCATGAGAACCAATATTTACTATGGGACAGGACATAAATATATGTAACACCTGGAAGTCCTGTATATGGTACATTGAGTGAGGTCACAGAGTACTAACCCGTCACTGTACATACTGCTCCTGTCCCATACACAGAGAGGTAGTAAGTGGTGTATATTACTCTATAGTATTTACACATGAACTCATCTCAGACTGGTCATGTTCACACAGGCCAAGCATTTAGAAGCACTTCAGCAACACTGGGAATCACCACTTGCTTAGCATTTGGCATTGACTGCTATCTCTGGCATAATGTCGCTCATTTGGTGAAACGTTATGGTGTTATTGATTGGTGTTGATACTGCCTCCATGACAAACAATATCTGCTTTAAGTAATATTAACAACAAAAATCAATGCCCTTTCGTAAAAATGTATTAATAAGGAAGGAACTACACCTATTTATTGATATAAAGTTATTTGTGCAATGGCAGGTAAGTATTTTTTGGTATATAATCTTTTTTCTCCTTTTTTGTACTTTAAAGTTCCATGGCTAGTAACACTTCTAAATATACATGATATGTGCTAGAAATATGGAGACGGTGCCCCAGGGAGCAAGTGATTATGGCCAATAAGGGCCCCCTAGTAGTAAGGGCCCCTACTTCTGAGGGGCAGGAAGTGGCTGGAATGAAACTCTCAATACAAGAAATGATGTCAGAAGATGATGAAGAAGCAGCACAACAACAAATGCCTAAGATGCAGGAAATGAACATGAAGCATCAGTAAGACTGTAATCTGAATTCATTTATAAATAAAGAGTGATTGTGAATGAGCTAATTGCTAAACATTTCAAAGTGCCCCTATTATTATTATTATTATTATTATTATTATTATTATTATTGTGAGCGGCGAATCATCCTCCTTTCTCCCTGCCCTGACCCCCGGCTCTCGCCCGTCTCCCCGCGCCCTGAAAAATGACTCCCAGTCGCGCTGATTGAACTGGATTCCTTCCTGAGCTCTTGCACAGAGCCATCAATCCTGCCTTAACGCGACGTCTGTTTATAGCTCAGCAATGGAATGAGCGGCTTTATAGAATTAATTACAAGGACAACTAGCTGGCTGCTTACAGCCCCGCCGGCTCTCTGCCCCCCTTGTGTCCTACGGGGGCACGCAGGGGCCACACTTCGGAGAAACCCAATATATATTTGATTGATAGACAGACAGACAGGCGAATTAAAACCATAGCTACAAAGCGCTATGGACACCTAACCGCTATATAAATAATACATAAATATGTATATGAATATACCTAATGTATAATAGTCCCAGAAAGTGTTACATCAGAGAAAGTTATAGCGCACAGGTACATACAGATAATTGCGCCTGAGCGCACCGCATTCGGTACACTTAGCGCTTTCAAACATTTTGGTTTGAAAAAAGAAACTTGTGAGTTAATTTCAAACACAGAGAATGCGACAGTAGACATATTAGTCGGAATAATAAACAGTACTAACCTGCGCCTTCCCCCTGTAGCCAAACCTGTGCCAGACAGATCGCCAACTAGCGCGCCATTGTTCCATTCTCACCCGCTTTATTGTCTGCACTTATATAGGGGCTGGCACTTGTGTAACTGACTTTCTGTCCTGCACATACAGGCTCATACCAAGTCACTTTGGGGGAATTTACTAGGGCCAATCAGTTCTGTACAGGGGTGTCTATTCTGGCAGTTGGCGCAAGACTTATTCTAAGTAATTGTATTTACACCATTGTCACGTGTGGCTTATACCTATTACATTTCTAATCGGTAGAGTCATGGTTTGTTTAACTGGCTGTCATTTTCCTAGAGATAGATAGACAGATAGATAGATAGTAGATAGATAGACAGACAGACAGACAGATAGATAGTAGATAGATAGATAGATAGATAGATAGATAGATAGTAGATAGATAGATAGATAGTAGATAGATAGATAGATACGCAGAGATTGTGAATATTAAAATAGTTGGATCCATTATAGATAAATGAAAATGAGCATATATATAATAATCATCACAATGTCTGTATGCGTGTGTGTTCGGGTATATAACTTTGTCTGTCTGTCTCATCACCTGCTCAGTACAAACATTCCAAATATGTACATTGAAATAAAAGCCTGAATCTATTCGCATACCTTTGGGGATATCGATAAATACCTCATTATGACTATATCACTAACACAAGTCCTAACATTTACATCCACATAAAGCATCTACACTGTATAAAACTAGAGTAGAATGATAAAATCCAAGTAGTATCTGTACAATTCAGTAACTTTCCCCCGCGCCCTCCTTTAGTTTATTCCATTCTCCTCTCTGGGGAATTCTTTGATTCAAAGGACACCAGGATCACTGTTTCCCCCCATCTATACAAAATGGTCACAACAATTATATATATCAATTTTATTCGCTTTTATGTAGGCTTAATTGAAAATGAGGCTGAGCTAATGATAATGATCCCCCCAGTATAGAAAGGAGTGGGATAGAATCTGATATAGGAAATGCATGTATAGCAATAAAAAGTAGTAAACGTGAGTCTTGTATAGAAAATAAAAGCAGAGTCCCTGTATGGAAAGTGGTAGGACTATTCCCACTACTCGCTATACAAAAGTCACTCTTTATTTTCCTTCAGACTCTCATACTGGGGTCAGTGTCCTTATTTTACCCTCTGTAAAGGGTTCACTGTCCTATTTCAATAACAGGTTCACGATTATTATTACTCACTGTTGTTACAGTCTACACCAGTCACAGTTATTCCTTTTTATACCAGGCTCAGTCACTTTCATTACTTTCCAAAGAAGGGTCACTGTTGGAACGCTCTATAACTGGCCTGTTTTCATCCTCTCTATTCCATGGTGACTTGTCTTTCTGTACCAGGATCACTTTCTTTACTGGCTACAAAGTACCATCGTTACCACCATTATTATCATTATTCACTTTGCAAGGCTCACTTTCATTACTATCTATGCCAGGGGCACCGTTGTTACTTTGTTTACCAATCTCGTTCCATTACTTTATCCCCCAGGCTCACTCTGTAGTAGAAAAGAAAATGAAAACTTTTATAGGAAGATCTTTGACTTTGCGCTCGGATTATTAGTATTTCTTTCCTTGTGACCGCAAAAGAATTTGATTAGCTGTAAATCAAGACTATATGAAATGAAGAGCCAAGACAGGCAAAAACATGAAGTGTATTAATGCTGTGGGATAATACAGCACTTTGGGAGCAAACATCCTTTTGCGGAAATGAATATCAAGGGAGAGACAGAGAAAGGATATTTGTTCTTTACTATTAAACTGCGCATTGATCGCTCGTTACGGGAGACTATGGAGCAAACAAACTGCAGTAAGTAGCGCTATTGCGGGCAGAGATAGGAGTGTGCCAGTCTGCCTGGCACATGAACACGGGCTCAGCTATTTGGTTACAATTAGTCACGGGCTTCACTTGTTTTCCTTCTCTGTTTCACCAACAGCATTAAACCTCCCTGACGAATGACAAGCGCTATCAGGCAGCTTCCAGCTTGAACACATTCCAGCGCAGCCATCTCTGTACCCAGCCCTGTGCTGAATACCCTGCTGCCATGCTGTGGCTTAGTCACATACTGTGCTGTGAATCAGGGCCGCTTACTGGCTCTGCAACTGCTTCATATGTGTCAGGGTGAAGCTGCAGAAATGGGAAATCGCTCATGTGATCCTTTTATTTGCTCCCACCATGAATATCACTTTGACGAAGAATCAGGCGAGTTAGGAATCTTTTTGCACTTTAGTTATTAATGGGATCGCCTTTATATCACTGTTATTACTTTCTATCTCAACATTATTAACCTGGTACTGCCCAACACCCACAAAAGCAATGAACCAGAAATATATATATATACGGCCGTGTTGCTCTCAATTAGAATGGAAAGAAAACATTACATTAGTAAATCCTCCACCCCAATAAAGTATTCGGGAAAGTTCTGCTGTTGTGTGCGATACATAAGTACTGGGCAACTGTGGTCACCGATTATTCCAACGCCACTTTATATTTTGTCTTTCATTTAGGTATTCTCGTATATGGCATATGTCTGTCATTCAATTCATGTAACTATTGGTCACCTATTCATACTAAACTACATCACAAAATGCATTGTGGGTACCAAAGGTTGAAGCAGAAATAGTTTTAATTTTAAAAAGGCAAATTATCACCCACTTACAAAGAGGCGCATATTCTATATATCCTCAATCTATTCTATCTATCTATCTATCTATCTATCTATCTATCTATCTATCTATCTATCTATCCTATCTATCTAATCTATCTATCTATCTATCTATTATCTATAATCTATCTATCTATCTATCTATCTATCTATCTATCGATCTATCTATCTATCTATCTATCTATCTATCTATCTATCTATCTATCTATTATCTATCTATCTATCTATCTATCTATCTATCTATCTATCTATCTATCTATCATCTATCTATCTATCTATCTATCCATCCATCCATCCATCCATCCATCCCCCTCTCTCTCTCTCTCTATCTATCTATCTATCTATCTATCTATCTATCTATCATCTATCTATCTATCTATCTATCTATCTATCTATCTATCTATCTATCTATCTATCTATCTGTCTATCTATCTCCCTGTCTATCAATATGCGATTCAATGCGACTGTGGTGTCAATTATTGCTTTAAAAAAAAAAAAGCAGGTTTTTAAAGTAAACAAGGAATACTATTTATTCCTTTTGGTTGGGGAGGTAATTTCCTCAAAATTAACCCAAAGATAACGAATTTTGTAGCTGCTGTTTAGCAAATCTAGGCCTGACTATTCATTTTAATGTATCTATAATAGGTCCATCTATTTTAATATTTATAATTTCTGGGTCAATCACTCAGTCGATTATGGGAACCAAAGTTTGAAGCAGAAATTTTTTAAATTTAAAAAAAGGCAAAGTATCACCAACTTCCACAGAGGCGCATATTTTATCTATCTGTCTATCTGTCTATTATCTATAACCTATTAATCTATTATCTACCTCTCAGTATAAACTCTTAGCTGGTGAAGTAGAATAGGAATTAGCACATGCCATGGACAACATTTTGTTATGTTCATGTGCCTATGGCTGAGTAACCAGCACAACATGAAAGCATCTCCAGACAACAGTGTTGGTAGCCAGTCTGGCAACTAACTCAGTGTTTGACTTTACTTCGTTGGACCTTCACTTTGTTGGAATTAAAACCTCAAGGCAAATATTCCGATGTGTAAGCACAGATGTCTTATTGCTGGTTCTCTGACAAATAAGAACAGTAATAAATTCAAAGACAAAATCAAACACTTTTCCCAGATACAGTAACACCTAATGATGAGAGTAAAAAGGGGGTCCCGCACATAATCCATATATATAATAAGATCAGATGAGCGGGGTTTGGACATCTGTGGGCACAACAGAATCCCCAGGGAGCAGCACAGACCTCCCTACAATTCACTCCTATAAGCACCACTCGCCCAGCTGAATAAACATCTGCACCCACTGTCACTGATGTGAAACCATTCGGTCTGTTATCAATAGCCATTTCACTCACAGTCTCAAAGAAACGAAATATATTCATTTTCACAAATACTCACTAACACTACATCTCCACCGTCACCCCCAAAATCCCGACCCTCAAATAACCCAGAAACAAAGACGTTAATGATATAACAGCAAAGCAAGAAAGAACTGCTGAACGAGCTGTACCGGAATACACTGATTCTTATTTCGTTTAACGTCAGATTGAAACCTTGGTCGTGTTAAAGAATGCACAGTATTAGTAATTGTTCTTGTGTAACTCCCGACTTTTGCTTAACCAGCAAGACCAGTCATTTATATTTGGGATTTCCAGTTATGTGGCAAATAATATTAATCTAATGGTTTGGCTCCTAGAAACAAAATAATTCCAACCAACTTTCTAATATTTATGTTATGAAAATGTCTTATGGATTTCAAATTACTGGTACATATATTTTTAATCGAAAGCAATATCTCAATGCTGTTTATTTTTATCTTCACTCCTGATTCTGAAACTTAAAAAAAAGACTAAAGCTGAAGCCAGCAGCTGAACAACAGACATGGAGTATGTGCAGAGAAAATAATATATATAGAAAATGTTGCAATTACAATAAATGGATAGTTGAAAATGACTTAGAAATACATTTTCTTTCAGTGTGCAAAAAAAAATGACAAATAGCTTTGGAAGTCTATGAGATATATATACGTAAAATATACATCTTATATTTAGGGGAGTATTTTGTGCTGCTCTTACAAATACGTTTGTGAAAAATAAATTTAATGTTAGGGTAAGGCCACAAGGGGAGATTTCGGGGAGATTCGCCTTGACATCAATTAATACAAATTACTTTTAAGTGCCGCCCTCTAGATAAGAGAGTGTGTTATCTAAAGGGTTAAATAGGTCTAAATGGCTCTAATCAAATGCTCATCTTTTAAGCAGTGATTGACAGGGTGGATCAGTCGCAGTTACTGGATTTATTGCCCTTATCAGAGCTCTATGAAAGAGATGGAGACAGCCCCGAGATTTAGGTGTGTAATATAATGAATTATTTTACAGGTAAAGCATCTTACCCTGACAAGAGGCATTTACTTCTTGCATTTACTCAGTATTTACTCTATACATTTATTAACACTTTCAACTGATTATCACAGCTAAATAAAGGCAAAGTATTTTTTTGTTTCCCTCCACTCCAAAATCAGTTCTATCAGCAGTTTTTAAACAAACACTACAAAAAAAAGGATTAAAATGAAAATATAATTAATTGTTTAAATTACTTGTTTATCTGTAGTATAATGTCGAATGCACTCGGATTAATTAGGAAAATAACGATTTAGGGGAGCAGTGTTTTTACCCACAAGCGCATGGTTTCCTTGGAGATATTTTAGCCCATAATTTAAACCAACTGCGAATGATTTGCAATTAATGTTCTGTCCTGTTTAAAATAGAATTAGCAGATATAAATAGGAAATACTTTCAGTTTGTTATTTCTTCGTACAAAGTAGCAGACGTGGGCAGCATTACAAATTGAATGGCAATTTATTAAGAAACAAACGGTGCTAGAGCCTTCGGGATATTTTCAAAACAACAAAACAAATTGATAGATAAAATAGTTTGGATACAAATCCCTTAATTTTTGTTATGAAAACGCCAATGTTGTGACACATAAGTTGCATGTGATCTGATCGCCACTGGCTGTCGTTTTTGGTCCACACAATCCAGGTACATTTGTTTTTTCTTTAAATAAATTACTATATTGCAATTTACATCTGAGAACAAGTCTATGGAAGCTTGTCATTTATATATATATATATATATAATATACGCATCTTAAACACAGGGAAATAATACCTTACGAGATTGCCATGTATCACAAGCAGAAGGAACTTACGTGTTATTTTCCGAGTTTAACACGGTCCCCTTTTAACAAACCAAGACACAATTTTGCTGTCTGTACAAAACTAACAAATATGATACGTTTGAAAGAGGAGGGTGATTTTTCCTTTCTTTAAAAAAACCGTATTAGAAAAAATGTAAAAAAAAATATTTTGGAAAGTTGTTGTTTTCAGCATTTTGGTCAGAATTTGCTGCAGTCATAGACAAACGCCCCCGAGGTGCGGTACAAGGACTGGCTAGGAGGGAAAGACATCTGACAGCTGCTATTTCCATTCACAGGGGAACTGTTCAATCCCAATCTTTGCGACTCGAACATCTCTCGCACCGAGTGGAAGTTCTGCTGCTGCCCCGGGTAGGTGGCCCCGGACAAGTGGCCCAAATCCCCAGTTTGATTGAGATACCAAGAGGGCAATCGTCCCTGGTGAGGGTGCTCCTGGCTG
>CM044441.1:84522075-84533037 GCA_024363595.1 Xenopus borealis
TCCCAGGGAGTTGGGGCTGGACACCGAGTAGCGCGCCTGCATGGCTCCTCCGCCTCCTCCTGCAGCAGCGGGCACTGCCAGCCCCGGGCACACTCAGATGGGCACAGCGATAGGAGCAAGTGGCATGCACACCCACTGATACCCCTGTACCTGCTGCTGCCGGGAATAGGGGAAGCGCAGAAGACTCTGGGGAAGCGAGGGTTTTCTCACCCAGCCGGCTCTGGACTCTGTGACAGAAGTGCTGGAAGCTCAGATCCCTCGCAGCCCTGGTATGTGGCAGTGCAGTAGACAGCGGTGGAGTTGGCCCCGTGCTGTGGGGGTGGGGGCGCTGCACTCAGGCGCTGGCAGACTCGGGGCACATCGGGAAAACTTTGCGAGTTTTGGAGCATCAGTCAGCGGCCAGGGACTTTTCTACAGCGCTCTGCTGAGAGCCCCGCCCCGCCCACTCTGGGGGAGCAGACCAATCACAGAGCAACAGACGGCCTGTGAATGGAAAAAACACAGACACCAATACTGACACCGAGGGCTGCTCCAGCGGTAGGAACTGAGACACCGACCCGCCCAGCACCCGGGAACACAAGGGTCACACCCAGGGCACACTCAGCCCACCGTGATGCCCACTCAGCTCTCGACTAGGCGTAGGGATAATCGTTCCCTGTGTGTGTTATAGCTAGTGAGGTGTCTCATTAACTCCTAGTCATATCTCGACTCAATTCCACTAACTGCAGTTATAGATATAAAACATTACAGCTATAAAAGCGAGACCTGTCCCTCTGTTTTACCGATACACATCCAATATTCCTCCCACCAAATAGACTCTCCCACTTGCATGTGCCACCTCATGGCTGCTTCCCTATAGGCATCTGCCTGCAGCCTCACATTGGCCAACACCATCTTCTTATTACAAGGGGCGCTCGGGGAATATGCCAAATGTTCAGATCCTACAGGCAGTGACACTCACTTACTTAAATATCAGTTGCCGAGCGTATAAGATTTTTTAATTCGTTTTAATATATTATAAGCATCGCACTGCACACACTTGTCGTACTGGCGAACCAAACCATGCAGCCCCCAATAATAAATAGACAAAATTAGGCTCCTGACTGCCATTGGATGTGCCATCCTCTGGTGCAGATGAACTGTGAAAGTTGTGACCAAATCATTTCCACAAGTCACTTGTGTAAATATATTGTATACATATGTGTGTGTGTGTTTATGTTTGTATATATATGTGTGTCTATATGTGTGTGTGTGCAGTATAAATGTGTATGTGTGTGTGTATATGTGTGTATGTGTGTGTGTGTGTGTGTGTGTATATGTGTGTGTATATGTGTTTGTGTATATGTGTGTATATGTGTGTGTGTGTATGTGTGTGTGTATATGTGTGTGTGTATATGTGTGTGTGCATGTGTGTGTTGGGGGGGGGGGGGGGGGGTCCTGTGCTAAATGCCCTCACTCATCATTGAAAATCGAATTAGAGCTAATTAAATGCCATTGACAAATGTCAAGCCCAAGTGTGAACGTTTGGACTCTTTCTAAATTGGTTTGTATGTGTGGGGCTCCTCACCTCCTGTGTTTAATCTACAGAGAGCTTTCTTTTGAGAGGAAGGTGCCAATGCGGCCATTTGGTTGCCTGAAGCCCACTCCCCCTATTCTCACCTGCCTGTGTCTCTGCAGCCATGGAAATCAAAGCAACTCCCTTGTGGAATATAATGTGACCCTCAAGCATGGCAGTGGGAGGGTTAATGAGAAGGGCTCCAGAAACATCTTGGCTGCCTACGCTACTGCCTATTTGTTTGCTCGGATCGTCGTAAAACAATCCCACCTAGACCAACCTGCTTGCACCCAACCCAACTTTGCATGGACTCTGTTCTGCCAGGAACCTTTAGCCTATCCGATTTTTATTCCTGATCAATTCAGTGAAATAAAAAAGAAATTGCACCATTTACCATCTCCTAACTGTAATGGGCAATAAAAACCCTACTTTAAATACTCTATAAATACTTTACTTTATAATTATAACGCCCCACGTCTGAGTTTAAACCAAAGCTTTCATCACACTTATTGGAGATACTTTCTTACAGAAATGCTTAGGAAAGACGTATCTTCCAGTAATTCTATGATGCAGTATATTAGCACAGATATGTATATTAGAACAGATTTGTTTATTAGCACATATTTGTATGCTAGGACAGATTTCCTGAACCGAAACACGTTTGTCTTCCAATAATTTTATTTGAAATGTATCGTGTCGATATCAGTCGAGTGTTTTTTTTTCAACGGAAAAAAGGCCCCTAAAATGCTGAAAGAGAAGATAATTCATTCAGATAGATTTGATGGTGTCTATATTTGTATTTATATATATATATTTTTTTTCCATCAATTTGGAATTGTTTTGATCTGAATAAAACCCATGCTAAATAAATGCAGTTTTTATACTCAGCTGAACTAATCATTATTTGGCCCTTTTCCTCTTAATTAGAACCTCTGAAGTGGTCGCTTTTCTACCTCTGTGCAGCTCCTGTAGAAAAGGAGGTATATTCGGAAAACAGCAGAATGCAAACAAGAGGCAAAGATCTGCACTGACAATAAGATTATTTCTTGTGATTGTGTTTAGCCCTGCAGATTGCTGCTGGTGGAAGGGATTTCTTTTTTTGCAAACCACTGCGATTTCCCTTCCCATCCGTTTACCCATGACTCAAAATATACTCAGTTGGACATGAAAACAAAGGCAATAATATAAAAGTCTAATATATTTGCCCCACATCCCTGTATCTCGGTCATATGATCGTTTAAGTCCAAATATTTATGTTTGTTTCTGTGTAGTTCCTGCAAATAAAAAGGAATTAAAGTGCTTGTGCAGGATACAGGTGAAATAGGACAATTCTCCCCAGATTTCTCTTTCCAGAGAGACCTGTGGGTGAACTTTCTGTGCCAGCCTCGGGCTGTTTATACACAGTCAAGACTCCACTTTTCACCCTGTAACTTAGCTACCCCCTCTCTCCATAAACAGGCAGCTAAGCCACATTCCCTCAATCCCATCCCATGGGCAAACTGGGAACCACAGGGCACCAACAAGGGGGATACTCTACTAGAGATTCAATCTTACTTCACTAATATACAAAATATTAATCATTGCACTTCCCTCCAACCACACACAGTTTTGCTACATTTCTTTTTTTAAAAAGTCTTTGTCTTGTAGGCACATTTTCTTCACTCCAAAGACACTCCAAGGGTGGTCCTATCTTAAAGGCTTTAGTGCTCCATTGTTTGTACAGTTTAAGATTTTATTTTTAAAAGTTACAATTACAATTACATCCATTAGATTTCTGATAGTTTCGCACATATTTGGATTAGAAGAACCCCACATGATTTTTTTTTTTTGGTAGGATTTAACAATTTATATTAACTAAAAAGGTCAGCAGCTTCAACAAAAACGAATTGATCTTCGATTATATTCAATCAGATTTAAAAATTTTTTTTAAAGATCATGGCATACAATTTCAGAATTGTGCCTGAGAGTTTGTAATTTTATAGTTATTGGCAATTTATATAACCAGAAACAAATACAATCATACAAGAGAAGTTATATATTTATGAAAACCTTTTTTTTTAAAACTCAAATAATCAGATTTCCATGGAAATGCGATTTGCTATTTTAATTTGGGCAATGTATAATTATTTATAAAACTTGTAAAATTATAAATATATACATACACAGAACAAGGAAGAAGGGAACAGTTTTAAGTCTCTATTTCCAGGAGGCACTGCAGCCCATGTACTGTATTTATAGATATTTTTATTGATTTATATCTCACATACAGCCTTGCTTTAGATTTAGATCGGTGGGCGAATTTGTGTGTTTCCCCAGCAAATATCTTGTATGACATCGTTAAATAATAAGACAGTGAGGACACAGGCAACGATCTCTTTATAAATTGTACTCCACTCTTATTTGTCCCCAATAACACGCTGTGACCCTGATTCTCCAACATAACTAACTAATATGTGCGAGTTTATATTATTAAACTTTCCCACAAATATATTCTACTTTGATTACCCCCCACCCCCCGACATTTGGACATTGAATTAAAATCCAACAGAATTCCAGAAGGACTTGTCTGTTCTCATTACAGATTCCTTAAAGCAATTAATCTTGCAGTCGTTTTGTTTCTCTCACCTCAATTCCTCATTTTATATAGTGCAGCTTTAATACATCAATGGTGTTTGCTACTGTTACCCAGATTATATTTCGCATATTTTAATTTCACCCCCTTCGAGGACTGTATTGTGACAGAGAGAAATTGAAGGTTCTTGTACCCTGGCAAGTTAGTACTTGGTGATTAGGAGACTGTATAGAATTGCCAGGGGTAATACATAGGTACAATATATAGGGGTAAATACATAGGGGCAATACATAGGGGTAAAACACAGGGGCAATACAAAGCACACACAGTGTACACATTGGGGGCACAGGGGACAGTGAGGAATAGCTCCCCAGTCACATCCCATTAATAGAAATGAACATTTGTTCCCCAGAGCTCATTTAATTACTTGTTACTCTCTGATCTGTGTTGCAGCCAAAGGACAAATATCACTCACACTGAATCACATCTCTAAAGCCCAAAATCCTGGCTCGACTTCTTAATTACATTTTGCGAAATGAATATTCCCTGACAATACAATATATTACAAGTGTACTCCAGGGCGATGAGTGGAGCCTGCCAAGTCTTCTAATCCACCAAATCCCCCTAATTAGAATATAGAGAGTCAGTCCAAGTGGCAGGCTGAAGCAACGCAGTTTGTCCGCAATTCATACCCTACCTGTAGAATTCAGCTACTCTGCCCCCTCTGCTTTAATTTCATGCATTTTTTCCTTAATTGGGCCAGTAATGATATTTTGACCTTTACTTTCTGTCTCTTGTGGATCCGAGGGTCGGCCACTGTACATCTCTCAGACTGTTGGTCGCTATCGCTGCGCTTCAGGCAGGCAGAATATTGCACCAGGCGGGGGACAGCGCACAGTATTGTATAGAAAGTGCTGACACTGCTGTAATGTTGGGGCTTTGCTCTCACATGTGCGAAGCCACCTGTCTGACTGTAGGGGGATAGAGGTGCTAGTGTGGAGCATGAGCGCCCTCTGCTGGTGAAAGACGATTAGCGATCAACAGCAGGATTGAATAATATATCACTACTAACGACTAACGTCGGGTAACATACTCGCTGTAGCGGTATTCATGTTATCTCTTTAAGTTGTTCAATGACGTTACAATGTTGTAATATGCTGGTCCAGATAGAAGTGCCCTAATGAAATGTGCTATGGAATTTATCTTTAAAGGGTTGTTCACCTGTGAATTAACTTTTACAATGATGCAGAGAGTAATATTCTGAGACAATTTGAAATTGTTTTTCATTTTTTTTTATAATTTGTGGTATTTGAGTTATTTAGAATTTTAGTCAGCAGCTGTCCAGTTTGCAATTCCAGCAATCTGGTTGTTAGGGTTCATATTCTCCTAGCAACCATGCATTGATTCGAATAAGAGACTGGCATATGACTAGGAGAGGACCTGAATAAAAAGATGAGTTATTAAATAGTAGCAATAATATTACATTTGTAGCAGCACAGAGCATTTTTTTAGAGGTTTTAGACCCCCAATTGAAAGCTGGAAAGAGTCAGATGAATAAATAATTCAAAAACTATAAATAAAAATACTGAAGGCCAAATGAAAAGTTACTAATAATTAGCCATTCTATAACATACTAAAAGTAAACTTGAAGCTAAACCACCCATTTAATATGCGATTGAAATGCGGGATCCCATAGAATGTACTTTGTATGTGTCACCGTTAATAAATTAAAGGATACGTTTAGGCTCCACTGATAAAGTTTCTTTTTTACACTTAAAGGTAAACTGTCATGGGGAAACATGTTTTTTCAAAACGCATCAGTTAATAGTGCTGCTCCAGTAGACTTCTGCACTGAAATCCATTTCTCAAAAGAGCAAACAGATTTCTTAATATTCAATTTTGAAATCTGACATGGGGCTAGACATTTTGTCAATTTCCCAGCTGCCCCATGTCATGCGACTTGTGCCAGCACTTTAGGAGGGAACTGCTTTCTGGCAGGCTGTTGTTTTTCCTTCTCAATGTAACTGAATGGAACACAGTGGGACATGTATTCTTACTACTGAGTGCTGTTCTTAGATGTACCAAGCAGCTGTTATCTTGTGTTAGGGAGCTGTTATCTGGTTACCTTCCCATTGTTCTATTGTTAGGCTGCTGGGTGGGGGGGGGAGGGAGGGATGATATCACTCCAACTTGCAGTACAGCAGTAAAGAGTGATTTAAGTTTATCAGAGCACAAGTCACATGACTTGGGGCAGCTGGGAAATTGCCAAAATGTCTAGCCATGTCAGATTTCAAAATGAAATATAAAAAAAATCTGTTTGCTCCTTTGAGAAATGGATTTCAGTGCAGAATTTTTTTCCCATGACTGTATCCCTTTAACGTGTTGAATTGATATTGGTCACAAAAGATCTCACTCCCCCTTTTAAAGCCCAGTGTATGGTCAGGTCCCCCTTAGCTCATAATCAACTTACAGATGTAGGAAAACATTATGCTATCAGCCACATAAAAAGTGCATTAAAGGGCACCTGTTGGGAAAAAATGTTTTCTCTATCCAAAGATTTGGGCTAATAGAGCCTGCACTCCAGTTGGGGGTAACAGTAGTTCTTTTTTTAAATATTGCCCCCCCCCCCCATCAGCACTAGGACACCTGCACCAGGAGGGAGCTCCCAGTTCAAGTGGCCATGTTGGGGCTCCTAATGAGTGAATGCCGCAACTTTAATGCAGCATTATGGACATGCACGCTATGTCAGAAACTCATTATGCGCTTTGCACAACATAACCACTTGCATAGGGAGCTCCATCCCTGTGTGTGTCCTAGCGCTGGCAGGGGGCAATGACAAATGTAGGATATTAGTATGGAGGATATGATGTAGATAATGAGATGCTAATATGACTACTGCACCTTTGCCAACTTAGACCTGGCAAAATTACTTTTTGATGGAAAATAGTGGTGACAAAGAATTAGTGTTCATGATAAATTGGGCTATTGTTAAAGTTTTACAGTGGAGTAAATACACCTGTCAGTAACACAGGCAATACATAAATATTTATCATAGTTCACCTGTTTTGGCGAATATCTTATATATATGTGATTTGTGATTCTATCTTGCAATGGGGGGGGGGGGTAGCCATGCCTACGTAGTACAATTCACATGGGCATGTGACAATGTATACCAAAAACAATGTGGTGCATGTAAGTCCTTGAACCTCTTACCAAAAGAATGCAATTCACGTTTTAAAATACCACACCAATTACTGCAAAACTCAGGATTATTACAGGAGGTGGTGTGGTGCTGGTGTGGCTTTATGATGACTATGGTTTTGCTATCTCTAGGTCAGCCTTTCATAGTGCACGCCCCCAATCCAACTGAGGGCAATTTGTTATTAGAGCACTACATAAGCCTCTTTCCCCAACCCCCCTGTGCTGGATGATTAGCTTTAAACACTGTCTCCAAGCCTTGTGTCCTGTGAATCCTTGTGTCCTGTGAATCCTTGTATCCTGTTATCTGGAAACCTTGCCTTGTCCCTGATCTTTTTTTTTTTGTACTTGATCTCCCGGTTCTGACCTTGGCCTGTATTTTGGATTTTTGAATGAACTCTGCCCATCTTGACCTTTCTGCCTAAATCTGATTCCATTTGTCTGCCGCCTGCCTTTGAATTTCAGCCTGAACTTGGTCTTGTGTTGCTGCCTTTTTCCCTTCACTTGTTTGTATTTCTGCAAAGGTATGTTTATTTTTTTTTGTTCAATAATAAATACTTTGTAATCCAGCACCTTGCCTTCTATCTGTAAACCTTCCAGCAATTCATGACAAGTATAGAGCACTGATCGACGTTTCGGTCCAGGTCTGGGGCCGTTCTCAAGATCACTTCCAATGTTGAAAACAAAGCTTTATACACACACATAATGGATACAACAGGAAATGGACTCGCCATCACACATCTCAATTGTACATTGTAACCTAAAGGGCAAGGAAAGTGTAAAATAGAATAAAGCTAGAAATTTTGTATTTTGTATACTAAAGATAAACATGAACTTACTGCACCACAAGCCTAATCAAACAAATGATTTATGCTTTCAAAGTTGGCCACAGGGGGCTGTCATCTTGTAACTTTGTTATATATCTTTGCCTGACACTGGCACTGCACATGCTCAGTATGGTCTGTGCTGCTTAGGGATCGTCATAAATGATCAAAAAGCAAAGCTGTTTGAGTTATGCATGGTTGGTAAGTAAGGCAGGGCCCCCCTGCTGTTCATAAGTATGATTGTTTCCCTGCCAGAAGTTAGGGACTGTCTGACAATTCCTATCCACAGCACTAAATGAAGGGAGAATTTCACTACATACAGTCAAGTTTCTTATAAAAACGGTACACATTTTTAAATTAAAGTATATTGGAGATAGATTTCTTTTTTATTAAAGAAAGTAAAAATAGGATTTTATTTCTTTGCCTTTCCTTGCCCTTTAAGAATGTTGAGGTACAAAATATACATCCCTCATATTAAATTGCAACAATGTTGCATATGTTTTTTTACAAATCTCATGATTATTACAAACAAGTGAAAAAGTGTACTATGTCTCAATCTTAGTTAAGTTTGCAAAAATGTACATTATTATCTCTGGTTTATAAAACAACTAAGTGACATTTGTTCATTGAGACCATGTGGCAATAACGTATTTAGTTTTTTTATCCAGCAGTTTTTATATATCGCTCCCTCTCCGGAAAGGAGGTATGTGATCAATACCAATATATCTAAACATCGGTAAATGATGACCTTTTTCTAAAAAGTGTTTAGCCACAGGTTTCGATGTTCGATTATCCCTAAAAGCTGTGCTGATAGCAGAACGATGTGCATCCATTCTCAGGCGCAAAGTCTGGTCTGTCTTACCTATGTATAAAAGACCAAAGGGGCAGGTGATTAAATAAATAAATAACATGCGTAGTTGTACATATAATAAGTGCTATAATAGCAAAACGTCTTCCTGTATGAGGATGTGTGAAGCTCTGGCCTAGAGTCATGAATCAACATGATGTACAATTCTGGCACCTAAAGCACTCATTCCTCCTATTTGTAAGCCAGCCAGTTGCTGCTTTTTGGTAACTACTGTCTTAACCAATAAATTGCGTAGGCTAACACCCCTCCTGTAGGACATCATAGGGAAACTCTGTAATACTGGTTTCAACCCACTGTCGGCCTGCAATATATTCAATTTTCTACACACCACATTCTTAATGCGTCCTGATACTTCTGCAAATTGTGAAGAGAACACCAGTCTGTGCCCTGATCCCTCCTACCTCCATCAATCACTTTTCTCTTAGCTTTATATAGGGCTTGTTTACGCATACTTTTGGGGTAACAACGTGCTAAAAATCTATTTTCCATCTCCTTGAGCTGAATAATCTTATTCTCCTCTGTGGAATTATTCCTCAACACCCTACAGAATTGAGAAGGCAGGATTTTATAGAATCTGGATGCTGACTATTGAAATACAACAATGTATTCCGATCTGTTCTTTTCTATATAGGGAATAATCAAATCGATTCCCACCTCGGGTAATCTGTATAACCAAAAACTGAACACTCACTGAACTAGTGGTGGCTTTGAATTTCAGAGGACTGTCCAAACTATTTAAATACGACACCATTTCCATAAATGACGCTTAACACAACCAGAATATTGTCTATATAGCGTCTAATTGGCATGATGTTACAAATTGGTGCATGAAAAGATTAGCATATGCAGGTGCCATGGCAGCTCCCATCACTGTCCCAGACACCTGCATATAACATTAGTTTTCAAATCTGAAATAGTTCATTGTAAGACACATATGTAACAACTGCAAACTAAGATCAATGTCAGGGCCCAAGTAATCCTCCGATTGTAATACTGATCTGGGAACAGAGTCTAAGCCCAAATCATGGGGATACACATGTATAAATTAACAACATCCATGCTAGCCAATGTGATGTCTTCATCAGTCTCAAAAATAAAATCACTAATTAGACTCAACAAATGTGGAGTGTCACGCAGGTATGTTGGTGTGGCCTGTACAATGGGTTGCAGTATAGTATCAATGAATATACCAACAGGATGGAGTAAACTATCCCTACTGGACACTATGGGCCAATTACTTCCAATAGTGGTTGATAGAAGGAAACCTCCAATCCCTACACTTTATTGAGAATAAAACATTTATTCCTAAAGAAAAATGACAAAGTACAGCACGAGTCAAACAGATAGATCACCTAAAATACTTACAAATTTCACACTACTTTCACAGCCTAGGAGGTACACAAACATTAGGGGGAGACCTTACTAAATTTGAAACAGCCTGCTCACTACAAACACCACCACGTCATGTTATTTCCCTCATATATAAATTGCTTCAATCACCTACTAGATGGGAGTCGCCCTCATTTATAAAAAGTTGGTCCAGAGACTTAAATATCCAGTTGGAAGAGACACAGATTGAAAATATGCTTTCCAAGCTAATAAAAAGTTCGAAATGAAGTCGAATACAAGAACTAAACTATAAAATAGACACCAGATGGTACAATACTCCAACCAAATTACAATATATATATATATATATATAATCCTAAATTATGTGCCGTACACCCCATAGAAAGCCTTAAAAACCTGGGTGCACATGCTGGAAAATGGATACAATGTAGAAGTGATGGCACTAACAGGATTTGAAAAAAAGTGACAAAACTTGTCAAAAATAAAAAAAAGGTTTATTTATCCCAGTTTTATTTTAATTATTTATATTTTTGACAAGTTTTGTCACTATGTGTGTGTGTGTGTGTGTATGTATGTATGTATGTATATATATATA
>CM044441.1:84534508-84591108 GCA_024363595.1 Xenopus borealis
ATATATATATATATATATATATATATATATAGTGAATAAAGTACCCCCTCTTGTAAATTAAAAGGATATTATAAGTTACCCAGGAATTTCATGATCATATAAACCATCGAATGGCATATGCTGGAGGTGTTTCAAGGAAAAAGGCACTATTTACCATATCTTTTGGTCCTGTGACCTCCTGCAACAATTCTGGAAAAAGGTATTATTAATAATATTAATACCGTTACATCCCACAATAAAAGACTGGCTCAATAAAATAACAGAAATCTACAGATTTGAAGAATTGTCGTCTCATAACGAGAATTCTCTGCTGTCTGGATGAGATGGTTTATGTTTAAAGAAACAGATGCGTACAAAGATTATCAATAGGAAGATAGAGACATTCACCCCCCCTGCTGTGCCCTCCTACCCCCCACTCCTTTCTTCTCCCTTTTCTTTTCCCATCTTCATACTAATTTCTCCTCAATACATAACCATACTTACAAAGATTAACAACAACACTAGGGCATGCTATGAAACACGGCTATCTTATAGTACTACCATACCACCCGATAAGATATAAAAATGAATAAATGTTTCAGAAATAAGGTTAACAGTCATGTCATAACCTGTTGTATAAAGTAACTATTTTCAACATGGTTTGTATTATTAGAAGTTTACAATAAAGCTTTTAAAAAAAAAAAAAAAAATGGTGACTCCCCAGTATTGTCCCGATAAATGTCCTTTAGGCACAAAAGTATACAAAATCTGAAAAAAACTATTTCTCATTCGAACTGTTTCAACGGGGCAGAGGGAACAAAAGTTAACCCCTTCTTAAGTAGGCTCATCTCGCTCTCAGTCAATGTATGCTGTGATGAATTGAAAATGGGAATTTCTTAATCTTGGGTCCCATTCCTCCCCCCCCCGTATTATTATTATTTTCCTTTCCTGAAGGGGGTCTGCCTGTATCTTTGGGGCAGTTTCTAAAAATGGGGAATCGTCCCTGACATTTCCCATCGCTAAAGAATAGATTTAGCAGTATTATTACCCGCTGGGGTTTCACCCAGGCTCGAATCTCCCGAACTAACATCAATGGAATTGAGGGGCCGTGCCAGTTTGACTCTTTTGCGCCACCACAGGCACTGGCACAGACGTAACTAGGTATTACTGGGCCTCACAGCAAATTTATTTTCAGGGCCCAGAAATGTCTAGTGATTGACCTGTTTTACCAATATGTATTCAAATTGTATATGAATAAGGACCTCAAAGGGCCCCTATACCTCCTGGGCCCCCTGCAGCTGCAGGGTCTGCTTCCTCTGTAGTTATGCCCTTGGGTGATGCTAATTGTTTAATTGCTCACACTATTTAATGTCTGCACATGGGTTGTGTTGTATGCTTGACAAAGGGGCACGCCCCGAAACGTTGCACGTCTGTTCACATTAAATTTGCAAGGGGTAACCCTGCTTGTAAGTACCTTGAGTGCCAGTATCATTTCAAAGTATTCTACACTTTTGGGACATTGCCGAACCCTTGATGCTGAGCACCGGGTCATCATATTCTAAGTTAGGTGAGTGCGGAGCTAAAACTAACTTTATCTACTTGGGTGATGGGTCCCGTAAGGACTGTCCCTCTCACCAGTCAGCCATCGGTAAACTCTGAAATAAGAATAGTCCTCGTTTACCCAACGTAGATTCTCCCATTGAAACCATAGCAGCTCCTGCTTGTATTTTTCAATTTGTACCTTAGCTGGTGCATTTCTTACAAAATTCAGGATTGGATCTGGGGAAAACCCCCTTTCCAATCTCATGCAGGTTAACTCTAATATTAGTTGTATTTAGATAAATAATACAGGTTCTTGTAATCAATATAATGATACATTATTCAGTTAAACTGGCAAATAATGATTCATTAACATTTCTCTATGAAGTCAGCCCTATATAATGGCTAATAATAATAATGATAATATAATTACTTACATAAACCATGTTAGGCTGCTATTTATTTCCATTTTTGACTGAATAGAGTAACCTTTATTATGTAACTAAAAGCCACTCCCACACTCACTGCAAATGTCCTTTGAGTATGCCTCACACTACTTCGAAGGCCGTTTGGGCTGCATTTTCCAGTTGATGCGCAGTGGGACAGTTGGGTAGCCTTGTTACCTTGTAGCGCTGGAGCCCTCTGATTGACTTAGACCAGGGAACTTTATGGTCTCCTTATGTTTGTGTGGGGATTTTGTTTTTTTGTGGGTGGTCAGATCAAATCCTAAATCATTTTAAAGGATAGCATTAGGCTCATAGTCTTCAACATTATGATCTGGTTTTGTGCCAGTCTGCAATGATATGTTTCTGTGGATACTTCCTCTGCTGAAGGTCTGGAGCACCATGGCCAGCGGTAAGCATACACTATAATCCACTAAACTGATTATTCATTTATCAATGATAGGTCCAATGCTCAATTGTAAGGCATTCTTTATAATCTTGCTGCCTGGTGTGGCTTGAGAGGACTTCTGGCTTTCCAGGAGCAAACACAAAGTCAAAGTTCCTCAAGTATTTTGAAAGTATCTCCACTATATAGCACTGACCTGTTTAGGGTGATCTCGGGTGGAATTGTTATGGAATGGGCTCATAACATTTTTTTGCCCACTTCCAGCAGCAGGTAGAGGCCCCATTGCTCTTGATGACATAATTGTGGAGGAAAGGTATAGACAGAGAGGCTGGTTTTAGTATGTGTGTGTGTGGAGGATTATCATTATCATCATGTATTTATATTGCACCAGCAGTGATTTACATTAATCTATAAAAAAAGGAGTCGGAAAGGAGCAGAATTTACCAAACACAAGATACAGAATAAAAAATAGGATCAGAGGACCCTGCTCATTAGAGCTTGCAATCTGCATGTGGAGGCTCATGTATTTGGTAGGGATTTAGTTGCAGAAGCTGCCATATTTGTTATAAATACGATGGATAATTAAAAAAAAATCATGTAAGATTAATAATGAAGACCAACTAAAATGTGGTTTACAGCGGGTGCATTTTTTAAAATAGCAATAACAATTTTAGCCTTCCAGGGCACTTGTTTTTTGGATGTAGTTTGTGACCCTCATTAAAAAGCTGGAAATAATCAGATGGAAAACACTATAAAAGTAAATAATGAAGACCAATTGGCTACTCTATAACATGCTAGAAGTTAGCATAAAGATGACCTACCCCTTTAATTTTATTTCAAAATATAATTTTTTTGTTGTGAGAATGATCTTTCTCCAGTAACTCTGTGTATCAGTGTCATCTTATTTACGTCTCACAAAGCAAAGGGATAATGCATTTAAGCCCAAGTGGCTCTGAGTTGGTAGCTTTTAGAAAGTTGCATAAAGAGTTTCTCCAAGACAAAGTGAGTCTTTGTATGACTCTGAGCCTCACCATGGAGCGACATACTTACTTTAAAATCGGGGATGTTTTTTTGACATGAAGCAAAACATTAGCAGTTTGAAAGTAACCACATTGGGCATATTGACACTTGAATGATTGATGGGGCCAGTGTTTAAGTGTTTATGGTGGAGACTATGGCCACCACATCAGCTAGAAACCTTTATGAAGAATTCTGCTCAATATCAAGCATATCAGCCTCAAGCTTAATCACCAAATTACCTTTTAACCATACTTTCTCTGATAACCTTCAGGACCTGTGTGAATTGTGAGCAGGAATAGGACATATTATGACTTCAGTTCATAGAATTACTACTTGGTCAGGAGTTGATGACATCAGCAAGGAGCCAACACAAGGACTTAGCTGTGCTCTAGAGTGCTTTGAGGAGATGAGAGTTTTCTTGGAGGACATGTCAGCATCAGAGGGGGTGGACTGGGGCATGTCATAACATGGTGTGCTTTATATCCATAATCTTGGCTGGATTTTAAAGTGCATTTTCCTAGTTCTTGTGTGCTTGTGACACATAACAGATGTAACTGGCTTAAATACTTATTGGTATAGGGGCAATGTACAATATTTTGTTACAGTAATAATTTTTGGTCTTTAAAATCAAGGTTTCCTAGAGCATTGATGGCCACAGACCACCTAAAAGTGCACCAGGAGTTTCAGAACTACAATTTTCAAAATCCATTTGCCCATTCTACCAGTGCTACAGTATATGATTTATTTTTTTCATTGCTGCTACTTAGGTTACTATTGTGGCCCTATAGTGTGTTCCCTGTTCCACTGGTTTGAAGATTTTGCATGACAATTCCATGCTTTTCAATGGTGCTGCCATTGCTGTGATGGACCTGTTACTGTGGGTAAGCAGAGGCGGGGGTTTTTCAAAGTGACCAAAAAATATGAGTGAATTGATTTTGCCCTTCCATACCTGCTATCCAAGGCACTTGCCCTTATTTGCACAAAAACAGGTTTATATTGCTTGTTATAAGCCATTTTGCTGAGCCATTTTGTAAGGGGCAGGAACCTCAGATCATAGGGGAGAGCCAGGGCTGGATTTACATAGCAGACACCCCTATGCCCGCCGATGTTCATTCTCCTCATCAGTGGCGTAACTACTCCCTGGTGGGCCTCGGTACAGGATGGACACCTGGGCCGCCCAGTTGGGCCCTTACCTCTATAAATTGCATGCTGGAGTGTTGACGGCATGTGTGCTGTAAAATCTCCCCCCTAGATAACTGCCTGTCAAAAACTTCGAAATTTGAATTTTTGACGTACTGTCTCTTTAAGAAAACTTCCACTTCGCTATTTCACCATCTTATACCTGCTGAATTGCTATGTTGGCCTATGTCTAACATAATATCCAGAACACTACTTCCTGCTTTTCAGCTCTCTTGGTTTCCACTGATTGGTTACCAATCCACTGTTTGTCGACTTTGTAATCTGGAACCAGCAGCTCAAATTAGAAGAGGGTATATAGGTGAGCATACAAGGAGCATTATGATTGGGTAGTTTTACCAATTTGCCCTAAGCACTGATGCATGTATAGCTGCCAAATTAATTTTTTAGAAACCTTTGCTGATAGCATCTAACATGATTAAACAGGACTTCTGCAAATGTGGTGTTAGGGATTTGAACTTGAAACTTTGAACTTTGCCTAGAGCAAGAACATTTCATTTTAAGCTGCTTTTAGCTTGCCTCCATAATACATTTCCAATGTATTTTATATTATTGGGATGTATAATTGATTCTGCATCATTTGTCTCTCCCTTATTAATTTCTACACTGGTGATTACAATTTTTTTTTAAAGTACTAGAACAGCTGATTAACAGACGTCCCTTGGCTGAAGGAGAGCAGATGCATGTTAGACCCTGAGTAATAAGGGCTCTCTTGGTAGGGAGCAGAGCAGGTAAAGGGGGATAGAAATGGCATAATAATGATTTCAAATGTTTTTCAATATTCTAGTTGCACTGCTGTTTAAAAAAATCATTTTAATGTCACTTATAAGATATTGTTTCATTTGTGCAACACTTGCAACCTGACAATCCTTCATTTCTATGGAAATCTGTGTGTAAAGATTATTATTTTTTTTAATATAAAATGTTAGTACAAATAAAATTATGAATATAAATATATATTTGTAATATATAGTTATACAAATATTTAACATAAAAATGCACCCTGGCAGGCACCTTTTCTATTACACCACTCTGGTAATAATAGCTGTTTTAAGTCAGCAGTATATTGTGGGCGCACTGTATGTTTTAATATTAGTTTTAAAACCTTGGAAGCCTTTCCCCCAGGGTTGAAATGGTGATGTTCCAGGAGTCGGCTGGATTGCAACCCTGAAGACTGTTTCTACAAGCTGTGTTTGTTATTCCAGGTCTCTCTGCCCTTTGTGTCATGTCAAGCTGTTGATAGAGAACATAAATATATGGTATATAATAACTGATTGCATGGCTTGTTAATTAGGGTTCATGAGAGCTTAAGGTCCAAAGCAATTTTATTTTTGTCCTAATTTTATTAAATTGTAAAAAGATCAGAACTAACCATATATATATTGGATGTTTCCCCCATTTTCTTTGTAATTCCTGTAAGGGAATAATCTTGTCCTCTCTAAAGAGGTCTCGAATTTTTGTGGGTTTCTCCTCCCACTTCTCCCTTCTTTCGAATGCTCCCCTTTCCAAACTAGGTTGGAAATTTGGGTTATTTGTTATTGGGTACTTGTCAACTGCATATCTATTTTATTCTTATGCCATATTTTTAGGGTGGTACTAATTAATGGATGTTGTACTAGTGTCTTATTCTTTACCCAATTATCATCCCATAAGGTGTTTTCTGTTGGGTAGATGCCCAACTCTTGTCCTATACAACTCCAATAATATTTTATTTTTCTAGTTGTCCAATTCAGTAGTCTCACCAAATGAACGGCAATATAATACAGGTATGGGTGATGATACAATTTTATGCTGTTCTTTAAATGTGTTAAAATGGCACAATAATGCCTGATATGGTTAAAAGTTATGCAGTATAACTCATTCCTATTCAGTGCAGGATATTTTCTGGATATGGTCACAATACTGCAAATTACCATTGGTGTGAGATGACTTGACTCCCCCAATAATAGTTACAGAGAGCTTGCATGGGGGAGGGGGCCATTCTATAGCACCATTCTATAAAACAAAGGCCTTCAGCAGCAAACTCCATTGACAAGTACACAGGATGTCCTCTAGACAGAAGAAATGAAACCCACCAGGACAGAGCATTTCTCTTTTCTTGAAATGTCCTTGCCAAGATATCTTTCTCCAGGAAATGTTTGAAACATAAGGCAACTAATATGTCAAGATTGAAAAAATTCAGCTGTGCACATTGACCACTCTATCCATATTGGAGAATTTTCATATCAAGAATCTTCTCCCATTTACTCATGTTGGTGTACTTATATTATTGTGATAATTATTTGTTGGATGCAGCTAACACAATCAAATTTATTTATATAAGCAACAAAATGGAAAGCTGATTTCCTAATCATTATGGCTCATAACTGGACATGTTGCATTAATACTAATATAAATATCCCAGGATTTTATAATGTTCCTAGTATTACCCACATGTATTATGCACATTTTTTACTAAAATGCCAACAATGATCTTCTATGAGCCACTGCAGTTTAAACCCTATGTTAATAAATCAGTCAAGTTTGTTTAAAAAAAAAAATCTTTACAGACCACCCAACAAAAAGGCTGATCCTTAAATTTGAAGGCATATATCTTTACTGTCTTATAAGGTCTGCCTGAAAGACATGAAATGCACCCTACTCTTCTCATACACATCTTGATGTTCGAAAATTCATCAGTCAATGCTAATTAATATTATAACCTTAGTACAAGCTGCAGTTTACAGTTACAGTTTGTTCTGAGCCAGAAGGATCCTGATGTGTACACATACTGTCAGTCTCTGCTCGCTCAGCTCTCTTTCTCTGGTGGAACTTGGGGAAGCTATAGAGAAAAAATTAATTTTATTAATTATGATGCTTTATGGAACAAAGCCAAGTCATTTCAACTGACTTGGCTCAAAATACTATGCTCATGTCAAGTTTTCTTTAAACTGGTTGATTAGCAAAAACTGGGTGCTTAAGTTGTAACGTTTAACAGAACCTCTTTCAGTTTCTTTCTCTGAAGATTATGGTTCTCTGTCATGTTCTGGACAGTTTGCTTGTCCAGAACATTCTGCAAAGATCAAATGAAATAAGGTAATCACCCATTGGTTTTATATACTGTAATATTAGTCAGTGACCTACAGAAGTGGATGCAAGAAAACTGGCTGCAAGAAAGGTCATGTAGCTGTCAGTCCTGGGTTTCGGGGAGTCCATGTGCTTTTAATATATAAAATAATATATTTAACAATGAAAGAATAAGTTTCAAAGAACACATTATTGGACAATGATGAAGGAATTAGTCCTGTTTCAGGGAAAACTTCCTGAAAAGGCGAAAAAGTCAGTGGGTGTCTTTTTTGAGCAAAATGCATTTCACTCAATTTGAGCTTTTGTGTATAGCAAACACAGGGAGTATAGGCCAGGCAGAGTATGGCAAACACAGGGAGCAAAAGGCAGGCAGAGTATGGCACACATGGAGCATAGGGCAGGTAGGGTATGGCACACGCAGGGTGTATAGGGCAGACAGAGCATGGCACACACAGGCAGAGTAGAGAAAGGCAGAGTATATCACACACAGTGAGCATAGGATTATCAGAGTATGGCACAGTTAGGGAGAATAGGGAAGGCAAAGTATGGCACACACAGGCAGAGTAGAGAAAGGCAGAGTATATCACACACAGTGAGTATAGGGTAAGCAGAGTATAGCACACACAGGGATCATAGGACAGGTAGAGTATGGCACACACAGGGTGCATAGGGCCGGCAGAGTATGGCAAACACAGGGAGCATAGGACAGACAGAGTATGCCACACACAGTAAGCATAGGGTAAACAGTGTATGGCATAGACAGGGAGCATAGGGAAGGCAGAGTATGGCAAACACAGGGAGCAATAGGGCAGGCAGAGTATGGCACACACAGGCAGAGTAGAGAAAGGCAGAGTATATCACACACAGTGAGTATAGGGTAAGCAGAGTATAGCACACACACAGGGAGCATAGGACAGGTAGAGTATGGCACAGACAGGGAGCATAGGGAAGGCAGAGTATGGCACACACAGGGAAGATAGGGCAGGCAGAGTATGGCACACACGGGCAGAGTATGGCACACACAGGGAGCATAGGGCAGGTAGAGTATGGCACACGCAGGGTGTATAGGGCAGACAGAGCATGGCACACACAGGCAGAGTAGAGAAAGGCAGAGTATATCACACACAGTGAGTTTAGGGTAAGCAGAGTATAGCACACACACACAGGGAGCATAGGACAGGTAGCGTATGGCACACACAGGGTGCATAGAGCCAGCAGAGTATGGCACACACAGGGAGCATAGGACAGACAGAGTATGCCACACACAGTGAGCATAGGGTAAGCAGTGTATGGCATAGACAGGGAGCATAGGGAAGGCAGATTATGGCACACACAGGGAGCAATAGGGCAGGTAGAGTATGGCACACACAGGGTGCATAGGGCTGGCAAAGTATGGCAAACACAGGGAGCATAGGACAGACAGAGTATGCCACACACAGTAAGCATAGGGTAAACAGTGTATGGCATAGACAGGGAGCATAGGGAAGGCAGATTATGGCACACACAGGGAGCAATAGGGCAGGTAGAGTATGGCACAGACAGTGAGCATAGGGAAGGCAGAGTATGGCACACACAGGGACCATAGGGCAGGCAGAGTATGGCACACAGAGGCATAGTATGGCACTCACAGGGAGCATAGGGCAGGTAGAGTATGGCACACACAGGGAGCATAGGGCAGGTAGAGTATGACACACATGGAGTGTGGGACAGGCAGAGTATAACACACATAGGGAGCATAGGGCAAGTAGAGTATGGCACACACAGGGTGCATAGGGCAGGCAGAGTATGGCGCACACACTGAGCATAGGGCAGGTACAGTATGGCACTCAAGCAGAGTATGGCACACACAGGGAGCATAGGGCAGACAGAGTATGGCACACACAGGGAGCATATGGAAGGCAGAATACAGCAGGAGACAAGATGAACAGTTCATACTGTGCTACATACAGTGACACAATTCTGGTGCCCATCAGTTTATATGAGGTGTGAACAGGTGAACAATATGGGTTCTTTCAGTCTGGGGCTGTGGTATGAACAGTACAGGGCTTTAGGGGTATTAACAATAGAGGTGTTTCGTGTGTATACAATACAGAGATGATTAAAGGGCAAGGAAAGTGTAAAATAGAATAAAGCTAGAAATTTTGTATTTTGTATACTAAACATAAACATGAACTTACTGCACCACAAGCCTAATCAAACAAATTATTTATGCTTTCAAAGTTGGCCACAGGGGGCTTTCACCTTGTAACTTTGTTATACGTCTTTGCCTGACACTGGCACTGCACATGCTCAGTATGGTCTGTGCTGCTTAGGGATCGTCATAAATGATCAAAAAACCATGGCTGGTAAGTAAGGCAGGGGCTCCCCCTGCTGTTCATAAGTATGATTGTTTCCCTGCCAGAAGTTAGGGACCGTCTGACAATTCCTATTCACAGCACTAAATGAAGGGAGAATTTCACTGCATACAGTCAAGTTTCTTATAAAAACTGTACACATTTTTAAATTAAAGTATATCGGAGATAGATTTCTTTTTTATTAAAGTAAAAATAGGATTTTATTTCTTTGCCTTTCCTTGCCCTTTAAAGTTGTGAACATTGTCTGAATACTGTCTGAATTTTCCCCTTTAATTTTAGGTTTAGCTTGGTTTCAGGTACATAACCCACAAATTGACTGGGTAACTGGGGAAATTCTTCAATGGGGTCAATTGGTGGCAGTCACATCCCTAGAGGGATGACCTCATTCCTGGGTGTACTCCCCCTAGAGGGAGAACTTTTCCCCTTTCATTGCAAGAAGCCCAAGCAGTGGAAGAGTACATCAAAGAAAATCTTGAAAGAGGTTTTATTAGGCTCTCTAGTTCCCTTGCTGGTGCTGGGTTCAATATCTCTGGTAAGGGTCTTGAAATGGACCACGGAAGATTAAAACTATGCCATCTGTTAATTCTTCTGTCAAACAATTTGCCAAAATCTGGTCAAGGGTGCACAATTCTCTTTCTGCAACTACAGCTTCTCAAAAAAGGGCAGCTGATAGGTCTCATAGGGAAGCACCCAAATATCAGGTAGGATATAGGGTATGGTTATCCACAAAAAAAAATCAAACTTAAGGTTCCTTCAATCAAGTTGGGACCCAACCAATCTCTTTTGAAACCAGCCTCACAGGTCCGTCCACTTTCCTCCCCCCAGTTTTGGTAGAGGGTCAGCCTAAATTTGTAGTCCAAGAGCTCCTTTACTGTCGCCTTGTCTAGTGTAAGTTACAATATCTTGTACAATGGAAGGGTTAGGGCCCTGAGGAAAATCTTGGGTTCCTGTTTGTGATGTGAAGGCAGCCCCCCCCCCTCAGGGGGGTAGTGTAACAACTCGACCTGGTGGTCTAGTGGTGCAGCGGGGGCCATGAGGCAAGTTGACATACTCGCCTCCGCCGGCAGCAGCGCGCAAGTTACCGGGGGGGACAAAAAAAAAATCTGATGTTTTTAAGAATCATTTCCTGCAGGAATCCTTCTTTGAGTGTGTTTGCAGTATACCATTAAACAAAATAGTCATACGCCTTCAAAGGCTTATGCTCAATCAAAACACTTTTGCCATATCATAAGGGGGCTCAGAAAACAAATTGTACACAAGTACCAACATACTCCATCTTGCATAGGCACAATTTAAATATCTGCCACTGTAAAACAAATAAATTGAATTCATTAAAACAAATGCTTTTAAATGAAGTGGAAAAATCTTTTGGATTTTAAATGGATATCTCACCTGGGAACTGATATGTAATGACTTTATGGCCTCAATAGAAATAATGGTATTTAGACAGCAAAATGCACAGTATGCATGTAATATATCCAATGGGGGTTTAATGGAACATTTCAGAAAGTTGCAACATCGAATCTGAATGAAGTCAGTCCAGACCTTATTCAAGCTGATCGAAGCCGTAATCCGATCTTTGAGGTAGCCAAGTGGGCCTGCATCCAAGATGTAATGGTGAAGTTGATTTTTTTAAACCCGAGCCATGTAAAGCTATGTCCCACAACCCTAGAAGTCAAGCACAGTCATTAAGAATAATCTAATTACATTGCAAAGTTCGTGATCTATGTTGCTTATTATTTTGCAGTTTAAGTGGGTTGTAAAACCAATCAGCTTTTTTTTCCTTCATAGACTGAACAGTTTTTCTTTCTTTAAATTGGTTCCCTCCTGTACAAACTCACACAGTGATGCTTTGTTCTAAAGTGGTTTCCAAGAAAATGCTGCATTTAATGAAAGCGGGTTATTCTGTTTTGGAATTTTAAACCCATGCATTAAAGTGAAAGAGAGAGAGGCTTGTAATTACTGTAGCTGTGGGGATATATTTCATGTAGGTGTCTGTGCAGTGTCTTGAGGTATAGCTTTGATTGCAATTACGGTATATTTTGACTCAAGGTACTGCCAAATGGAGCTAATTATTATTCCAAGATTAATTCAAAGAGAATACGTGTAATAAGTGTAGATTACAACTTCTCATCAGGACATTGGAGAAAGTAGTCCCATTACTGACATCTGCAAACACATACCAACGGTTATTGGCTTTTCCTTTCCAATCTTTTAGCTGGTTGAGTTCCTGCAATGAAGCTTTTTACAACTCTGTTATGTCCTGTCTCACTCAACTCCACCTGAAATGTTAAAAGTCTTACTTAGAAGCGCAACGAAGATGAGGGGTGCTACTTGGTTGGAACCTCCCAGTAAGTTGAACCCCTAATTTTCTGCCCCAGGCCAGTGCATACTGGTCCACTAGTACTTGTTGTTAAGCACAAGATCACCATCATTTTAAATCTAATAGGTTCCTGGGCTTAAAGGCTGGTGCAGACAGGGAGATTCGGGGAAATTCTGTCGTCTGGCGATTAATCGCCTCTTCTGCGAGGCGACAATCTCCCCAAACTGCCTTCTTCCTTTCTGCCGCCTATTTAAGTCAAACAGCGCCAGCGCCAATGCACACGCAACGTGGCGATTTCTGGAATAACACGAAGTTGCTTCGTGAGGAAAATTCTGGAAATCGCTGCTCCGCGTGTGCATTGGTGCTGGCGCTTTTTGATTTAAACAGGTGGCGGACACGGAGAAGGCAGTTTGGGGAGATTGTCGCCTTGCAGAAGAGGCAATTAATCCCCAGACGACAGAATCTCCCCGAATCTACAGGGGATGACTCACCTTTTATAGCATGGCCAATTATCAACAAACTTCATTATTTATTTTTTTAATAGTTTTTCTATTCCCCTAACTCTTTCCAACTTTCAAATGAGGGTCACTGACCCCATCTAAAGAACAAATGTCCTGTAAAGCTATAAATCTATTGTTATTGCTAGTTTTTATTACTCATCTTTCTGCTCAGGCCCTCTCCCATATTCCAGTCTTTTATTCAAATCAATGAATGATTGCTAAGGTAATTTGGACCCTAGCAACCAGATTGCTGAAATTGCAAACTATTAACTACTGAATAAAAGCACAAATAATAAAAAATTAAAACCAACTGCAAATTGTTTCAAAATGTCACTCTCTATCGAACAATCCCTTTAATTTCTCCTCTTATTCCTTCTATTTTTTTCTTTCCAATTTCTTTCCTTTTTTTTTTTTTTACTTTTCCTTTTTTATTTCCTTTCCTTGTTTTTCCTTTTCTGCTGTTTTCCAAACTAAGACATTATCTGGAAAGTCTAATACAGAACAGGGCACTTCAAAGCAGGGATGCGTTTCTATATAGGCTTTATGGGGCATCCCTTGGATGTCTGTATCTAAAACAAAAATCCCCCAATCCCCCCAGCCTCCTTGTGACTAAATTCAGTGGCAAAACTGAGGGGGGGGGGAGGAGGGTATCTTCTGCTATTGGCACATATGCAGACTACATCAGGGGGACAGAGTCTACCTTTTGGAGCAATTAAACATTAGTCAGTCCAGTCTAGTCCTGGCATCTTTGAAGCAATGCCCTAACCTTGTGCACGTTTGCTATACAGAGCAGGGTGAAGGCTCTGGCTCTGCGTATTTTTGCAGGCTGAGAGAAGCAGATCTGCTCAGTACCCCTTTTCCATTGATTTGAATCTGATTAGCCTGTGTGCACTTACACACAATGGAGCTGACTCTTTCTTCATTCTTCTGACTCTTTTTCAGCTTTCCAATGGGGGTCACTGATCCCATCTAAAAAAATGTTCTTATAAATTTATTGTTAGTGTTACTATTGTTAATGCTGTTTTTTTATTGCTCATCTTTCTATTCTGGTCATTTCCTATTCATATTCCATCCTCTTATTCAAACCAGTACTTGGTTACTAGGGTAATTTGGACCCTAACAGCCAGAATGCTAAAATTGTGAATCTCTGAGCATTTTGCTGCAGCATATGCTCACATTTATGGGTACCAGCCATTAGTCAAAGCACTGGTGACGGGGTGACAATACCTGCATGATATCACAGTAGATTTATGAATGTAGCCCTATTTTTTGTCCACAGTTTTAATGTCCTTTTTAATCTCTTTTGTATTGTTCTTATCCTTGGCAATAATTTTAACTTCTGTATCGTTCTCTGTGGAAATTTGATTGATTCACACAAACTTTCGATAGATCATATTATCCACTGAATGGGGGGGGGGTTATTTACTTAAACTTGAATTAATCTAAAATTGTTTATGAAAACAAAGTCAAAAACTCCCTTTTATCTCATTTATCAATAATTGTTCTCGAAAAGTCAGAGTGACAAAATGTTGCGACAAAATGGAGTGTCGATTTGTATCCACGATTAACACTCCGAACACTCAACTTTTTATAATTTTCACTGTGAACACTCGACTTTTTCGGATTATTGGGCGACAACCCTGACTTTATCGGATTATCAACGTCCGGGACATCTGTCATTGACTTCTACATGACCTCAAAAGGTTTGAGATGGATTTTTTTTTCCATGAAAAATGAGAGTTTTGCCCTTAATAATCTCAAACAGATAAATTTGAGGTTTAACAAATGGGCCCATATGTTTTTATCTAATGTATGTATTGTATCTATCTATTGTTTATAGATTATATTTATAAATATTATATTTATTTTATCCATTTTTTCTAAAGTCCTAGATGGCACCATGGAGTAGAGTAGAAACCTTTTTTTCAAAACACATCAGTTAATAGTGCTGCTTCAGCAGAATTCTGCACTGAAATCCATTGTTTAAAAGATCACATTTTGTTTTATATTTAATTTAGAAATTTGGCATGGGGATAGAAATTATGCCCATTTCCCAGGTGCCCCAACCATGTAACTTGAGTTCTGATAAACTTCAGTCACTCTTTACTGCTACACTGCAAGTTTGAGTGGTCACCTCCTCCCTTCCCTCTCAGCAGCCTATCAACAGCCTATCAATAGAATAGTGGGCAGCTAAACAAATAAACAAATATTTAGCTACCTGACACCACTGCTGAATGATTCATTAGGATTTCTAGAAGTGCTCCCTGTGTTTTCCTGCTTGGGTGCTATTCTCATGTCTACCACTAGGTGACCACTTGTGTCATATTGAAGTACAATAAGAAGGGGAGGAACAATAACTGTCTCAAAGCTCAGAATCGGGCACAATGCACTGAAATGACTCCACACCAGTATTACATATTTGTTGGTTCAAAGATAACATTTTAAATGGTAGAGTGATTTATTTTACAATGTAACCGGTGTGATTTAGAAATAAAAAGGAAACCATAAAAGTCATGACAGAATCCTTTAAAAAAAAAAAAAAAAAAAAAAAATATATATATATATATATATATATACGGGTCACTACGAAGTATTAGAGCAAAAGTTTGAGCCTCTGAAAACATGTCCAAAGTACATGAAACCATACATCCCCACTGTCCCGTTTTTAGAGGGCCAGTCCCTCTTTTGACAGCTCAACCCGCAGTCCCTCGTTTATACTGGAAAGTCCTATTTTTCTCTGCACTGAACAGCCAGAAAAAGAAACAAAGTTTCTAACTTAATTGGCTTTTGGCAGAGAAACCACAGCAGCAGATAAGATACTTTTGTAACAATTTCAAGATAAGCAAATAAGTAACAGGTCTCTTCAGTGTCGGACTGGGGCACCAGGGCCCACCCAAAAACCTTAGACAAGGGACCCATCATTAAACCTTAGACCAGGGGCCCACTCTCAGTACTAATATTCTTCATCTCCTCAATCAACCTCTATTCTCCTAGTTTGTTTTCTTTACATACTATAGTCAATTATTCCATCTATTTAGCTTCTTTGTTTTCATAGAAATAGGGAATGGCCATGAAATAGGCCAAAAGTTTAGCAGCATAAGGGCCCACTGACACCTTGGCCCACCGGGAGTTTTCCTGGTATTCTGGTGGGCCAGTCCGACACTGGGTCTCTTGGGAAAAGTTAGACGCACAGCTTAAAGGGCAATTAGCAAAACTATAATAACTGAAAAAAACCCACAGAAATATGTTCAGACTTTCATAACTTGCCAAATATTTTAAAATGAACATGGTAATAAGGGGGTATGGGCACAAAAATGGACATGGTCAAAAAAAATCTTCGCCAATTTTTTTTTAATTTCCAAAATGTTGGGAGGTATGTTGAGACATGCATCAAGCCGCTTACCAATGTGTAAGTAAGATATGTTTTTTATAAACGAATGATTGTCTCATTTGAATTTTCTTTTGTATTATGTTAACCTGCCTAAGACCTCTTACACTTCTACACTGGGAGTGTGTTTCTCTGAAAATTTTGTCCCAGGAAGGCACCCATAGAGGGAGCATGTGGCCAGCTGACCAGGAACAGATGAGTCTAGCATGGAGAGACAGAGAAGGGGGAACAACCTGAATTGCAACAATGTGCCTGAAGGTCATGTATCTATTGTAAGTAGTTACAAGCCTGTCTGTATTTACTTACCGCATCGTAACTGTGCACTCATTCACTTTGCCACTTGTTTTGTCTGTAATTAGCTGCATTCATCTGAGATGTGTAGTTGTACCTGTACTTTAAAAAGAATTGCTGTTTTTTTAATAAGAGAGATGCACACATTTATATTGTTGTATTTTACTGGTATTGGTATAAAAACTTTCCTTTTTGTTTACATAGTTCCAGTCGTTATCTTACTTTGTACAAAATGTGGTACCTATCACCAAAAACTCTGTCTTCATGGTCCATTATTAGTGATGGGCGAATCTACCCCGTTTAGCTTCGCCGAAAAATTCGAAAAATTTGAGAATTTCCAGCGAAATTCGCAAATTGGCGAAAAAATTTGTGAAACGAGTCGCGACACAATTTTGATGCGCGTCGTGTCGTTTTCGACTTGCGTCGTGTAGTTTTTGTCACCAGCGGCGAATCGCTGGAATTCGCCCCTGGTGAATAAATTCGCCCATCACTATCCACTATATGTTTGTGTATACCACCATTTCGTTGTCACTCTTCATCATAGCATTACCTTTTGGGAGCCAGGGCAGTATCCCCAGCTTCCAAGGATACTGTAGTCTAACTATATAAAAATAATTGCTGATACGCCTGGAGTATAGTTATAAACAGGGGTGTGTGAAGTATAACTCAGTATAGAGGTAACAGGTTTATTGTTTGTTTAATATCTATGATGTCTCTGCATATAGTAGCTTCTGAAAATAAATACTGAATCATGTAAACAGTTCAGTAAAGGCATAGGGAGATTTTAGGTGGAATGGCAAGTTTCCAAGCAGCAATAGTAGAAGTGCTGTAGAGGTGAATGAGTGATTTTTGTCATTTTAGAACCCCTGCTCGGCTGCTAAAAGCCACATTTACCAAAACGCCTGAAGTCTTCGCATGTGCCATTGGATTACTACAACAGTTCATTCATGTGCAGACCTGCTATTTTGCATAGCTATCCAGAGATTACATGGATTTTGAGAATTCAATTCTGTGATACTTGCAGTTTCAAACCAAATTTGCAACTTAACAATCAACAGAAATACAGGTAGATACACTAGGAGACAGCAAGAAGATGGGCAACAATTCCGCCCTGTTTGTGTAGGGATGCTGAGCTACACTACACAAGCATTTCTTGTTAACTTCTCATACATCTGCTTTTGGCTGTGTCCCTGGTGACAGGTGCTTCCCAATTCAAATTCAATAGGCTACATTTCTTGTTCTTGGAAGGAAGGCAAGAGGATGCAGAGATGTGTACCCTGTTACTAGAGCTAGAATTGTACCCCATAGAATTATGTTAGGGGTGCCCCTTTGGGTTTTCTAGCATTCCAGTTGTCTACTGCTCCATTTGTAAATTAAAGGAGTTGTTCACCTTTGAGTTAACTTTTAGTATAATGTAGAGCGTTATATTCCGAGACAATTTTCAGTTTGTTTTCATTTTTATTGTTTGTGGGTTTATAGTTATTTAGCTTTTTATTCAGCAGCTCTCTAGTTTGCAGTGTCAGCAATTTGGTTTCTAGGGTACAAATGACCATAGCAACCCTGCATTGAATTGAATAAGAGACTGGAATATGAATAGGAGATGGACTGAATAGAAGGATAAGTAATAAAAAGTGGCAATAACAATACATTTGTAGCCTTACAGAACATTTGTTTTTAAATGGTGCCAGTGACCCCCATGTGAAAGCTGCAAAGAAACAGAAGAAAATTGCAAATCATTAAAAAACTATGAAAAATAAATAATGAAGACCAATTGAAAAGTTTCTTAGAATTGACCCTTCTACAATATACTAAAAGTTAACTTGAAGGGGAACCACCCCTTTAAGGAAAGTAATGTAATAAAAATCAGGGCACTCTAATAATGTTACCAATCACCAGTATAAAACATAACCAAAACCGGAAAATAATATGGTGTGAATTTATCTTTTAAAAGCTAAAGCACTGCTATAAATGACTGGATTGTATTATGTTACAGCTCACAATTCAGAGGGCACAACTACATGTATTTTCATTCTAAATGTTTATCAGATTACTGTGTGGTTCCTGAAAAGAAAGAGAGTTGAAAAGAAAGAGATATAAAAGCTTTGTGAACACAGCCAAGAAAAGACATTTCAGTTTTTCCCGTTACATATTGTATTCTAAATGCTATGCAGAGATGACTAATAAGAACTGGCAAAATAAGTTATACTTTCTCTTCTATTTGTAACAAACATTGATGGCAGATTCAAGGTTATATGTCTAGATGCTATCTATCATTTTGTTGTGATCCTATTTTAAGATGATTGTGATACATGCTTCCTGTGATAGTAAGTAAATTGGAAGAGAATTGCAGCATTGAAACTGGGAATTAGAACTTCTGATTCTCCATCTGGTTTACATGCAAAATACATTTTACGTAACATTCAAGAATTTCCGGGGGGGGCTGCAATTAATCCATGCAACTGTATACCTTTACTGGAATCTGTGTCAGATGATGAGGACATTAATTCCACTTTAAGGAGCTGGAAAGTGAGTTGTTCATCACTCCAATCTAATGATGGAACATTGATGCGACTAAACTTGGCCCATTCAGTGAATTCTTGCCTTGCGTGTCCTTAACATTCAATTTCTTATTAAAGGCTTATGTTAGGATATTTTTTCTCTCTGCACACCATTTTGCCTTCTTTTGTGGAGTAGAAATTGCTTAATATTTGGAGCCATTAAGTTCAATTTGGAGCTCCACTGTATGCATATGTAGTTAGCAAATAAATATACTTTAACAATGTCATTATTTATGTTAATCTATTTCAAAAATACACTTGTTAATTAATAAATAATAAAATACTCAATCATAATAGTACTAAAATAGAATAACAAAATCTAGGATTCTAGAATAGTATTCAGTCCCTTTTCCATAAAGATTTGCCACTTTTTCAGTATAGTAGGTATCTTTGTAAAAACATATTTAAAAAAAAAAAAAAAAACATTAGCATGGTTGTGTGTATTTAGGAAACAGATTAGGACAAAACACATCAGGGGATAATGCACAACTTACGAGAAGCTTAATAACACATGTATTGTAGAATTATGACCTTAGGATCTGGGCATAGGCAGAAAATGTAGAATGGAAAACAGACGTAGCTATCCAGAAGCCCAGATCTACCTTGTTGACAATGGGCAAGTAGTTTTGCCATATGTGTAAGTTCTCTTATTTCAGAGGACCCTATGATAATGAAGGCTGACAAGTGTAGGTGTAGAGTAGCCCTGGAAAGTTAGAAGAAGTAAAATTTACTTATTACTGGCAATTTTATCATAACATGTGAGGTTTTCATTCATTCCAGAGATCCCTGAAAGGGTGCACACAGTTTCACGGAACACAGAAGGGGCAAGAATAGACCTCCAAACCCAAAGTTAAAGGGGGTCTTTTCGTTCCAAACACTTTCTTCAGTTCAGTTGTTTTCAGATTTCTCACCAGAAATAGATTTTTTCCAATTGCTTTTCCATGACCAAAATTCTAATTCAAAATTTATTGTTCCTGTCTCAGTGTTTCAGTCTGAGAGTTCAGTAAACCAGGTGCAGTTTCTGAACTGTTATCATTGAACTTTTACCATGAACTTACATTTCTCAGCAGAATTATAACAACTGCCTTTAATGAAGCTCAGGGATTCTGCTCAGCCGGACCAAAGATAAGAAATGTATCAACTAAATCTATCCATTTAGACCAGTTTAGAGTTGGTAACTCCCCCCATGAGCTGCTTTAGAAAGACATGAGGTGAAGAAAAATACATTTTAAAGCTCAGTATTAGAAAAACAAAGAAAATAGAAAGTAGCTGAAATTTTTTTTTATTTCTGGTGAACTATCTGAAACCAACTGAACTGAAAAAAAGTGTTGGAAGGCAATCAACCCCTTTAATACTTCAGGAAATTTGAATAGACTCCAATATTCTTAAAGGATGCGATCACAGAGGTGTTTTGACTATTTTTCTATTTATGTTTTCAGAGGTGTATAATGTGCAAAAAGTTGTTCTGAATTAATTACTAATTAGTCTACATAGTGACTTTTCTATTCTATATTTACAGTATATAATACATTGGTGCCTAAGTTCAGATATCTGACAGTAGCACAGAGTAGGTAATGTGAATCATAAGAACAGATCTTCCCTGCTAAAAGATGGTCACTGTGAACTGGTACAAAATCCCAAAACATAATATGCAGCTTTTCAACCCTACTTCTTTGGTAAACTTTAGTTTTCCTTTAAAACTTGTCTTTGGTGGCATCCGTGACTTTATTTTTTCTACTGATTCATTCAAGTAGTAGTCAACTTGATATTTAATAATTTATGTGTACTAAGAGCAGGGTAAACAAGTGGTAACATCTTATCTATAAAGGTTGGTCCCTGTATGCACACATTGTCAAATTCTGAATTAATCAAGTGAAAATCAGGGAAATCTATATACAGTCCATGTAGCTAAACATATTGGAAATTTGATACTGCTGATGATGAATTTTCAGTTTACTACTACATCTTTTCTAATCCACGGTGACATCTGATTCAGTCTTTATTAGCATGGGGATTAAAGTGTATGCTAACCATGTTATGGCTTGTGCTTGCACTAAATGCTTGCTGCTGTGTAACATCAGCTCCACCTAATGTTCACATTGGTAGCTGTTTTACCAAAAGAGTTTCCAAGGGACAATATCTCAAAAGAGGAATTATCAGTAGTATTTTCTAACTTCCTTTTTATAAATAACATTTAAATGGTAATTTATAATATGAAGTCACTCTAGTATAACACAATTGTCAATTTAAAAAGAATACACTATTTTCAGCCAAGTAGAGCAAAATATTGTTTGCCAGAAGCACAGAAACAGAACATGTGGTGTTTAAAATGGTATCAATTTAGCTTTATGTGTTGCTATAGACTCATATATCCAGCTACTTCTATGTAATAGGACCGTTCTTCCCTGTACACATAGTTGGGGCAATGCAAAACCATTTGGGGAAGGTAAGACTTTCTAAAAAGAAAACATATGTATTGCTCAGATCAGCCTATATATAAATAATCAGTCAAAAACAGGGGGTATAACTGAAATTTATCGGGACTATGTGCTTCACACTATTTAAATCCTATAATAGGGTCCCACCCCCAGACTGTGAACTTGGCTCACCCGTCGGGATTGATGACCCTGGTGTGCAAACCCTGAGTCTGCTCCTGGGTGAACCGTAATTATTATTATAACCACTGAGGCAGTTCTTATGAAGCGAAGGAGCCTGTACTCACAGGATGTGTAAAATGGCACGGGTGCATCGCCCCGAGCCCGTAGCTGAGGTGAGTAACAATCGAAGAAGAAAACCGGCAAGCACTCCAGGTCCACAAGTGAGGTTAAAACGTCAAATTTATTTCAACAGGTTAAAATCAAAGCACCTGACGCGTTTCATATCCACGATACGTAGTCATGGGTGAGGACTTAGAACAATTCAGTAACATATTTAAAGTCTAAAACCGGGCATTACATCATTGATTACTTAATTAAAAAACAAATGATGGAATAATTAAACTTCATTAATAACAAAGCAAAAATATTTAACCCTTGAAATGAATTTCAACACTTATACTAAATTCAGTCGACTTCATTCATATTAGAATTATATACATCTATAATATATATATATATATATATATATATATATATACATAAATAAATTGTATATCATAAAACATTAAATTTAATGGAAAGCAGTGGAGCACTTACAATATTGAAAGGTCAAAATTGATCCTATTGGAATATACATAATTCATTAAAATATCTAGAGCACATATATAGAACATGTAAGACAAGCATTATATACAGCATTGCACCAATTGTTTCAAAAACGGCTTCAAATGCTTCTAGTGAAAAATCATCAAAGAAATATATCAAAAATAGACCCAATACCACCTATTAAATTTTGCTTTTGTGTAAAAATTAATACGATTGATTAAAACACAAGGTAAGACTTTCGAAAGGTGGCCATACACGGGCCGATAAAAGCTGCCTCAAGGTGGGCATATCGGGGAGAGATCCGCTCATTTGGCGACATCACCAAACGAGCGGATTTCTACGTATATGGCCACCTTAACATACATGGAATTTGCTTGTAGATCAGACTCCCACTGGAACCTCCATATATAATGTAGAGGTTCCAGTGGAACATATGAAATATGATAAATGTAATCATAAATATGATCCATTTACCATCCATTGGATGGTAAATTTATCATATAGGGTCAGTTCCCCAAGGTTCCTTCAGCGAACTATTCCCCCTCTAAGTATAAGAATACTTGGGAGTAAAGGGTAATTACACAAGTTAACAGGTCAGTATTTCATTTAAAGGGGTTGTTCACCTTCGAGTTAACTTTTAGTATAATGTAGAGAGTGATATTCTGAGACGATTTGCAATTGGTTTTAATTTTTTATTGCTTGTGGTTTTATAGTTATTTAGTTTTTTATTCAGCAGCTCTCTAGTTTGCAGTGTCAGCAATTAGGTTTCTATGGTACAAATTACCCTAGCAACCCTGCATTGATTTTAACAAGAGACTGGAATATGAATAGGGGATGGACTGAATAGAAATATGAGTAATAAAAAGTGGCAATAACAATACATTTGTAGCCTTACAGGCCATTTGTTTTTAGATGGTGTCAGTGACCCCCATTTGAAAGCTGCAAAGAAACAGAAGAAAATTGCAAATCATTAAAAAACTATGAAAAATAAAAAATGAAGACCAATTGAAAAGTTTCTTAGAATTGGCCCTTCTACAATATACTTAAAGTTAACTTCAAAGGTGAACCACCCCTTTAAGTTCCACTGGAAACCTAGATGATAAGTTATGACTTATAAAGGCTTCAGCATGTGCCCACTCTCCATGGAAAGGAGCACAACAGCCATATTATTGCTATCCTTTATCTACTCTATACAGTGCTGACATATTTTTTTAGCAATTACAATCTAGGCTCACTATGGTCATCTTAATTAGGAGCCAGTGAAAGATGTTGAGGAAACTTAAGCAAGAACAGGTAGAACATATACTATACGTATTTGCAGTCCTGGCTGGAACTGAAATGCTGTAAGCTGTGTCAGACTGGGGTATCTGGGGCTCTCAAGAGAACCTCTTCCCAGGAACCCACCAAACACCTAAGCACCCCCCAGGACTATAGCTCACATATCATAAAAATAATCAGCAGAATCATATTTGTTTGTGGCTTTAGTTCTCCTTGGATCTAGGGCAGTGATCCTCAAACTTGGCCCTCCAGCTGTTAAGGAACTACAAGTCCCAAACAATGAAGGAGTCTGACAGCCACAGTCAGGCAAATGCATTGTGGGACTTGTAGTTCTTTAACAGCTGGAGGGCCAAGTTTGAGGATCACTGATCTAGGGTATAACTGTGGAAAGTTATACAGTAAATGGTGCAAATTATGTCCAGGTATGTCCAAGGTATTTGCTTTCGGAGATGCAACTTTGGGGAAGACACTCACACCCTTACCTATATCCACAGCTATTTCCCAATTGTTGTAGAGAAAATATGTTCACATACTTAGCTAAGAAACTGAATGCAATACAGTAATGAGACCTGTTATCCAGAATGCTTGGGACCTAGAGGTTTCCAGACAATGAATTTTCCATAGTTTGGATAAATTAAATTTGGATTAAATACAACCAACAGGCTGGTTTTGCTTCCAATAAGGATTAATTAGATCTTAGTTTGGATCAAGTACAAGGTAATGTTTCATTATAACAGAGAAAAAGTCATAACATTTGGATTACTTAAATAAAATGGAGTCAATTGGAGATGGCCATTCCATAATCCAGAGCCTTCTGGATAACAGGTTTCTGGATATTAGGTCCCATGCCTGTATGTGGTTTCAATACAAAGAACAGCAATTTAAAGATTTTAAATAGTAAAGGGAGCCATTTTTAATAAAAATGTAGCATAACTAACACTACCGGCACTACTAATACTTTTAAAATTCTATTGATGGGGCACTCTTGCATATTCCAACATGCCAGGCTTAAATCGGTTCCTAATAAAATTGACCTTAGTGTACTGTATATGAATTTGACAGGGACCTTAGTTTGCAAGCTCCACTAGGGACTAGTTTGAATGATGTATAATTGCTGTAAAGTACTGTACAATATAAGGAATATCATTTTCAAGTTATATGGGTTGTATCACACACTAACCTTTATTAAGAAGATCAGTCTGATGGGCAGCAAATTCAAATTAAAGGCATGAAATGGTCTGAGGGCTGGATGAAATCCAATTTTGCAAAACAAATATTTTAAAAGGAAATATAAAAAGTGGGCAGGGCACTGCATGGGGATTATATGGTAACAAATAAATCTTCCAGCTGCTGTCTACATTTGTCTAATCTCAGAGCCAAACTCAGAGTAGATTGCTGTAGGCCCGTATCATTATAAGGGGTGTTCAAGCATAACAATTTCATGTAACACCATTGAGTCTTTCATACACAAAGATTACTGAGACGTGCAAAAAGTGGTTGAATGATCATGTTTAGAATCCTGGCATTGTATGAAGGTTTAACATATTTTTCATGCCACTAGTGAGACATTTGTAGTTTGGCCGAAGGCCATTTAGATAAATTAGCACAAAAGAGCCAGTCTGTAGGGAGATTCTGGCAGGCTAAGATGAATAAAAAAAGAAGTAAATTGTGGATAAAGCAGGATTTCTCTCTGGCAGAGACAAGTACTCTGTTTATAAGAACTCTGCATTCTTCAAGATCTCATATGACAAAGAAACATGTACAAACAGGGAATATTTATGTGAGAATGCCAATGTGTAGTATTATGAGGATAAAGTGTGACCACATGCTTGCTAATAAAACAGAGGGTTGGACACCCCCTCAGATGTCAAACAGTTAAACCTCTGCAAAATATTATGTCTATGAATTTATTGCTAAAATGCAGAATTCTGTGTTTAGAAAGGCTACCACTCCAGCCATCCCTTAGGCATGGAAATTGGATTTGTTCCTAATTTGTTTATATTGTTTTCAGCAAGATTTAAAGAGGTCAGAACTTCTCAAGATTAAAATGATATACTTTGTGGTAGCTAGCCATGCTCAGGGGAGGAATCATGTTCTTCGATGTTTCTCTGATAAGAATTTTTCCCTACAGTTTGGCATCAGTCATCACAATTTAATTTATACAGAGATAAATGTGTTTTTGCATACCTGTAACACCACCTCTTATAGCCTGTAAAGAAAGATAGCATGCCTGTGCTGTGCTAGTGCAGTTCTGAGGAAGAGCTATTTATGCTGTATTTGTATTTATTGTTCACTGTACTGAAAGCAGTTGTTGAACAATTTGTATTTGACCACAATTTCATAGCAGTCAGTTGCGTGTAAAACCCAATACATTAAAGGTATAGCGGCACTATGTGCTACTGCCTTCCCCCCTGTTCGGATTTGAGCAGTTCTGCACCTACTGATGCACTGGAACCCTGAAGCTGCAACCATCTCTACACCCTACGTCAACATGGGCGATTTAGAGGCTGCTGCCGCCTGAGGCAGTAGTCCAGATGTTGCCCCTCCACTCCCAAAGAAGGGAATCACTAGTGCATTGAGTACAATAGCGCTCTCTGCACTAGCGGGGTTGTTACACTAGACGGCTTTTTGCCACCCTTTGTAATTGACCATTTGCTGCCATCTGAGGCAAGGTTCTCGTTTTGCTTCATGGCAGGAGTAGCCCTGTACGCACAGCATACATCTAAATAACTGACCAAACAGATCACTCTCATGACAATAAATGTCCAGCGCAACTCCACCTGCCATCCACAGCGACATTGGAATTCTTGGAAAAAGTTCTGCATTGTGGGAAAAAAAAATTGTCAGTTGAACTAAAAATTGCACTTTGCACATTGCATTTATGTTGAAGTTTGTATAAGGGAGTTAGTAATGTAACCCCATTGATGAAGGACATTGTGTATCATTCGCTTTTCCCCAGAACTTCACCAAAAAGGAAATAAAATTAAGGGGCAGATTTACTATTGGTTGAATTTCAAAATAAAAAATCAACCATCAAATTTTTTTTGGGGGGGGGGGGGTATTTTCCAGCGAAAAATTTTTAATCAGAAATTACTGTGTTCGATCGAATTAAAATCATTCGCATTGAACGATCGCATCCTTGGAAACGAACAATGTTAAAAAAAAAATTATTTTACAGGAAAGCTTCTTGGACGTTCCCCATAGGCTACAATGGCAATTCAGCAGCTTTCAAGTGGCGAATAGTCAAATTCGAATTTTTTTTTAAAGGGCCAGTACTTTGAAATTTGAATTTTCAATTTTTTTTCAAATCAAATAGAATTTTGGGCTATTCAATTTTTTTTTATTCACTGCGACTGTTGTTAAATGTGCCCCCAAATATTTCAGTCCTTGTTACTTTTAATGGACGCATAGGACATTTTACATTTATATTTTGTATTTGATGTAATTTAACCCTTCCATTAATAGTGTAAGGCATGTAGTGACAAGTGATCGCAAGGATGTCAGAAACAAATAATACAATTTGGATTCAGGGATTGCCATTTTAAAGTCATGGAGCTTTACCGCCCACCCCTGCTTTGAAGTGACGTGTTATGTATTAGACTTTCCAGATAAAGTCTCAGCTGGGAAAACAGTAAAAGAAGGAAAGCAAATAAAAAATTAAAAGTAAAAAAAGGAAAGAAAGGGCAAAGAAAAATTTGAAAAAAATAGGAGGGGCAATGAAGGAGTTGTTCACCATTAAATTAACTTTTAGTATGATGTAGATACTAGAGAGTGATATTTTGAGACAATTGTTTTTCATTTATTATTTGTGCTTTTTGAGATTTTAAAAAATGGAATGGAATATGACTAGAAGAGGGCCTTAATAGAAAGACGAGTAATAAAAAGTAGCAATAACAACAGATTTGTAACTTTAGAGGAAATTTATTTTTTAGATGGGGCCAGTGTCTCCCACTTGAAAGCTGGAAAGAATTAGAAGAATTAGGTAAATAATTAAAAAACTATTAAAACAATAAATAACAAAGACCAATTGAAAAGTTGCTTAGACCATTCTATAACATACGAACAGTTAACATAAAGGTGAACCACCACTTTAAAGGGAAACCAAAGAAAAAGGAGAAAACTGGAATTAAAAATTAGAAAAAGAAAAATGAAATAAAATTAAGAAATTAACTATTGTGATATGATTAAGGGAACAACATTTTACAATCACCCCCAAAGTGTTCTAAAATTCAAACAATTCCATATTTATCCATTAAACACTAGAGGGCTAATTCACTAAGCGTTGAAAATGCGCTAGCAAAGCCTTTGCTGCACTTTGCCATGTGAATTTTCCCCAGGAAGCCGCTAATACACTAAAATGTGAATTTGCGATAAAGGAGGCAAAAGGTAGCAAAGTTGCGCGATCGTTACTTCATTACGTTTTCATCCCTTGAGTTTATGCCCTTTTTTATGCAAGACAGAACTTTATTTGCTTTAGTAGCTACAGAATGACCCTGCCCAGAATTAAACAACTTGTTATCTATAAAAACCCCATGATCCTTCTCATTTAAAGAAACTCCCAACACACTGCCATTTAGTGTATAACGTGCATTTGTTATTTTTGCCAAAGTGCAAAACCTTGCATTTATCAACATTGAACCTCATTTTCCAGTTGCTGCCCAGTTCCCAACTTAGACAAATTACTCTGCAAGGTGGCAGCATCCTGAATGGAACCTATAGTTCTGCACAATTAAGTATCATCTGCAAAAATAGAAACTGTACTTTCAATGCCCACCTCCAGGTCATTAATAAACAAGTTGAAAAGCAAGGGACCCAGTACAGAGCCCTGCAGCACCCCACTAACATCACTGGTCCAATTAGAAAATGTTCAATTTACCACCACTCTTTGTAGTCTGTCTTTTAGCTAGTTCTCTACTCAGGTACAAATACTATGTTCCAGGCCAAAATTCCTTAATTTAACCAGTAACCTTCTGTGTGTCACTGCATTCAATGCTTTAGCAAAGTCTAAGTAAATCACATCCACAGCCATCCCAGAATCAAGGTGCCTGCTTTCCTTCTCATAAAAAGAAATTGTTGGTCTGGCAAGATCTATTGCACATAAAACCATGCTGGCACAAACTCATAGTATTGTCATTTGCTATGAAGTCCAGTATCTTATCCTTTAATAACCCTTTGAAAAACTTTCTTACCACCGACGTCCGACAAACTGGCCTATAGTTTTGAGGCTGAGAACAGGATCCCTTTGAATAGCGCACAACATTAGCAATTTGCCAGTCTCTCGGCACCATGCCAGACCTCAATTAATCCCAAAAATTAAGTAAAGAGGTTTGGCAATCACAGAGCTAAGCTTTCTAAGTACCCTGGGATGAATACCATCTGGCCATGGGCATTTGTTTATCTTAACATGTTCTAGTCTCTTTTGAATTTTATCATGTGTGAACTATGCATCATTAAATGTATTACTAGAATTGGGACTATTAATAAGGAAACCTGCATTAGCTGGTTCCTCATTTGTTTAGAACAGTGATCCCCAAGCAGTAGCTTGCGAGCAACATGTTGCTCTCCAACCCCTTGGATATTGCTCCCAGTGGCCTCAAAGTTTTGGTTGCATAAAAAAACACATTCCCTGCCAAAACATTCTCTCCTGTAGGCTGCCAGTCCATATAGGGGCTACCAAAAAGCCAATCAGAGCTTTTATTTGACATCCACATGGACTTTTTCATGCTTGTGTTGCTCTCCAAATCTTTTTTAAATTTAAATGTGGCTCACGAGCAAAAAAGGTTGGGGACCCCTGGTTTAGACAGATGAAAAATATGCATTCAGAATCTGAGCTATTCTCATCAACCAGCTGACCCCCTCTGATATTAAAGGTCACACCCCTTGCTGCTTAATTTTTTTTAATATTAACATATTTAAAAAATTATTTTGGATTGTTTTTGCTGCTTACTGCAATTTCCTTTTCCATATTGATTTTAGCTTGCCTGATAGCTTTTTTGCATGATTTAATGGCCCCTTGTAACTTATAAATGATTCAGCTGTCCCAGCTAACTTGAAAGCCTTAAAAGCACATCTTTTCTTACCCACCTCAACACCAACACTTCTATTGAACCAAAAAGGTTTAGCTTTGCAACAGCATTCCTTGGTTACAAGGGGAATATACTGATGTATATTTATTAAGCATCATTTTAAAGACTTCCCATTTTTGTTCTGTGTTTAACCTGGTGAAAAGCATTTCCCACTTAATAGATTGCAAAAATGCCCTTATACTTTCAAAGTTTGCACGCCTGAATTTTAGTATTTTAGTTACTCATGTTATGATCACTATTCCCTAAATTCTCACTCACACAATTGCGATGCGTTCAATATTATTAGTTATTACAACATCCAAAAGAGAGTTATTCCTAGTAGGTTCTTAAACGAGCTGGAATAAAAAGCTGGCATTTAGCATGTTTACAAACCTTCTAGCTTTTTCTGACTTGGCAGCCCCATTACCCCAGTCAATGTCTGGATAATTGAAGTCACCCATAGTAACAACTTGACCTTTGTATGTGTTGTGAAGCCGCTTCTATTTGTTAGAGTAGCTGGGCTTCATACTCATCACTTATACAAGGTGGTTTATAGCATACACCAATGATAATTTTCTTTGTAACCTTTTGCCCAGTTAAAATCTCTACCCAGAAGGATTCCACACCCTAACCAGTGCCGTCAATGGTAATTTCTTTAGTGCATGGCTTTAATTCAGGCTTTACATACAAACACACAACTCCACCCTTTTTAATCCACCTGTCCCTCCTAAAAAGGGTGTAACCATTTAAATTCACAGTCCAATAACATGTTTCATCCCACCAGGTCTCAGTGATGCCAACTATGTCATAATTTTTAGAGCATGCAATTAATTCTAGGTCTCACATTTTACCTGACAAACTCTGAGCATTTGCCAGCATACAGCGGAGGTTACTACTTTTAAGTTTGCATTATATGTTAAGTTAGTATTATTCTGCTGTCCTTGTAACAGAGTGGCAGCCTTAGGTGGTAAACTGTATGACCCCCCATGACCCCTTGCTAACCCCACTACCCCGTCTAACCTAGCTTCCCCATAATTCTTTATCTCACCCACCCTCCACTTGCCTAGTTTAAACATTTCTCCAACCCCTTGGCCCTTCTTTCCCCTAGCACAGGGAACCCCATTAAATTGAGGTGCAATCCGACACGAGGAAGACATTGTTTTTTCAGTAAGGAAAGCTGCTTATAGAAAATGTCTGATGTGCCTAAATAAACCATTATATACATTATAGTAAAAACCCTTCCTAACAAAAACCCAGTTTGAAACCTGTCTATCTTGCTCCAGTCACAACTACATTTTAGTGAGCGTTCAAAACATTGGTTTATTTACTAATATTAACAAACACCACTGGTTTCCATTCATATTACCTTGAGAGTCCAATCTGTGGTATGGGCCCAATAAATCTCATAAGAAGGTTACAGGAAGACAATACTAGTCAGGCCTGAACTGGCAATCTGTGGAATCCAGCAAATGCCAGAGGTACTGCTGTAAGATGCAATGGGCTTGTGGGGGCTGTTTGGGCCTCTGTGTACTTGAAATGCCAGGGCTTGTTTTTAAACCCAGTACAGACCTGATACTGGTAATACTTCCAAAGATTCAAAAATATTTAGGACAGCAAATAAGTTTTCACAACAAGCTCCATCATTTGTTCTTGCTTTTGTCATGTTTTTAGTGAGCAATTGTTCCTTTAAAGTTTGCTACCTGAACAAAAGAAGTAAAACATGCATCTTCCTACTTCTTAGTCCGTAAAAATTTTGTCATGACACTACTGGATTCCATAGTAGAATATTAGGAAGCTGATAGCATTTTGACACCAGTTGATACAAAATGTGGCAATGTAGCTTTTCCCCCCAAACTATGGAAGTGTTAGCATTTGAGTAATAAGTATGTATGGAATTTTACTAAGTCTGAAGGTCTGTACACTATATGAGAAGTGTGGAGAGAGGGGAGGTTTGCCTATCTGTGGGATCTATGAGTGCCTGCCACCTTTCACTGGTATGAGCCTATAGGGCTGGGGTATGTTCACCTAGACCCCACGTGGTCACTGGTGAGCTAATCCACCTGTTTGTGGTTACATGTGACCAATGAGCAAATAATTATTTTTGGAAAGGTAGAGCTTGAGAGTACCACAGTGCTTATTAGGACAATCTATTTAATACTTCTGTTTACTTTTTAATTTAGTGATCTGCAAATTTCTTACTCCAGAAGCTCTACTAATGTTTCACTCTGTTAAAAAAGAGCATAAAATGAAATAATGGTCTTAATTTATCTTTTTCCCTTTATCAGATGTTTGACACTTTACCAGGAAATAAGTTAGGAATAGATAGTTTTAACAATGTAGAACTTCATACTGGGAGTATGGATCCTGAATTCATAAAGCCACTGATTAGATAACAATGACTACAGCATTAAACCATGTACATTAGCATTCTGCTACGCTTTATTGCATGGGTACAAACATTTTGGTAATAATGACAGTATTCAGTTTTTGTAGAACTATGAATTAGTTCTGAGAGTATACAGTATATACGAGTGGTGTCCCCAATAGTGCTGAGAGTATTTGGGAGATGTGTCTCCGGTAGTGGTGAAAGTTTATGGTAGTAGTCTGTCCATTAGGACTGAAATATTTGGGAGTAGTAAGCCAAACTACCCTTTTTTCCACTATGCTACAACTGTTCTACAAAGAAAACAATGGTTTGCTTTTCTTCCAACACAGGGCTTAGACAGCTTCTTAGACAGACAGGGAGAGAGCTGGGGAGGACTCCTATATGATTTATGTGGAAAACAACAAAGATGTTTTTTTTTCTCCATCAAAATGAAACATATGGTGAAATTCTAGCTCGTATTACTAATTTTGGTAATGCTGACAACATGGATTTCACCTCAAAACTATAACAAGTAAAACAAAAATCCTTTTTGGGATTAATGCCTCCATTAGTACTGAGATTATTTAGTAATACTATATCCATTAGTACTGAGTATTGGGAGTAGTGCCTTCGTTAGTGCTGAGATAATTATTTTGAAGTAAATATGCACAGGAAAAAAAGAAAGCTAGTACAAGATTCACTAAAAGAAAAAGGTAAACCCAAATTGTAATCATTATCATTTAACCTCCCCAAAAAAATCTCAAATTCATAGTGCCATGCCAATCAAAGAAAAGGCTGTCTACATATCTGTTGTACAATCAACTCTCTTCCACCCACTGTACCCTCCCTCCAAAGATGTGGGCCTTCTGCCACCAACCCATACGTGTATATAGGTTGGCATATGTGGGCAAGAATTTATCACCCAGTGCAGGTTCCATTATTTGGGAGTAGTGTCTTCATTGCTGCTCAAAGTACATTCATTAGTGCTGAGTGTGTTTGAAAGAAGTGTCTCTGTTAGTGCTGACATTATTTAGGAGTAGTGTTTTCCTTTGTGCTGTGAGTATTTGGGAGTAGCGTCACCATTAGTGCTGAGATTATTTATAGTAGGAGTAGTGTCTTCTGAAAATATTTGAGAGTTGTATGTCCATTAGTGCACAGAGTATTATTTGCGAATAGGGTCTCTGTTAGTTCTCATAGTTTTATTTGGGAGTAGTGTTTCCATTAGTGCTCAAAGTACATTATTTAGGAGTATTGTCTTCATTAGAGCTGAGTGTGTTTGGGAGAAGTGTCTGTGTTAGTGCTGACAATTTTTATGAGTACGGTCTTCCTTGGTGCTGATAGTATTTGGGAGTAGTGTCTCCATTAGTGCTCAGAGTTGTATTTGGGAGTAGGGTCTCTGTCAGTCCTCAGAGTATTTTTTGGGAGTAGTGACTTTTGATTCAGGACATTTGCTGTTCGTCTTGCAGTCTGTCTTGTCACTGGATTCTAGACTTGGACCTAGCACAATGATAACAATACCAGCCAGTGGCATAACTACCAGGGGAGCAGGGGGGCAATTGCACCAGGGCCCGCTCCTTCACGGGTCCCGCTGGAGAGGCTAGGAGAGCTCAAATCTGCAATTCATAGGGGAGAGCCCGATAGGGGGGCCCGGCTACCAATCCTGCACCAGGGCCCAACAGCGAGTAGTTACGCCACTGATACCAGCACAAATTTCGGGAGTACTATTGTCTAGAAAACAGTTCCCAAGCTTTGTGCCTTTTGCTACATATGGGAGCAGTGCCGGGCCAAGTGTGCCTGGCGCCCCAGGCGCCACCACGCTCCTCCGCGCCCTCCCCCTCCGTGCGCACGCTGTGTGCGATTGCCCCTGGAGCGCTGAGCACGTGCATGTGCAGATCGCAAGGGGGAAGGTGAGTAAGACACAGCGGGGAGGCGAGTGCGCATCTCAGAACACATGGCCAAGTGTCTTGTAACTCCAGAACAGGATAAATACAGTGTCAGTTTCATGTATAAAACCTCCATCCTATTTGTTGTAAAAACATCCTTGGTGTTGGTTCTTCCTTAAATTCCTCCAGTGGAACCTACGTGTTTACAGATAAACCCCTTTTCTGTATGTATGCTACCTAGTAAACATGGCTACCAAGCAAGGGACTGCACTTCTATCAAATTTATCAATTTTAAACTTAATTGTGATCACGGGTCCCTTAGTCAGACTTCCCAAACACTCCTTACTGTTCATATAAACATAGAGGTAGGGGTTTTCATCAGCAGGATGCTAATCAAGCATGCGGCCAATGCAAGTACAATCCAACAATAACAAGGTATGGCATCTGTGTACGTACAGAGTGCTAATTACACCGTCTGCCATCAGCAATTTCACTTTGTGTACAGTTAAAGCAAATTTCCTTGAAAATTGTTGAAGATATAATTACTAATAGCTCTTTTCCTGACTATTTTTGCTGGGTGTATATATTTGTCATCCTGGCATCGTAATAGGCCTCCTTAATTGGCTATTTGATTTTTACTACGACCTCACAGCTGGCCCCGAAATGCATGCATTTATTTATAATTGCTAGGCTTACCAAATGTTATAATATATGTCCTTTAATAAATCACCAGTGAATAAAACATGTCAAAGAATTGACTATGTTCGAAATCTAAACTTCGTTGTCAAGTTAATGGATTTATAATATAGGAAATTTTACAGAGAAAATCAAACACATCACTCTGTCCTCAGAAATACAGTCCCCAGGAACCTATTGCTGTGTGGTTCCAGTATTTATGTGGCAGGCCCCTGCAGAGCAATCGTCAGGACACCAAAAGACTACGAAAGAAAAAATACCTTTTATTTCTGCAGGCAGCAGTTGACACAAATTAAAGGCAGTTTTTCATGCCCAAACATAGAAAAACATAGAAAAATAGCTTCCATCAGCAGTACAAGGGCCATTACAGATGGGATGCTTTGTAGCCTGCTGGAAATCTCCTCTCTCAGGGGCCACAAAGTGCCCGAAAAAATACTTGCCCTTCCTCATCCCTCTGGTGATTTCAGATAATCACATGAATATGCTGCCTTCTGTCTTTTTGAATGATTACCTGTGTTTTACAACTAATGGTTATGGCCCTAAGGCGGACATTACAGTAGAAACACAAACCTCTCTTCTCTTGCCACTGTCAGGTTTTTAGCAATAACTCAATCATGCACATAAACACACATGAGTGGTGTAAAAAACAGCAAGTGTAATTTACTACACCTCACCATTCTTCACCTTATATAAAACGGCATTATTTTTTATGCGTTTTTTCTTAGTGACTTCCATCAGAACTTCCTTACAAAGGGCCTGAAGTACTGTAAAAGAACAGCAGCAAATCTGGCATTCGCATTGTGTAAAAAAAAACCACACTATTTACACCGTTTTCTATACAAATTTAGTTTTATACGTATTGCATAATAAATCATCTTAAAATAGTCTTAAATCTGGTGATGTGGTGTCCATTCCACATGTCTGGGGGTGTCTATGGTGGCACTGGACCTAAATACATCCAACCATCCCTTCTCTCATATCTATGTATATAAACAATCCATTCCTGTTAATTGAGGGGCATTGCATGGTGCAGATAGGTCGTGGGAGCGGGTAAACTAGCCGGTTCTCTGGGGTTTGGCCTGACCTGCACATTATTAACTCACTGCGCTCATTATTTTCTCTGTCTCTCTCTCTCTGTCTAACCAACCAACTAGGTTTTAAAGCCTACTGATTAGACAGCTGAGTCCAGTCAAACTGCTTTTCACGCTGCTACGGTATCTGTATCCTACAGTATATTTATATTGTTATTTACCCTGGGCCTGTTCATTCAAGAAGCTGAAGGCTGGCCCAAAGCTCCCTTGCATGTGTAAGTGCTGCCCTTTGCCAGACAAATGTTTAAGGACGAGGAAAGTTAAAATAAAGAAGTAGGCTAGAAATGTTGTACATTCACAATATACAGTACACATAGAATATAAATGTCACAGTATAAGGCTGATTATTAATTAATAGGTTAATTACTACATGACAGCACAGAAACCAGTGCAACTAGTATCAGAATTAAATAATCAGCCCTATAGCATCAGCTTGTAAGGCAGGCCAACCTCATTTTCTGCTTTAAAATTTGTGACAACCCCTAAAGGTGGCCATACACTGAGAGATCCGCTCATTTGGCGATGTCACCAAACGAGCGGATCTCTCCCCGATATGCCCACCTTGAGGTGGGCGATATCGGGCTGATCCGATCATAGGCCCTAGGGCCCAACGATCGGATCACAATGCAGGGCATACGTGCGGTCGGATCGCGGGACCGAGTCAATGGACAGATGCGGCCGCGATCCGATGGGATTTTTAATGCTGCCCGATCGCCATCTATCCGACTTTCGTCCAGATATCGATCGGAGTAGCCCGTCGGAGGGCCCCATACACGGGCCCTTAAGCTTAGCTTCTCAACAACTACTCAGAGCCCACTGAGCATGTGAGTGTCACAGACACTTTCCAAGATGGTGACCAACCTGTGACAAGTTTGAAGTTATCAAAGGTTGAATATTAGCGTTTTCTATACCTCGAATGAACTCACAACTCAAATGGTTTCTTGTTTTAAAAAAACTCAAATGGAATAAACTTAATTCAGAGAGAAACCCAAAAACTCAAATTAATCAAGCTATCCACTGGAAAAAACAAGAGTTTTTAATTGATCGAGTTTTTGGGCAAAATCCACCTAACCTTGAACATCATGCAGCCTATTAACATCTTCATATGGTTCGAAGAGACTTCTGCCATTGACTTCTACATGACCGTGACAGGTTTAGATGGTGTATTTTCGGAATCAAGCTATTTCCAGGGTCGGGGTATAATTAAATTCAATTCTTTTAACCTGGGAGTTTTAACCAAAAAAAATCACATTGAAAACGCATATTTTTGGGTAGAACACAGCTCGAACTTGACAGCCACACATAAAAAACTATAAAAAAACCATACAATAAAAGTAATTTTCAAATTAAACATGAAATCCAAATTCAGTTTGTTATTACAGCATTCACAGCTGTTGTAAAATCATTTAAAAATCTCAGCTGTCAATCAAATATTGCCTGCCCCGCCACTATGCCCGGATAGAGGCGGGGCAGGCTGTTGCTTTCACTTTCCATTCAGCAATTACTAGATGTCACTGCATTCCCCCCATTCTCTTCATGGTTTAATTGTGCAACCAGTGCATGGAGATGGGCATCAGGTCTGCCATTTTGGTGCACAAACAAGATTTTGAGATGATGCAAAGTTTGCCTTAATAACACAAAATGGTGGCTTCCTGCTTGCTATAATGATGAATTCCCAGACAGAAGAAAACAAGATTCAAATGTGTAATTAAAGTTGATTTTGCTTGAAAAATGTGATAAAATAAGATTTGGAATTATTATTTGGGTGGTTGCGGACCAAGGAGGAAGCAAGTCCAAACACAGTTCGAGGTATCCAAGGGGTTAAACTGAAGAATGGTCAAAGTCCAGGCAACGGTCAATCCAGGCAGAAAAGGTTCAGTAGTCAAGAAGGCAGGCCGAAGTAAAAAAACAGGAGTCCAACAGATATGAGCGCACCCAGGAACTCACTAAGTAAGACCTATATTTGACCTATGTAAGACCTGTAGCTTACTGAGGACTGATATAGGCCCAATCGGTGCCAAAACGAGCGTGGTGACATCATGATGTTGGCGTGATGATGTTTTGACGCCGGCGTCTGATCCAACCGGGCGGCTGATCCGACACGGGCGCCTCGTTCTGATGCAGGCCTGACGTCACTGACCTGCGTCCAGGAGGAAGGGAAGTGCTGCCATCACAGGACGCCAGGCAAGGTTTCCTTACAGTACCCCTCTCCTTATGGGAGGCCTCTGGACCACCAGGACAAGGACTAGATGGAAACTGTTTGTGGAACTTCTGGATGAGAAATGGAGCATGGACATCAGAACTCTTCACCCAGGAGCACTCCTCAGGACCGAAACTCTTCCATTCGACCAAATATTGTAGAGAACTCCTGGAAAAGCGAGAATTTTAAATTCGGCTTACTTCGAATTCTTGATGATCATCAACCAGAATAGGAGTGGGAGAAGAGGAAGAAAATTTAGCTGCTGGTTTGAGAAGAGAGACATTGAAGGTATTAGGAATCCGCATTTCAGGAGGTAGTTGAAGGCAACTGCCACAGGATTGATGACTTCCACAACTGGAAACGGGCCAATAAACTTAGGGCCAAGTTTGGAAGTAGGGATTTTATGATGAATATTCCAAGTGGATAGCCAAACCTTGTCTCTAGGAGAATACTGAGGAGCAGGAACTCTCTTCCTATCAGCTAATTTATTTTGTGCAATAGAACACTTAACCAGATTGGCTTTTGTAGCTTGCCAAATGGCCAACATATGTGCAGCTTGGTCATTGGCTGCAGGAACATTGGTAAGCAGCAAATCTTGGGGAAAGGCAAAGGCTGTTGTCCATAAACACAAAAGAAGGGCAATCTCTCTGGAACCGTGTAAAGCATTATTGTGAGAGAACTTGGCCCAATCATCCTGACACAAGGAAATATGGCATCTTAAAGTGGACCCGTCACCCAGGCAAAAATTTGTATATTAAAAGTCCTTTTCAAATTAAACATGTAATCCAATTTCACATTTTTATGAAAGCATTCATAGCTGTTTTAAGCTCATTTAAAAATCTCAGCTGTCAATCAAATATTGTCTGCCACTCCTTAGGCATAGAGGCGGGGCAGATAATTACTTTCACTTTCCATTCAGCACTTCCTATATGCCACTGTTCCCCACACATTCCCCCAGTTCTCTTAACCATTTAATTGTGTAGCCAGGACATGGGGGTAGACATTGGGTCCCCCATTCTGGTGCACAAACAAAATTCTAAGATGATATAATGCTTGCCTTAATAACAGTGTCGACAAAATGTCTCCCGCCTACTTGCTATAATTATGAATTCCCCCAGACTGAAGAAAACAAGATTAAAATAATTTATATAGTGTAATTAATGTTAATTTTGCTTGACTAATGTGATAAAATATGATTTTGAATACTTTTTTGGGGTGACAGGTCCACTTTAAAAACGGCTCCAGGGCCTGATTAACCCTCTCAGAAGCACTGTTGGATTGAGGGTGGTAAGCAGAAGAGAACTGGAGAGAAATATTGAGAGCTTTACATAGTGATCTCCAGAATCTAGAAACGAATTGTGAGCCTCTGTCCGAGACAATTTCAAGTGGAAATCCATGAAGGTGGAAGATATGTTGAATGAAGAGTCTACAGAGTTCCATAGCAGAAGGCAATTTACGCAATGGTATGAAGTGGAATTTTGGAAAAGATTAAAATGTCATCCAAGTAGACAACCACACACTGGCCCAGTAAATCCTGGAAAATATCTTTGACAAATTCTTGGAAAACCGCGGGTATTCGTAATGCCTGTCACGGGTATTGAATGTGGTTTTCCATTCATCACCCTCTCTGATCCGGATAAGATTATATGCCCCACCGAGATCTAGTTTTGTGTAGAAGCATTTTTAAGTTAATCAAAAAGCTCAGAAATGAGGGGAAGAGGGTTCTTTATTGTGATTTTATTCAAGCCTCTGTAGTCTATGCAGGGTCGGAGCCCTCCATCCTTCTTTTCCGCGAAAAAGAACTCTGGGGCACGGGCATCTCGTTCTGACGCGTTCTGACGCAGGTCTGACGTCACTGACCTGCATCAAGGAGGAAGGGAAGTGCTGCCATCACGGGACGCCAGGTAAGGTTTTGTTTCATTTGAAGCAACATAGGTGGTTCTTCACATTGAGGACAATGAGGTTGGGGTGTTGTTGTGATGGCTGATTCTTTTAATGTATGGATGTTGGGTTTTCATCTCGAGGGGTTGAACTTGATGGATTTGGTCTTTTTTCAACTCAATTTAGCCATGTAACTATATGAAAACAGACTAGTTGGCTTCTCAAAAGCACTAGTGTTTGTCCTCAAACACACAATGTCTAAAAAATAAAGAACCCAGTACATTTCTTATTTAGATTGATGGACCATATGATTTTCTATCTTTGATAATATTGTTTGTAAATATGATTACTTGTAAATTGCACATTAATTATACACCAGCACACAAATTACTTCTAGAATGTAATATTACTTAGGGGGAGATGTGTGTATGTCAAAATCACAGAAACAATTCATTTTCACATCCATTCAATTTATCCTAGAACATAATTGCTTCCAGATCATCTTTATTTACAAATGTCTGGGACGGCAGTGGGCAACAGGTTACACTCTGTTATGCTAAAGTGTTTTTGGGTTTCTGGTAAGGCAATTATATCAGGTCTTGCAATACTTGTGTTATGAAGCTGATGCTATAGAAAAATATATAAATTAAATTGCTAAATTGTTATGTGCAGAGAGCCAGTAACCATTATCCCAAATGGTTAAAAACATTCCATATAGTGACTTTTTAAGAGCGAGACAGTGTACATATTGGCACAGTCTGAGCAGGAAACTAATGATCTATAACTATCATTTACAAAATAGATGTTATTTTGGATAATTTAAAACAGCCAGAAATAACATAAATAAAGTAAAAAAAAATATTACTTAATTAGAAGAAAACTTAAGATTGATGATAAAATTATTTGGAAGATCAAAATGATGCTTCACCTCCAACAAGTCCTTATCAAAAAGCAAAGTATCCTTTACACTCAGTATAATCCATACATCTGCACCTGTAGACTGGTGTGAACTGTGAGATTTTTCCGTATCTTTACTTTTTCTTTGTTTGGACTGTGATACATAAGAATAGTGCCTTTACTTGAACTTTTGGCTTAATGCACCATTTTCTTTTATTTTTAATAACATTTGAAAATCAGAAAGAAGGAGACCTTTATTGACCACACTAATTATGTGGCCACACCCCCTAAATATCATGTCCATTTTACATTTGGCAGGTTATGGAAAGTCGGTTATGTTTGAAAAAAAAATTATTTTGTGTGCACATTTTAAACTTCTGGGATCTCTCTCAAAAAGCCTCTCATTTAATTAAGTTTCAGAAACATTTTATTTTCTTCTGGCATCAGAGCAGGAGATAAATGGGAAATTCTTGACATTACAGGACTGCAGGCTGAGCTGTCAAAATTGTGACTGTCCGGGACAGTTGGGAGGTATGTAATCCAGTGTAACCTAAATTATTGGCTGCCTTTGTTGAATGAAGTAAAAAGGATCAAGGTTTCCAGATACTGACATTATAACTTGTTTGGTCCAATTTTGAAGAAAAAGTTTAATGGTCACTTTTGCCTGCGCTAGGACCTTATTTTGTGCTAAATTTAGAAATTATTCATAAATTGTGTCTTTGGTATTGCTTTCTTGGTAGGACAACCTATAGGCCTGTTTATGAATTTCGAGACAGTGCCACTGTATTTTGGGTTTACAGCTGTCCAGTCTCTCCCTATTGTGGTGTTTATACAAATGGCCTGCAGGTGGCACTGTGCATACATAGGACTTTCTGTACAACTTGAAAGTGAAAGTAAGTCTTAATGATCTTATGTAATGGCTGCATGACCTGCTAATAAAGCACTGTTATACTCTCCTGATCCTCGGCTACCAAACACAACACCTATGTACTCCTATGGAGGGCTGATGCTTTGTCCTTTACCAGCAAATAAAAAGTGGTATAATCCTAAAATTAAAGATAACAGGAAAAATAACTGATAGGGTTAATGTAATGGAAGCTGCAGAGTTGTGACAAGTCATCAATATATTGTATCAATTTGGTTATATATTATAAATTGCAGTGACACTGCAATTTATAATACATAACACCAATTATGTTAAATTGGCTATAGCTTTAAAGATCCCCACATTTGGGTGGATCTTGCCTAATGGGATTTTCTAAATTGACCAGTAGGTATCCATCCAATCAGTTGGGCAAGGCCGCTAGTAGTGTCCCATACACAGGCCATCAGACTGCTCCAGATGGAGCTACAGCTTATATCTGCCTGTATATGGCCACATTTACACACATACATTATAATATATGGATGCCTGTTTTATTTTACCATACTAAAATCTATACTGGTATGTTATCCAGAATGCTCGGGACCTGGGGTTTTCTGGATATCTTTCCATAATTTGGATCTTTATACCTTAACTTCACTAGAAAATTATGTAAACATTAAATAAACCCAATAGGCTGGTTTTGCCCACAATAAAGATTAAATACATGTGAGTTGGGATCAAGTACAAGCTACTGTTTTATTATTACAGAGAAAAAAGGAAATAATTTTTAAAAATGCAGATTATTTTATTATAATGCAGTCTATGGGAGACAGCCTTTCCTTAATTCGGAGCATTCTGGATAATGGGTTTCAGGATAATGGATTCCATATCTGTACTTGATAATACTTTATAAACTAAAGTTTATGCCACAAAATATGTAGTATAGATTGTAAAATTATCTAGACTCTTTCCTTTGACCTGCCGTGGGTGAGTATGTCTGAGGGTGAATAAAGCTTCCATAAACACATAAAGCAGAAAACTGGAGCTAATGACATCCTCTGCACTATATATTTATGCTTTTGGAAATCTGCTATTTATCATCTCAAATGGCGCTGAATGCTTGTATAGGAGATGACCATGGCATGACAATGTTGAAATAAATATTAATCCTGAAATAAATTTTACACAAATGCATAGTTTTATGCTAACAGCCTGCATGAAACGTCACATTTGTGTATATATACATACTTTAGTAACCTATTACAAAATATTTTGTTCAGAGTAAAACTCTAGACCTGCAGTTGATGTCTCATATTTCCTTGAGCTTTCAGAGAGAGACTAATAAATGTCTTCTCAGAAATTATCACTTGGTGTGCTGAATACTATTACTGCATACAAATACACACATCAGTGCTTTCGACAGGCAATGCAAAGGGTCAAATGAAGGAGGTAAAACTCAATGAGAAACATATCAGTTGTAAGAGAATATAATCTATATGGCCTTGTGTTTATTATGAATATATGGGTATTTACTTTAAAGGTCAAGGAAAGGCAAAAAAATAAAATCCAATTTTTACTTTCTTTAATGAAAAAGAAAACCATCTCCAATATATTTTAATTAAAAAACGCCTACCGTTTTTATAAGAAACCTGACTGTATGCAGTGAAATTCCCCCTTCATTTACTTCTGTGAATAGGAATTGTCAGACTGTCCCTAACTGCTCTGCAGAGAAACAATCATACTCATGAATAGCAGGGAGAGCCCCTGCCTTACTTTTCAGCCATGCAGAACTCAAGCAGCTTTGTTTTCCGGTAGAGCAGTCGGTGACTGTAGAGATTTGTACTGGATTTTATTTTTGCCTTTACTGTTTGCAACTCCAGCTGCAGGGACAAAGATCATGGAACCAGATTTAAACAGATAACTGGGATTCTATTTGATGGATATTTTGCTGCAGCCACTTATTCTGCAGAGAAAGTTTGTATTAAAAAATACAAAAACTATAAAATCCACATTAGATTACATGACAACACAGGACCCAGTGCAGTCTGTATATTCTGAATATTAATCAATCAGTCTTGCTGAATTGGCTTCTGGCAGATATTATTTGACTTGTGCTGTTTTGAATTCCCCTTTAATGAGATTGCAAATTAATTAGTACAATTTACTTAATTTAAATATATCGGAAAATTAAATGATTTACAGTTTAACAGTCTAAAGCATTGTCCTGCAAGTACTCCCTCGTCCTGGTTAACCTGACCAATGAATTATGTATTTATCAAAGAAATTAACAAACCCTACATCTATGAATCTTCTCAAACCAGGTATTAAAATTATTACCATTGTTTTCTTTATGATAAACTTTTATAAACTTTTTTTATACTTGCTAAGTTTGAATGGATGAACGGTTATGCCTCCCTACAGTAGAGTCCTGCAGCAGGTCGGGTACCCGCGGGTTACCCTCAAAATCCCGCGGTACCCTGGAGGGTGCTCGTAGAATTTCTGGGTGCGGGTATAGAAGCGGGCCGGTGGTTCTGCAGGTTGGCGTGTTGAGGGTAGGGTCACGGATCCTCGCTATATCGATTTTTACTCCTTTTTCTGAGCATTTCTACTACTGATGATGTCACATCCGGTTTACAATGACAGCACTTCCTGTTTTACTCCTTTTTTTCTGATCATGACTACTTCCGATGATGTCACTTCCGGTTTATGATGACAACACTTCCTGATCCTTGATGGTCAGCGGGTCGCGGGTCCGGGTTGCGGGTATGGTTCGGGTCGTGGGCCAAGCGGGTAAGAATGAGGGTCGCGGGTCTGGGTTGCGGTTTGTGGGTTGCGGGTACGTGTCCCAAAAAATGGACCCGTGCAGGACTCTACCCTACAGCATAATTTAGAAAACTTGGCAATTTATTTTCCCACTTTATGGGGCTGATCGTGTTGATAATTGTTGATGTAAATAAAGTTTGTCATTTTTTAATAAAGAAGTTGCTGCTGAAAAATCCACAACACAATGATGTTTATATTTTTGCCATGATTTCAAATTTTTTGAACAAAAACACACAAATTCAAATTACATTTTAAAAACTCACATTTGGTATTTAATTAGCAAACATTTAACCTCAAAAACTGGAATATAAAACTTCAGCATCTAAAAACTTGTTAGTTCATGTAGAAGTCAATGGGAAATATCCTAGGTAAAATTAAGGCATTTTTTAGTTCAAGCTTTTTGAGTTTGTTTGAGCTTTTAAACTCACACATTTGAGATATTTTAGTTTTTTACCACAGTTTTTTTCAGTTGACTTATCAATATTTGGATTTTTTTCAATAAATAAACAAACATTCAGAGTATTTTTAAATTGTGGGTGTAGCACACCCTTGAGTGCACTTTAGCTGTGGTTTTGTGGACATATGTGACCAAGCTAAACTGCTTGACTTGTGCCCTGGGCCCCCCAGTGTATCCGTGCAACTGGTACCTGGTGTGATTCAGTGCAGCAATAGATAAAGTCAGACACAGTTCTTTGCAGCAAACTTTAACTGATTAATTGAACTGAGCAGAGTAGTGAAAAACTGCAATTTTCTCTCCAGGGGGATAACGTATATTCAGACGCATGCAATTCAAATAACCAGCAGCAATGACCAGATAATGACCACTAGGTAATATCCATTTTCTGTTAGATAGCACTAGATCTTGGATTTCCCAGTCTGGGATCTTGTTTCTTGCCACCCGACTCGGTCCTCACCTCACCCACTGTACTCAGCCTGGGGTCTTGTGTCTTGGCACCCTATCTGGTCCTCAACTCACCCACTGTAGTCCCTGATCTAGTGGTTTACACACCACAAGGTTCTAGCCCCATGATTTCTCCTTGGTGGAGCCACAGCTGCTCACTAGCTACCCTGAGCTGTCTGTCACCCCTAGAGTGACTATCACAGTAAGTACTACCACTGGCTAAACCTAACTCTCAAGGAACCAGAGCTCTGGTCCTGTAACACCTCTCTGGCAGGCATGGTCCCAGGAGTAAGACCCGGAGCATATAGGGCTAAACCCTTTTATACTATTAAACTATGCCACCTGGTGGCCAAATCCCTTGAACTGATCTAGACCCAGGAAAAGGCACATAGCTGCCTGAGTTAATAGAGGACCCTTCGGTGTCCAAATATAGAGGGGAACTGCCTGAGTAAACTACATCCAAATCTCAGGGTCCCTATATGGGTTTCTTTGAAGTAGAATAAAAACTCATAAATTAGATTTTTGATAATTAAGCCCATACAAGTCTTTCCTATAGTAAATCATGCTTAAAACATTTAGATTTTAGTTATTGTTTCTAACTCAAATTAACAAATGTATATTCAATGTCTACAAAACTATTAAGTTGGTGCCACCAGATTTGGGTGCTTAGTGGTTGTATATCTGCAACCTTAAGGATATTTACTTACTTATTTTTACATTATGTAGTGGAACACAGATCATAACAAAACTTGTTCAGCTGAATAAAATACTTGCCCTCTGGGTATTTAAGCACATTATATGGCTGGATTTGCTATATTTAACAGTTGCTTTAAGTTAGATCCTATATGAGAGTGCTCATAGTGGCCCCTGAGAAGAACAAAGGCTAGGATCCATGCACAGTATCTAGTACCTCTAGTATAAGCAATGAGTATGTTTATTTGAAGACACATTTACAAAGCCAAGCACAAAGTGCTTCAATGAACACAAAGCTTTACATGCTCGGATGCTGTATGTGCATTTTTATAATACACAAAAGGGATACATATACTGTTAATATGAATTAATATTGTTACAACAGTGCCACCTGCTTCTCAGTTTCCGACCACCAAGTAGTCAAGGAAGTGGTGAGAAAAAAGAAAGAAAGGCTGCTCTGATGTTCTTCTGGTTAGGCAACAAATTATTGAATGAAAATGTAGAGCTATATACATAAATGTAAGATGAAATTAGAGAATCCCTGCAGGTTTGAGAAAGAATAAACTTAAACACAAAACAAGAAAATTTTGAGGAGGGGGAGTACCACAGTGGTTGAAACCCTTCCCCCACGCCCACTTGCAAACCCGTTCAGGTACCAACCCCCAATTGAACTTAAATAGTTATAGCTGGATGATAGTAAAAAAAGTAGTTAAAATTTAAAAAAAATATAATTTAAAAACCTTCACTGCAACCAAACAACAAACACTGGGTCAAGCCCACACACCAAAATATTAACAAACTCACTCCTCCATAGGTTTGGAGACAGTGTGGGACAAGTGTCCCTAAAAACACATAGTTAAAACCACTAGCATACAGTGGACAGGATAGTATCAAATTAAAGCTGAAAATTATAAATGATCAGGCGCCTCGTCTGTATAGACCTTAGTAACTTACAGCTAAATACTGGACCCTGCGCTCCCACCCTTCCAAATCGCACCCCAGTCGCAGCAGTTCTACCTGTCTACGTGGGGAGCGGATGGGAGCTGGTCCCCCACCGTCCACCTATGCCGCCCTACGCATTTCACCAAAACTTAGGCTTCCTCAGGGGCATAGATGGTGCTGCCGATAAACTGAGGTAAAGAGATTATGAGACTGTTAAGTCACGATAAATACGAATATCCAAGAAATTTACTGTATTTTTATCAATCAATACAGATTGCTAAAAATACAGTACATTTCTTGGATATTCATATTTAACTTAACTTAACGTCTCATAATCTCTTTACCTCAGTTTATCGGAAAGAAACTGCCACCAATAGTTTATTACATGCCCAAAGTCAACATCCCAGAAACACTATACTTGGAATACCCACAAGGCAATATTTGAGAGTAAAAAGGCTATGTAGCTCATTAGAGGAATTTAAAGTAGAGGCAAAAAAACTCTACTGGCGTTTCAAAGACAGAGGCTACAGTCATAACTCCCTCAAAAAAGCCTATAATAGAGCTCTTGGGACAGATAGGACTTCTCTTCTTGCTACAAAGAGAAAAACTATTCACCAAAAGGAAACTAAAGTCATCAGACTTATTGGTGATTATAGCAGAGAACATAAGGAAATTTTACAGATACTCAAACGCCATTGGCACATTTTATACTGATACTGAGTTATCTGAAGTTTTAGGCAATAAACCCACAGTAACCTTCAGACGTAGTTCAAATCAACTGACGCAGAGCCACTATGTAAATCCCATGCACAAAACGTGGCTCACAAACAAACTTAAGGGTTGCTATAAATGTGGTGACTGTGTGGCTTGTCCATTCATTCTTAGAACCACTACTGTGAACAAAAAAACAGATAACACGCTATTCCACATAAGAAATTTTATAAATTGTAAAACATCAGGAGTTATTTCTTTCATGCGTTGTGATTGTGGTGTTGAATATGTGGGCAAAACCATCAGAGAGTTCCGTCGCAGAATTATGAAACATGTCGGAGATGTGAAACACAAGCGAAACGCTTCAGTAGCCAATCATGTAAACACAATTCACGAAGGACATTTTTTGGTATTGAGAGTGTCCGTAAAACTACACGTGTAGGTGACTTAGATAGAAAACTCCTAAAAAAAGAAGCGGAGTGGATCTACACGATGAACAGTAGGGCACCTCACGGGTTGAATGAAGGCTTCACATTCATCCCATTTCTTCAAATGTCATTGGCCCATAGAAGTTCTAGTAACGGTCTAATGATTCCCTGCCATTAGTTTAGAAATGTTTAATTCAACCTATGACAGGTATTTAGACTGTCATTGGGATATAATGATTTCAAGATTAACTTTGCCTTTTTCATTTTAACAGGCGGCAGACAGGGAGAAGGCAGTTTGGGGAGATTGTCGCTTGCGATTAATCGCCAGGCGACAGAATCTCCCCGAATCTCCCTGTCTGTCCCAGCCCTTAATTGTGCGCAGGCACATTTTCGCCAGCACGTAAGTAAGAACAGGTGCGCTTTTGCGCAGGCGTATCTTCGCCACATCGCGAATAAGGGCAACATTCACCTGCTCTGAACAGGAAGCTGATGACCTTCACATATTGCGCCTAGATATGAAGTTTTTTGTCTGCGCCATTATGAGGGGCGCTAAGGGAGGGCTATTTAAAGCCTCTCCAAACGCAGCAGCACCATCTATGCTCCTGAGGAAGCCTACGTTTTGGTGAAACGCGTAGGGCGGCATAGTTGGACGGTGGGGGACCAGCTCCCATCCGCTCCCCATGTAGACAGGTAGAACCGATTTGGAACGGTGGGAGCGCAGGGTCCAGTATTTAGCTGTAAGTTACTAAGGTCTATACAGACGAGGCGCCTGATCATTTATAATTTTCAGCTTTAATTTGATACTATCCTGTCCACCGTATGCTAGTGGTTTTAACTATGTGTTTTTAGGGACACTTGTCTCACATTGTCTCCAAACCTATGGAGAAGTGAGTTTATTAATATTTTGGTGTGTGGACTTGGCCCAGTGTTTGTTGTTTGGTTGCAGTGAAGGCTTTTAAATGTTATTTATTAAAAGTTAAGTTGCCCCAGGCAAATAAATTCGCCCATCACTACTTACTAACTAGAAACATACTGTATATTGCCAACAATATGTAGAAACCCTATTACTGTCTATAGGTAAAATTTAGAACAAATACAGGATGTATTTATAAATTACGACGCTTCAAGAAGGAAAAGGAAGCATCGAAGTATATCCTCTCTGACGATAGTCAGACTCTCCCCCTTGAAATATTTATCAGGGATTTGATAACTTTCTCTTTCTTATAAGTATTTATAAATTAGTTATTTCTTATTAGCTGACCACCAAGCAACGAAATCACACAAATAATTTAATACAGCTAATTGTAATTGTTTTAATGACAGAGTAAGGCCTACAATTACACCATTATTTTACACCACTCTAGATTTGGTGTGACCCAAATAGTCAATGGGACAGACCTTGTTACTGAATCATTTAATGCAAAAATAAAAGAAAAAGGTGGCACACTTAGCTTTGGATTTTTAAATTTAACTTCACATTGTGTAGCTTGGTGTTAATAACAATATAAATTGTAGGCTACTGCCAATATAGCAGCACGTCACAGCATCAGACATAAGGTAAGTATCCACTGACAACAGTGAGAATTGCAGGCCTTTTCCTACCCCCTCCAACAGCAGTAAATGCTTGCCACTGAGCTGCAGTTCTCCAATTGTTATTGTAATATGTATCACCCCCCAGTGTTGACAAATACCCTGAGCTTGGTCACTGAAAACTACACTAACCTAGGGTTCTTCTGTAGGAGGAACACCCAATCTTCTTCCTCCACTGTGCATGTTACCAGTAGAGCTAAACTTTAATGGAGAACTAAAGCCTAACCAAAGAAGTAGTCTAGAAATGTTGTACATTATGGTTTGGGCTGCTGTGGCAGTCTAAGGCAACCACAGCAGTACAGATCTGTGTCTCCAAAGATACCCCAGTAGCTCCATCAGGCCCGGACTGGCAATCTGTGGGTTCAGGGCAACTGCCCGATGGGCCGCTTGCTTTAAAATGTAAATGGGCTGCTTACCTAAAAATGTAAATTAGGTCTGTCTTTAATATGTAAATGACCCAAACACTTTAGAAATGTAAATGAGCTGTCCACAATAGCCAGTCACAGCTAAGCCAATGCCTGCATTTGTTAGTGCTCATGTCTGTACTGGCATATGGGAGGAACTGAATGATAAGGACACTGAGGGGTTGTTCTGTGACCATATAAAGGCACAAGGCTGCAGGATGAGTTATACAGGGAACTCTGAGTATCACTCATGTATTATAAGGGATAATGTACCCCCTACTTTAAATGATAAGGATATTAGAAGACCAAAGGGTTCTGTGGGCATATAAAGGCAGAAGGCTGCAGAATCTTTAAAATATTTTACATGAATTACACTTATAATATATATAATTATAGATTATAATCTATAGATGGTGCCTAACATCACAGTGAAGTTTTACCTTTCCCTCTTCTTTAAGGTTTCACTTGCTCTTAGCCTGTTATGGTTCTAGCCCCCCTAACAATTTTATGTTAAAGAAATGTGTTTATTATGTGTGATAATAGGAAGGTGCTGACCAGGGGTGATTATCTGCCCCTTGCTGCCTGAGGCGCCTGTGATGCTGCTCCCCAAAGCTTACCATTCTTACACAGGAGCTAGTCCAGGGTGGGCCGCATCACTAGCACAGAGAGCACAATTGCGCTCTCTATACTAGAAAAGACGAATTTCCAGCTATTTTACCAGCTCTTAAGCTACCAGGTGTGGCTTTTTTCCTTTTCTCAACTCATGCAGCAGCACTCATGGTACTGACTGACATGTTCATTAAGTAAGCACCATGTGACGTTACTATAATGTTTTTGTTAGCACTAGAAAAGATCAATCCAATCATCATATTCTAAATATTTTGCCATGTATCTAAAGATATGGCCACTAGATGGTGCTCTTGGGCTTAATAATGATAAATTTCAAGAAATACCAAGAAATGTGTCAAAATACCTGTGTACATCACAAAACATAAACGGTATTAAAATATTTGTTCTTTATGCAAAGTGGACAGAAGAATGAAAGCACTCAAAGTATTCAGAATAATATATCTGTATTATATATATTCACACTACAGTTCCAGCGAAATATGCAAATAGTCGAAAAATTTGCAAAACAAGTCGCGTCACTTTTGACGCGCGTTGCATCGTTTTCGACGCCAGCGAATTTTCACCAGTCGAATTTATTCGCCGTCAGCGAATCACGGGAATTCGCTGTGAATTTGCGCCTGGCTAATAAATTTGCCCATCACTACTAAGAAGCAATACAAGCCTGGGTACGTCCTCAAGATGCACTGTACCAGGAACAACAAGCAGGTCACCCTCACAGGTCTTAGGTGAATCAAGTTGAGCCTCGGCAAATAAAATCACACACACATATATTATACACAACCAATACATACCATTTGTCTCTGATCCTTTGAACAAAATTATATATATGTATATATATATATATATATATATATATACAGTGGTGTGAAAAACTATTTGCCCCCTTCCTGATTTCTTATTCTTTTGCATGTTTGTCACACTTAAATGTTTCTGCTCATCAAAAACCGTTAACTATTAGTCAAAGATAACATAATTGAACACAAAATGCAGTTTTTAAATGAAGGTTTAAGTTATTAAGGGAGAAAAAAAAATCCAAATCTACATGGGCCTGTGTGAAAAAGTGATTGCTAGTGATGGGTGAATCTCCCGCGATTCGCTTCGCCGAAAGATTCGCGAATTTCTAGAGAAATTCGCGAATCGGCGAAAAATTCGCGAATCGGCGAAAAATTCGCGAATCGGCGAAAAATTCGCGAAACGAGTCGCGGGACGCTTTTGACGCGCGTCGCGTCAACTTTGCCTCAATTAAGGTCAGTGTTCACGACTCCACCATAAGAAAGAGACAAAAACGGCCTGCATGGCAGATTTCCAAGGCGCAAACCACTTTTAAGCAAAAAGAGCATTAAGGCTCGTCTCAATTTTGCTACAAAAACATCTCAATGATTGCCAAGACTTTTGGGAAAATACCTTGTGGACCGACGAGACAAAAGTTGGAATTTTTGGAAGGTGCGCGTCCCGTTACATCTGGCGTAAAAGTAACACAGCATTTCAGAAAAAGAACATCATACCAACAGTAAAATATGGTGGTGGTAGTGTGATGGTCTGGGGTTGTTTTGCTGCTTCAGGACCTGGAAGGCTTGCTGTGATAGATGGAACCATGAATTCTACTGTCTACCAAAAAATCCTGAAGGAGAATGTCCGGCCATCTGTTCGTCAACTCAAGCTGAAGCGATCTTGGGTGCTGCAGCAGGACAATGACCCAAAACACACCAGCAAATCCACCTCTGAATGGCTGAAGAAAAACAAAATGAAGACTTTGGAGTGGCCTAGTCAAAGTCCTGACCTGAATCCTATTGAGATGTTGTGGCATGACCTTAAAAAGGCGGTTCATGCTAGAAAACCCTCAAATAAAGCTGAATTACAACAATTCTGCAAAGATGAGTGGGCCAAAATTCCTCCAGAGCGCTGTAAAAGACTCGTTGCAAGTTATCGCAAACGCTTGATTGCAGTTATTGCTGCTAAGGGTGGCCCAACAAGTTATTAGGTTCAGGGGGCAATTACTTTTTCACACAGGTTTGGATTTTGTTTCTCCCTAAATAATAAAAACCCTCATTTAAAAACTGCATTTTGTGTTTACTTGTGTTATCTTTGACTAATAGTTAAATGTGTTTGATGATCAGAAACATTTTGTGTGACAAACATGCAAAAGAATAAGAAATAAGGAAGGGGGCAAATAGTTTTTCACACCACTGTGTATATATAGACAGATGATAGATCTAGTTACAGATATACCCATAATAGACAAACCAATAGGAAGTGGCATCAGAGTGACATAACGTGAATACTGCAGTAAAATTATTTAAAATGGTTATTACAGTAAAGTGAGCCAAAGAGACAGTTAAGCGATTGATACAATAAAGGGAACATGTGCTACTGCAAGATAAATAGACCTGAAAATTATTAAGGGATACTGTCATGGGAAAACATGTTTTTTTCAAAATGTATCAGTAAATAGTGTTACTCCAGCAGACTTCTGCACTGAAATCCATTTTGCAAAAGAACAAACAGATTTTTTTATATTCAGTTTTGAAATCTGAGATTGGGCTAGACATTTTGTCAATTTCCCAGCTTTTCCTGATCATGTGACTTGTGCCAGCACTTTAGGATGGAACTGCTTTCTGGCAGGCTTTTGTTTTTCCTTCTCAATGTAACTGAAGGAGTTAGTGAGACATGGGTTTTTACTATTGAGTGCTGTTCTTAGATCTACCAGGCAGCTGTTATCTTGTGTTAAAGTAGCCATACACTGAGAGATCTGCTCGTTTGGCGATGTCGCCAAAGGAGCGGATCTCTCCCCGAAATGCCCACCTTAAGGCAGAAGGCTGGACGATATCGGGCTGATCCGATCGTGGGCCCTAAGGCCCAACGATCGGATCATAAAGGAGGCCATATGGGTGGTCAGATTGCGGGACCGCATCAACGAACAGATGCAGCCATTATCCAACGGGATTTTTAGTCCCGCCTGATCGACATCTGGCTGACAATCGGCCAGATATCGATCGGCCCATGTATGGCCACCTTTAGGGAGCTGTTATCTTGTTACCTTCCCCATTGTTCTGTTGTTAGGCTGCTGGGGGGAGGGGTGATATCACTCCAACTTGCAGTACAGCAGTAAAGAGTGACTGAAATGAATGAAATGGCTTTGTTTTACTCAGCAATAGCACTAGGTGGCAATGTGTTATTTGATCTATACTGCTGAAGTGATTCTAACAAAATATTATGCAGCAGTGGCTACCTTTATTTCTACCAGGGCATGAGGGACCCCAAATGAGCCACACATACACCATCTTAAATATATAAAATGTATTACGGTTCTCTTTATTATGCACCTTACCACTCATCTTCTACAACATTTTTCACTGATAATTAATCAGAATTGTGCATAATAGTTAAAGGGCAAGGAAAATGTAAAATAGAATAAGGCTAGAAATGTTGTATTTTGTATACTAAACATAAACATGAACTTACTGCACCACAAGCCTAATCAAACAAACGATTTATGCTTTCAAAGTTGGCCACAGGGGGCTGTCATCTTGTAACTTTGTTATACATCTTTGCAAGACTAGACTACATACACATGCTCAGTGTGGTCTGGGCTTCTTAGGGATCGTCATAAATGATCAAAAAACAAAGCTGCTTGAGTTCTGCATTGCCAGTAAGGCAGGGGCTCCCCCTGCTGTTCATAAGGTCCCTGCCAGAAGTTAGGGACCTTCTGACAATTCCTATCCACAGCACTAAATGAAGGGAGAATTTCACTGCATACAGTCTGGTTTCTTATAAAAACAGTATGCATTTTTTAATTAAAGTATATTGGAGATTTCTTTTTCATTAAAGAAAGTAAAAATGGGATTTTATTTCTTTGCCTTTCCTTGCCTTTTAAGGAAATGTGGTGAGTAATTCATGAATGTATTCTGTCAGATCTGTTCTATTGCTGCAGTTGATAGAGTGTGCTGCAGTTTTGTCAGCAAAGGGACAATGCTGAAACAAAAAGACATTTTAAAGTAGAAGAAATATGTTTCTTGCACCTTGTACTTGATCCATACCAAGGTATAATTAATACTTATTGGAAGCAGAAACTGCCTATTAGGTATATTTAATGTTTACATGACTTTCTAGTAGACTTAGGGCAGAGACACATGAGCAGATTCATGGATATTAGTCGCCCAGTGACAAATCTCCTCTTCTTTAGGTGACTAAAATCTCCCTGAACTGCCTTCCTCAGCCTTCCTCAGAATGTAAACTGCCGGCGGATGGTACTCAAAATGCTTCGTTTTCCAAAGTCGCCCGAAGTTTCCTCTTGGGTCAACTTTGGGTGACTTTGGAAAACAAGTGTGCCATCCTGCAGCCAATTTACATTTTACTCGTCGGGAAGGTAGTTTGGGGAGATTAGTAGCCCCGAATCTGCTTAAGGTATGAAGTTCCAAACTATGCAGTGGCGTAACTACCAGGGGAGCAGGGGGTGCAATTGCACCAGGGCCCACTCCCTCTCGGGGCCAACTGGAGAGGCTAGAAGAACTCCAACTCATAGGGTGAGAGCCCAATAGGGGGGCCCGAGTGCCAATCCTGCACCAGGGCCCACCAGCGCGTAGTTACGCCACTGAAACTATGGAAAGATCCATTATCTGAAAACCCCCAGGACAACAGGTCCCATACAACTACTCCTCCTCCTCTTCCTCCTCCTCTAGTAACCCATCTCTATAGTATCTGAAACCCATGGCATGATCTGCCCCATCTAAATACAGGTATATGGCATAACTCCCTTTTAGAGCAGGACAGTCCAGCTTTTGACAGCTCGACCCATAGTCCTGCATTTGTACTGAAAAGTCCCAACTTTCTATTTGATCTCCTGCACTGAACAGCCAGAAGAAGATACAAAGTTTCTAACTTATTTGGCTTTTGGCAGAGAGCCCAGAATAGATACATACTTTTGTAACAGTTTTAAATAAGGAGGTCTCTTAGGAGAACTGAGACCCACATCTTAATGGGCAATTCACCTTCATTAGCAAAAGTGTAATAACACATTAAAACCACAGACATGTTGAAACTTTCATAACCTGGCAAATTTTGTAAAATGGACATGGTAATTAGGGGGTGTGGCTACAAAAATGGGAGTGGTTAAAGAAATTCTGCAATACTCGTGTCAAATCTTTTTGTCCCTCTTTCTGTTACCAAAATGTTGGAAGGTATGATTTATAAACATTACATTGTCTGAAATTGGCTAGCACTGCAACCACCTATTTTTCATTATAGGATATTTACAAGCACTATTGCACTATTGCAAGTGCAGGTGCTCTAAAATAGAAACAACAGAGAGTAAGTATTGCGATTCTGCATTTCCACATAGCTGGCAATGTGTCCACTGTGCCTCCTCTGATGAATGGTGTGTAACTGCACCTATTTACATTGGCAAACTCTGCAGCTCCAGGGTTCCCACAGAAGATTAACACACCAGATTTGAGCCAAGTGAATTGATGCACTTTTAGCTCATATAATAAAATGCTATCAGCCAGCAGGCAGAAGAATGTAGAGACCCTGCTTGTGTGTTGTGCATGGAATAACTGCTTATTATCAAATATTGGCATGTTCCTAAATCATATTTAAGTTTCATCCATAATGTCCAGTAAATATAACATATAGGGGCAAATTCACTAAAGCACAAAGGGGTTAATGTAATAAAAGGCGCTAAGTTTGCCCAGGAGCAGTAACCATTAGCAACCAATCAGCGGGCAGAATATACCGGTCACCTGTTAAGAAGCTTAAAACACCTTATTGGTTGCTATGGGTTACTGCTCCTGGGCAAACTCTGCGCCTTGTATTACATATGGGGGAAAGTGTCTATCGCTAGCGCTAATTTACTAACAGTGTCCCTGGTGAAAATTCGCTAGCGAAGTAGATAGACTAGTGCAACTTCGAACCCTTATGCCAGGCGAAGTTGAGCACTGACGAAGGGACGTAACTACGCTAATTCACTAAGATGCCCATTTTACTGAACATTA
>CM044441.1:84623605-84660994 GCA_024363595.1 Xenopus borealis
TATATATACTGTATTTAGAAACTCTTTTGTTGTGACATTTTTCCAGTGTGTTTCCTTTGGAGGCAGCCAAAAATATAAAGAGAATAGCACTGAGGATGGAAAATATGCATCCGGTATTTATAAAGCAATGGGTTTTTACTTTTTACTACCATTTCCACACTTTAAAGAAAGTTTGAGGGGTTTCTGAAATGCCTAGTACCCTGCCTCCAGAGGCCCGACCTTTCATGTTGGACTGTTTGAGCCACTATTAGAAATAAGGATAAAAAACATTATTTCTCGATAGCACAGAAGCTTGAATATAGTGGTCGTTATTCCTGCCAAATTTTCCAAAGCATGCAATATAATGCATTGGATATATTGCATGGACAAATAGAGTACATATGTTTCAGGGTAAAAATGCATTTACATTCACATTATAAGAAACTTTGAGATCTAGAAAATCTGTGACTAGACACATAAGGCATGGACGCCTATGATCAGTCAAATGATAACTGATTAAAAGCCACAGATCCTATCATTGAATATTGTAATATTTGCCCACATGTGGACTATCTGTTGCATTGAACAAAGGTTGAAGGAGGTCCAGTTTCTATGATTTTCTAGTCTGCTGATGCTGCATCCAAGTGTACTAATGGGAAGCATAGGTCTGATTCTCTTACTACGCTTAATGTAGTTGGGTCTGGGCAAACCAAAATGAAGATGTTCTAACTCTCTATATGTGGACAACATAAATCTTACACAAATTGTTTGGAGATAACATGCTGATCATTTTATAATGCACATTACATTAGTATTAACCTTTAATGTATAATTTAAAGTGATACTAATTGGCTCTAAAATCAAACACTAAAAATCAACAGAACATTTTTCATAAAATGATATGACTTGTCCTACAAGTGCTCTGTGGCCCTAGAACTAGAAATATAGAGGTAGTGGTATCCCACCATATAATTTAGGCAAACACAGACATTTCTCAATCTTTGCCTAGTATGTTGGATACAATCCTGAAGAGTTTTGGCTGTGCGCTCATTAAGATGGCTATATGTCTGTTGTTAGTCCTGGTACAGTGTCTATGGAAGTACACTGTGTGCAGAAAGTGGGTTTTTATAAGTTCCCCAAAACCTGTTCGATGTTGCAGAAAAAGGAGAGATTCCCTCTATGGAAGTGCAGTTTTTCCACATAAATACAGAACAGGCTTTTCATTTACTACAGCTTCACACATTTACCAATGAAAACAACGTATGACTGGGCCAGGCCCTCAGACAAAATCACAAACCTAATTAAGTGATATATATATATATATATATATATATATATATATATATATATAAAAGATTAATTCTGAGTCCAAACAACAACACATACAGTTAAAAATGGAACAAACAACATTATTGGGAACTCCACTCATGAATGAGTTGCTGAACAGTACCAAGCATCTTTCTCTGCAGATGCCCATACTGACAGAGGATTCTGGGATTTGTAGTAGAACAGGAAATCCACCTATAGAGTTCCTCTGTCACTTGCTTACAGAATTGGCCAACTACATTGAAACTGTAAACATACCTAATGGTTTTATTATCCCCACGTTAGCGGAGCAGTCCTGCGTGTACTGTAGGGTCAGAAGAGAGTACATTACAAACGCGGTACGTCTCGTTGAGTTGCGCGATGTGGAACCACTGGGCGCTTGAATGACAGCGCTGAACTTATCTGTGAGCGCGCAGTGCGGCGCATTGTGTTCGATGTTCCCCGGCATCTCACATCACACAGGGCTTTATATCCTGGCACACGCTTTGATGGTGGTGATGGTGATAATAGGAACTAGTAGCTGACGGATGGAAAGAAGAAATCCCGTTAAAATTAAGGACGAAATCTTTCCTGTCGCACACTGGAGAGGAGTGGTGTTGGTACCGGGGCAGTCCCACTGCAACAGAGAGGCAAAAGCAATCATTACAATTAGTCGTGGAAAATAGTTTTGTGGTGAAAGTAATTACATTTCTGTGTAGTGAGGAAATAGGAAAGGATAGAAATAGTTTCAGGCACATTAACAAAGACCTAAACAACATTCAATTCCGGATTAACTGGGACCATTTTTCTTTTTGCATTGCTGGAAACTGTTCAACCCGCGATAATAAAGGCAAAGTCAGTCTGCACCAATTAAGAACCGGTGAGCATATTAATAATTAACTATCTGATCCAGAAAAAACCCAGTTTGCTCTGAGAGCTGGACACTATTTCCATGCGATCTGGAAAGAAAAAGGATGTGGCAAGCACAAGGCATTCGCGGTCTGTAAAGAGATGCAAGCCTGCATTTTTCTTTTTATTAGTAATGGAAAAATAACGCATATCGTGAATAACCCTTTATTCAGTATACGAATACACCTACAATTAATTACTGTATAATAACAGTGCCGCAGAAACACACTGGCGAAGAGATGGACTTGCAGAACAGCCACAGAATAGTGAAGTTGGGGAATGTGAAGTAAGGTGATTCATCATAGACAATAGATGATGGGCAAAAGGAAAATTGTTAGCTAGATAGATGAGTAAATCTCACGACAGATCTGATTAGAAAGAAAGACAGATATAATTCGATTCTATTTATGAAAACAAACTGCCAAGAAGATGCCACGTGAATATATAGATGACAAATGGATAAACACTTGAGTAATTTGCTAAATATTGGGGATTGTAACCTCTTTAAAAAATATGGCTAAAACGACTGAATAAAAGTTTATATATACATATCATGTCAAACACGCTCACAGAGAACTGAGCTCAAATTATTGTCATTATTTATGTAGAAAACCATTCACAATTGATCTAGAATGGATAATTTGTTTATATAGTAACGCATCTGCTGCAGAACAAAGAGTAAATCAGTTTCAGCCTTCTTGAAAATAGACAGACAGTGACCCAATATTGGCAAATAAAGCCAATAAACCCCTTTCCTGTCGCAAGCGTCTGTTCAGAGCAGGTGCAGGTGCAGCAACCTTTTTTCCATCAGCAGGCTGTGTGATGTATTTAGGTATGTACTGTAGTGTGTGGGCACTGGGCAGCCTTCCTAATTAATTGACTAAACAGTAATCGGTAGAAAAATATGGGCTTGAGAAACATATATCTAACTGTTTGTATATCATGAAACATATTTTAGATCGGTTTCCAACTTTAATCAAGACACCAACAATTACGTTTTCTTTAAAGACAGATTAATACATAAAACGTGTAAGATTTAAAGGGGTGGTTCACCTCTAAGTTAAAATGTAGTATGTTTTAGAATGGCTAATTCTAAGCAACAGTTCCACTGGTCTTCATTATTTATTTTGTATAGTTTTAGAATTATTTGCCTTCTGCTTCTGACTCTTTCCAGCTTTCAAATGGGGGTCACCAACTCTAAAAACAAATGCTCTGTAAGGCTACAAATGTATTGTTATTGCTACTTTTTATTACTCATCTTTATATTCAGACCATCCCCTATTAATATTTCATATTCTCATTCAAATCAAGCATGGTTGCTAGGGTAATTTGGAACCTAGCAACCAGTTTCCCTTGCATTGCAAACTGGAGAGCTACTGTATAAAAAGCCAAATAACTCAAAAGCACACATAATAAAAAAAAATGAAAATCAATTGCAAATTGTTTGACTGTCACTCTCTACAATACATCATACTAAAAGTTAATTTAATGTTAATGAAACATATATTTGTTAAAGTAAACAATACCATAATGGTGACCAAAACTGACTTTAACACCTAGCCCTTATGATATAATTTTTTACTACTACAGAGCCCTGAGTACCCCCCATTTATTCTGAAAATGAGAAAACAACAAAAAAATAAAGTTTGTTGAACTTGCATTCAACATTACAAGGAGTCAACTAAGACATGCAACTGTCCCAGATAAAGAAATTTAAATTCTAAGCATTTTTCCAATAAACCTGAATTACAAATTGTTCATGGTGTTAATGCTATTTGTAATTATATGACAGGCAGGTTTTTATACAGACCTAAGGCTGAGCTCCATGGATTTGTCTTTTTTCAACCTAAAATTACTATATTACTAACATTAAAAACAGCAGATGTCTGCCCCTTTTATTCTCTGTCTTGTTGGTTCTGACTTTTGAAACAAGGCGCACAGCCAGCTGATGAACAGACCTGTGTGGAAAGTGTTGTTTTAGCTGGAAGAAAGCTGGCTTCTGCTACAATTCTACATTGCTCAAGAAATGGAACCGATAGTGCAGACAGAAAAACACTGCTTCCAGCTGCGATTGCATTTACAAACAAGTTTGAAACCATTAATGTATCCTGGAAAATTACTTAGAAATATAATTTCTTTTATTAACCAAAACATTTTTTGGGGGGTTTACATTCCCTTTAAAGCTGCAGATATTTAAAGATCAGTAAATATGTCTTTAGTATGATTAAGAGAACATTCTCCTTCCAGATTATTCCTCTCTGAGTGCCTTTATTCAGTCAGTTTATTCTCTTTAAGTATGTACACCACAACACTTTCCAAATTTCGTTTTTATGATCAGGATTTAATCAGTTTCCAGGATTTAACAACGTGAGAAAATATGTGTTTCTAGACCTCAGCAAGGAAAGCTCTCTGGTTCTAATCTAATCCTGTGCTGGAAAGATGAAAGCAACTGCAAGCCACACGGATCTGGGCAGCTAGTGGAATTACAAGTCGCTGGTATTTTCTGCTATATGAAGAATGCAATTGCTTCAAACGGCACCTTCAAATTCTGATTACTTTCATGAGGCGCATTAAACATTTACAGACACCTCGTTATATCATTAATGTTTAATACGCAAAACATGTTCCGTCTTAAGGTGTAACCCCTGCTACAAGTAAAATGTAAACACGACTTTAACGAGCTTTCTGCCTCTTAATTAAAGCTTAGAATTTTGTTTTCGTTTTTAATCGAAACCAGGATTAAATAGCAATAACCGGGCTGATGAAATGTGATATATATATATTTATAGTCGGTGTATAACGGATTGCTGGTTTTTATCCACGAGATCCCACGATTGGACGATTACATGCTTAGACTACCTTACATCTGTCTCCTGTTATTTTAACCTGCAGCCTCCACTTTATTTAACCAACTCCTACCAACACAAGCGGTGTAAAACGGATACCTCATTCAGGGGCAGGCACACCAAAAATGAAATTGTAACTCCAAGTAACTTTCCAATATACTTTAATTAAAAAAAGGCAAAGGTAAAGTTATTTGAATATGTATTTGCTTTTGACAGCAGTTTTTCTATTCTCTGCACTGGCAGTTCTGACATATTGGCTGGAGTACAGCTTCCTTCTGCTACTTTGCTTCAAGAGTCGGACCCAGCAGTGCAGAATATATGCACAATTGCAGTTAAATCAATTTTAAAGGTTGTAACGTGGCTTAGAATTACGTTTTATTTAAAGATCCCCCACTCCATTTTTTATTCGTCGTAAAAGTGTGCGAATTTGACTTGTAATAAAGATGAACTCAGTGATGGGTTTCTGTGAGAGCCTGGGATAGGAAATGCGTCCTTCTATAAATTATGCAGGTTTTTAAAGTTTTAGCTTTACTTCCCCTTTACTTGCCCTGTTGTGAGTCGAACAAGGAAACTACACGTTTCCTTTGGCAGCAGTATTTATGCAGTCACAGGAATTTGTTATATTTGCAGAAGGAAAAGCAAGGGACAGATTTGGCATTTGGTCCACTGATATATTTTCAAATTAAAAATTATAAATATAAAAAATATTTTTTTCCGAAGAACTACGTCTGCCAAGAGATGGTCTCCGACTAGTCGATTTATAGGTGTGATAAAACGTCCAAATATAGAAAAAATCACGCTTATTATTATTCTTGGTCAACGTTTCTCTTCAGGACTCTGGACTCTGCCCACGTGACATTATACGGACTGGACTATTATCAGTGTTGGGGGGGGGTTTACCTGCAGTTCAGCTGCTACAGTGGCTATGGATTCTAGATCATACCAAATGACTTGATCAGAGCTGTGCTAGATCTAAAATCTATAAATACATCTCTAACCGACCAACCTAAAAAAAGTAAACGTAAAAATATTTGGAAACGATTTTCATTTGAGACACATATACAATGAGCAAATACACACTAGTCCAAGATCAAATATAAATGTTTGTAAAGAATGATCAGATCCTCTATCTATAAACACACAGACAAGCAGGTATAACCTAACCCACCTCCCTTGATTATCCAGGACATGTGCCAGAGCTGGAAGTAGCACGCTGTGACTATACAGGGGATAAGATAGGAAATGACTGATGAAAAGTCATGCCATTAGTGCCAGGGATTGCCGGTGCCTAGAGCTACTATTACTTTGCTTTTTTAAATGAATGTCTGTTATGGGCATCACTGTCTCGTTCCTTTACTTGCGCTATCACTAGGGGGCTGCAAATGAGAATAATGGAAAAAGGAAACGTATTAAGTGTACGAGCAGTGTAATAAGGAATGGACATGAAAACGAAATGGAATAGCAAGGGCACGGCGCAGGCCAGTAATAGTCCAACAAGCAGATGAGATCTGTTAAACAGCCCCGGATTATTGTAGGATTATGGAAATGCCTTTCCATTGGGGGATAGATGTGCAGATAAGGACCCCTGTATGACAAGGCTGCGAGTGATTGGCAGCTCTCTGGGCTGGATAAATAACCCAGGCTGGGAGTTGCTTGTTGAAATTCCCATAAAACTGAACAAGCGGCTGCTCTCATGTGGGTTAAGTCAGCCTCAGATCCTCTCCGGTGTGGTCCAGCCTAGACTGCCTGTGTTTGCTTAACCCCCGGGACCTGCATTTAAAGGCCGATTTACAAAGCTCCCTGTAGAAAATCTAACATTTTCTACTATGCGCCGTGCATTTTGTACGGTGTGTGTGTGTGCTAAATGTTAGCTCCGTGTATTAATAATATAAATGCCCCTGGTCAGGGAGTTCATTGTACATCTGCTAATGTTCTATAAATCAATAAAATAATTCTCTTCTTTTCTATACGGTTTTTACCTCTCCTGAGTCTTGTTTCCCCACCCTCGAAAGTATGCACAATATACTATATATATATATATATATATATATATATATATAATCTATAGAGATATATATATATATATATATATATATATATCGTTTTTCTGCGCAAAGAAATATGAAACAGGTTTGTCATACTTCTATAAGTATTACATGTAATTTGTAAGTGCCTGTTCTATAAAGTGGGGATGAAAGGGCTGAGGTCTTTGAAGTGAAAATCTGAATAAGAGTATTTGTATAAAGCAACCGTGCCACTCAGTAGTCCTGCTGTCAGTAAGGCAGCTGCTTGTAGCCAGTGGCAGAAAACAAGGCATAAATCCAAGCTCCATATTAGCGCTGATAAATGAGCGCAGTGCAGTCCCCAGAGACATATTTGCTCTGCTCTTACACACGACCTCTAGCTGGAACCGTTCAGCTTCACAGCTCTTTTACTTGTCATGTCACCAAGTAACAGCAGTACAGGGATTGGGCTACCCAGGGAACACTGGGACCAGCAAATGTGAGCAATAATATATTGATAGGGGGTTATCATGATAAGGCCAGGACTGGCAATCTGTGGGTTCTGGCAAATGCCAGAGGGGCTGCTATAAGTTAACATAGACAGTATTTAGTGTGCTGGTAGGGGGCTGTTTGGGCTGCTGTGTGGCCTGTTTGGGCCTCTGAGCACCTGAAATGCCAGGGCCTATTTGGGATCTCAGTCCAGACCATGGGGGTTGCAGTACTTCTTTATAATTATCTAACTCAGTCCAGACCTGATCATGACAATGCTATTGTGAAAGGAAAATGTTAGTTTTGGTTTGAGACTGAAAAAAGTGTCAGTTATGTACTAGTTATTTCTGTTTACTGGAAAAAATATAAAACACCACATTTTGTTTGGCAGCCTTATTTGAAAATAACTAATAGCCAATAGAGAGGTTATGTTGTCAGCGACTGTCAGCAATATTCTTGTTTTACATAAGTAAGATTCTCACCCTATAGGCAACCAGTGACATTTAATTAGACAGGTAAACCAAAAATGGCATTTAAATTCTGAATATCAGAACATACTAACTAAAACCACTGTATTCCAAACAATTAATCTAAGTGCAAAATATGTCTATGTACAAAAGTAGGCCTTATAGCTCTATTGAACCATGCAAATGATGCAAGGCAGCCCCTCTCAAAGCTAGATAACAGCTTCTATCTAAAAATAATTTTATAGCTGCATAACGTCATTTTATAATGCATTGTAACAGTACAGCATATTGGTAACATTTTTAGTCCTTTCATATGTACTTGCACATTAGATTGTAACCTCCTATGAGCAGAGCATTTCTGATCCTATAAGCCTTGTTTGCTAAATTTTATTATAAATTAGTTATAAAGCTATATAACAAATGTAACTGGTGCTACATAAATAAATTATGAATTTAAAGGGGTTATTCATCTTAGCCTTAAAGCGCTACGAAATATGTTGGCACTATAGAAATACATGTTAATAATAATAAAAATAACCTTTAGTATAATGTAGATTATGATATTCAGAGACAATCTGCATCACTTTTTGCTATTTGTGTTTTTTGAGTTATTTAGCTTTTTATTCAGCTGTACAGTCTGCATTTTTAGCAATCTGGTTGCTTGAATAAGAGATCGGAATATGAATAGGTCAGGGCCTGAATAGAAAGGCAAGTAATGAAAAGTAGCAATAACAATTCATAGCCTTACAGAGCAATTGATTTTTTTTTAGATGGGGTTAAGTGACCCACTTTTGAAAGCTGGAAAGAGTCTGAAGAAGGCAAATAATTAAAAACTATTACAAATAAATAATGAAGACGGATTGAAAAGTTGCTTAGAATTGGCCTTCTATAAGATAGTAAGCCACCCCTGAAGGAGGGACTTTGCATTTTGTTTTCATCATCATAAAGTATATATATATATATATATATATATATATATATATATATATATATATATATAGCTGACATGGCTTTCCATTCACAATTGCTTACACCAAGAAAGTGGGCTCACTATGAATAAAAGAGAATAAAAGGAGACAGAATTTCGAGGGTGGCACATACATACACAGTTCATTTATTTGCACAGCACAAAGCAGTTCTAGCCTGACAGCAACATATCAATAGCTTAAAATAAGTGATCCCTTGCAGTGGGCCCTACTTCCCTAGATAAATGCAGAGTGCACATTCTGATGCTGGACTGTTCTGCATTGGTATAGAACTATAGATCCAAATGGCTCCTTCTGTTTCCACTAATTACACTTGCTGATGAATATTTTCCTATTACAGTAAAGTACGATGAATGGGGGGGTGTGCACTATGAGATCAATATGTCGGTAATAACTTGATTCTGGTGTGCATAGAGTGATGTCTATTTAACATATTTTAAAATGGGAGAGCGATTCTGCTGCCTTCCAGCTGTTGCCGAACTACAACCTCTACAACTCAGGAGCAGCTGAACAGCTGTAGTTCACCAACTGCTGCTAAGCGTCACAGGCCCCTCTCTCACGGAGACACACATTTGGGCTTTCCATAGAGTAATGTGTGGAGCATAGACAGTGGTGTAACTAAATATTATTGGGCCCCACTGCAAATTATTTTTCAAGCATCCAAAATGTCTAAAGCTTGACTGTTTTACCAGTATTTATGGAAATGTTAGATAAATTAGGGCCTCATGGGGCCCCTATTTGTCCTGGACCCCCCTGCAGCCACAGGGTCTGCTACCTCCGTAATTACGATCCTTAGCATAGGATAAAGCACTTACCTGATAGATCCTCCCGGGGATTCTGGTGGAGGTAACTCTGCTCTAGGGAGTAGGGCGACACGCCCGAATGGATGCCAGCAGCAGAGGCGGCGTTGTTGGGGGGCATTGCCTGTTGTTTCAGGTAAGGAGATGCACCGGAGGATGCCCAGTGAGCCGTGGGGCTGGTGTAAGGAGAATGGCATTCCATAGCACTGGCCATGGCAGGGGAAGATGGCACTGGGCTGCTGCTACTGTCTGGCCCGTAATCCCCACTGGAAGACACGGGGCAGCTGGCCATGTAGGTAGAGCCAGGATTGGGAGACATGTGTGGAACATGGTGCCCCCCGGCTAAGCCATCATAGCCAGCAGCCATAGAGTTTGACATCATGTCCAGGTTGTAGCCATTACTGTGGCAGGCCAGGGATGCAGGTGGGGCCTGGAAATCAAAGCCTTGGGGCAAAATGGAAGTGCTGAAGCCAATGCCGTTCATCATCCTGTACATGGGTTTTAGGGCTTGACATTTTCTTCTAAAGCCTCTGGGTCTGCGGCGGAAAGAGCCCTCCTCAAACATGAACTCACTAGCGGGGTCAATGGTCCAGTAGTGGCCTTTGCCCGGCCTGCCAAGCCCCTTGGGCAGCTTAATAAAGCACTCGTTTAGGGAAAGGTTGTGGCGCACAGAGTTCTTCCAGCCCTGGTAGGAGCCCCTGAAGAAGGGGAATCGAGCCTGCAGAAACTGGTAGATCTCGCTTAGGGTGAGCCTTTTGGTAGGAGAGCTCTGGATGGCCATGACTATTAGGGCGATGTAGGAATAAGGGGGCTTTTCGGGGCGTCGGAGCCCTGAATTTGGCTTTTTGTTCTTAGAAGAGGAAGAGGTGGTGTCCATGGCTGCGGATTGCTGGCTCATCAGTGCGCTCTGTAGAGTCCCTGTGGCGGGGCTACTTCTGATAGGAGCAGCTGAAGAATCTAAATGCTGGCTCGGGTTCTCCGTACTCATCTGGGAGTAGAAGGAATGTCCCTATACATACAGACTGGAAATCGCACAGTGCCACTGGCACACAGATATGCAGGAGCACTTGCAGGTAGGTAGGTAGGGCTTGCAACCGATGCTTCTTGGAGACTGATAGCCTTATTTACCTATTGCAGAATGTCACAGAGATCAAGTCCAAGGACTGAGGGGGAGACTGGCAATAAGGTCACAGTAGGCAGCACTGCTGCACACTCCCACTATCCCCACGGTTCATGTAAGCAGTTAGCGCGCCTGTCAGCTCCCCACGGCCGCACGGTATCCTATTTATATTCCAGCTGGCCGACAGGGACTCAGATTTTCGGTATGCTCTGCTGTATCCCCCAGCCGGTAGCCATCTCTCCGTTTCTTCTACTAAACAAGTAAAAGAAAGCTCAGCTTGTGTGTAAAAATCACATTAGCCAAATAGAACTCGACCACCTATCAGTTTTCTAAATCGTTGCGCTGTCTTTTTCCTCTCCTGCGCTGGACCCCCCTGAATTCATCTGAGCAATACACAGCCTCGGAGGGACCACCCCTTCCATCTGGCCCTTGTCCACTCGTCATCTGGGCAGGAATAGCTGTGTCCAATCACTCTCAAATGCACGCAATTACACCATTTATCAAACGCATTTAGACGCTTCAGTCAACACAGCCACACGCAAGTTGTGCCAGACACCAGACTCTAAAGCCGGACTATCCCTGGCCTGGGGTTCCGAGCTACAAGAATGTAAAGGGTCATGAAATACAGCAGTAGGAATCCTGGAACCCCAGTACCGTGTGTAAATCGTGACCAAGCCAGGGCTGCAGTTCCATGGGGAAAGGAAGTGGGATGGACACTCATGGTTACAGCACATCTGCACCGCTATCTGCTCTAATTCCCCTTATTTAGACTCTATGAAACTTTTGCATCATGGTGTTTGGATGGGCCACCGTGTGGTTCTGTATAGTAGCAGTCGCATATATAAAGCTTCAGACTTGGGAATGCATGTTCAGTGCATTAATACCATATAGACAGTGCAACAGAGTGATGATGATGCCATGACACCCATGATCGCCTATAACCTCCATTCAAACTCCGGACAGTTGTATATATTCCGGGAGGAGTTCCTGTAGAGTCTATGTGGGACATTTTATTTCTTCCAAAAATTTAACAAATTAAAATTCATCAACACTGAAAACTATTTTTGCAGAATGAATGAAAATGCAGTTCTAGCCAACATCTATTAAAGCAGATATCAGTTTCAGTTGCAATTATATTTACAAATGATTTTAAAATCATTTCAAATTGTGATAAAGTATATCTGAAAGCTACATAGAATGACACTTGGTGAGTTCTTCAGCAAACTTTGGAACAGGCAAGCAATTTGTATCCCTTAGTTCATTCTCACAAAAGAATGTTATGTGTCTATACATACATGCTGAATTATTCTGCTACCATTGTTTGCTATTTGTGATAAAATAATATAAATCACTGCATAATTCTCTGGTGCTATGTAAATAAACACAGGTAAGGACGTTAGAGAATCTTCACCTGGCAGTGCAATAAAAAAATTTAATGAAGTAAATGGCAGGCAGAAAGAACATTTGTGGTAAGTATTTTTAAATGTATACAGTAAGTACTGCTTCAGTAATAAGTAAATTACATATATGGATTTAAGCAAAAATAGTTTATAGAGCAAAAACAATATTTTATCAGACGTATTTATAAATACTGATATATGGATCGGGAAAAAGAGATACAATTCACCCCCATCATCACTAATCAGTAGCTGAGAACATGACATATATTGATAGAGAAATAGATATATATGGATCAGTGGATACAGAGAAATATATAGATGATATTTGTGCATTTATAGGCATATAGATATTAAAAGATGGTAGTGACTGGCTAATTAATAGACAGATCATAGTTAGATGTTGGGGGGGTTTGTTATATAAATATATATGTGGAGAGACAAATACATATAGATAATATTTATGTATATCACAGCACAATATAAAAATATACAGAAAGTAATTGAAAGTGCTCCACAGATGTTTTGATAAATATATTCTGTATATATATATATATATATATATATATATATATATATATATATATATATGAAGCAGCACTCGTCAGTTGCAAAAGAAGTGTATTAAAATCACATGTTTATGGCTTTGTACAGGAAATGACTTCATAGTCTGCATCAAAAGCAATATTAACCCATACAGTGTAATAACATCACAGATATAGAAACAATTCATAATCCCAATTCAAAACTAATGGATGTAAGGACTTGAGTTTTTTAATCCACCATACTTTGCACCATAAATTACCCAGATGGTGAAGTCACGTATTTCGCAACACCGCTCTAGTATCAATTTGGGCAACATTTCGTTACCTGTTTCAAAACACTTTTTGGACATGGGCCACACTGCAGATCATCTTAAATTTATGATTTTGGAAACTGTACCTCCATTGAAAAGAGGAGGTGATAGAGAACTCAAGATCAAAAAGAGGGAAGTATGGTGGATTAACAAACTCAAGTCCTTACATCCATTAGGTTTGAATCTGGATTATGACTTGTTTCTATATCTGTGATGTTATTACACTGTATGGGTTGATATTGCTTTTGATACAGACTATGAAGTCCTGTACATAGCCTATAAACATGTGATACCTGTTTGGAGGTGGAGATTCAATTTTTGCTTGAGAAAGGGCACGTAGAATGTCCGAAACGTTGCTGCAACGTGATGTGAAGAAATTTTAATACACTTCTTTTGCAACTGACGAGTGCTGCTTCATTATTTGTATATTTTGTATATGGGGACGAGACGGAGTCTCCTTAAGAAGCGTGCACCGAAATAACAAAGCATATACGCGGATTAGAGTGCTGGGGCATCCAACCAATACTGTTTATATATATATATATATATATATATATATATATATATATATATGATATTTACTGCATCCCAATGTGTGTCCCAAATATTTGTACATAGACCTTTAAATATATTCCAAGACCTGGTGGACAACCTTTTTGCAAGAATTACACTTACATGCCAAAACCAGTTCAGCATTGGTACAAACAGCAAATAACAACAGCAGCCCATCAGGAATTTTAATACTATTCCATGAGTTTCTGTATGGCAAATGGTTGGCCACTGTACCCTCACACTGTACAGGTATGGAATCCATTCTGGAATCCTATCATCCAGAAAGCTCCAAATTATGGGAAGTTAATCTCCAATACACTCAAATGAAATTAAATAAAATTTTTAAAATGATTTCCTTTTTCTCTATAATAATAAAACAGTACCTTGTACTTGATCCCAACTAAGACATAATGGATCATTATTGGCAAAACAATCCTATTATGTTTAATGTTTAATTCTTTTTTTTTGTAAATTTAAGGTATGGTGATCCAAATTACACAAAGTCCCCTTATTCAAAAAAACCCAGGTTCCAAGCATTCTAGTCTCCAGGCTCTCCAGTCACAGGCAACACCAATCAAGAGTGCAAACACCCCACAGCCCTGAGTAGTATTTATAGCATTATTATATTTCAACATATTCATTGGATTACAGGCTAGTAGGCTATGAAAATATTAATCTCTGCCAAGAACTTTTCTGGTGCTGTTAACCTATGTATGTTGGCTAACGTGGTGCATATATCCACCATGTATTGCCCATCTATCTACTCTCTGTATAGCTGTAAGAAAACAAACATACTGGGGCTCATTTATCAACACTGGGCAAATTTGCCCATGGGCAGTTACCTATAGCAACCAATCAGTGATTAGCTTTTTAAAGCCAGCTGCAAGTAGAACAATGAATGCAGCCTTTTGATTGGTTGCTATGGGTATCTGCCCATGGGCAAATTTGTTAATAAATGACCCCCACTACTATGTTGCTCCTAAATGAAGCTGGGCTGAAATCATGTAAATCTATAGCAGGACTCTCTGCTCCTCATACACAAGATTAATCTTTGCTGCTTTTTCAAAGGGCCTATTTAAATGGGTTGTTCACTTTTAAAGGGGACCTGTCACCAAAAAAATAGTTCCAAATCCTATTTTATTACGTTAGTCAAGCATTATTAAGGCAAGTCTTGCATCATCTCAAAATCTTGTTTGTGCACCAGAATGGGGGACCCGATGCCCATCCCCATGCATTGGTTTCCAGTGGCATAACTATACAGGAAGCAGACCTCGAGGGTTGGGGCCCGGACCTTCTGGTCAGCTTCCTCCATAGCTTGGGGGCAGTTTCTATCTGAGCCGGGAAACTGCTCCCCGCAGTCAGCCCCTGGCCTGTAAATGAAAAAAAACACTCCCCTGTGTAGGCCCCCTCCCCCCAGGCAAATGCCCCTAACTTGTTACTTACTCCTCCTTCCAGGTCCTGTCCGGTAGAGTTCACAGGTCCCATCTTGTCTCGTTCGCTCTTCATCCTGTACTGACTGGTGTTTTCGGGAGCATGCCCAGTACTAGGATTCTGCTGGTGTGGAACTACTGCTCATGCGCCGAAAGTCATGAAATTTCCATAATTTTTTTTTGTGACTTTCAGCACAAGGGCAGTAGCTCCATACCGGCAGATTCCTCCAACTGCGCATGGGCCCAAAAGTCACAAACTTTCCGAAAACGCCTGTGATGGCGCCTGTGGGCTCCTCTGGACAGGACCTGGAAGGAGGGGTAAGTAACAAGTTAGGGACATTTACCCGGGGGCAGGTAGGCCGGAGGGAGGGGGGCCTACACAGGGGAGGGTTTTTTCACTTACAAATTCTCCTTTAAAGATTTTGTCGTGGGGGAGGCCATTAGGAGTTGCTACCAGGTGTTCCCCGCAGTCGGACCTGGCTCCATCAATGATTTTTAGTGGTGGGACGGAGCTGGCAGAAACTGCTCTCTTCCTGTCCAGGCCCTTAAATGTCTTTTTGGCCTGACGTTATTACACCGCTGCTGGTTACACAATTAAAGAGAGATGGGGAATGTGGGGAGTGCAGTGAAATCTAGTAAGTGCTGAATGGAAAGTCAAAGTAATTGCCTGCCCTGCCTCTACGCAGGTGGGGCAGACAGTAATTGATTGACAGCTGCAATTTATTTTAATGAGTATACAACAGCTATGAAAGCTTTAATAAAAAAAGGGCTTTTATTATACAGTTTTTTTTATGTCTGGGTGGCAGGTCCCCTTTAAATGAACTTTTAGTATGATGTAGTGATATTACGAAACTGCAATTTATAATTGTTTTTTATTTGTTTAGCTTTTTATTCAGCAGCTCTTCAGTTTGCAATTTCAGCAACCTGGTTGCTAGGGTTCAAATTACCTTAGCAACCATGCATTGATTTGAATAAGAGACTGGAATATGAATAGGAGAGGGCCTGCATAGTAAGATGATTAATAAGTAGCAATAACAACATATTTTTAGCTTTTTTGTTTTTTAGATGGGGTCAGTGAATAAGGCAAATAATTCAGAAACTATGGAAAAGAAAAACTGACGGTCAGTTGAAAAATTTCTTAGCATTTGTCATTCTGTAACGTTAAAAGTTTACTTAAAGGTGAACCACCCCTTTCAAGTGCAAAATCTTTGCAATTCAATTGTTTTTGTTGCAGTCCTTACACCAGTTAATACAAATAACAATATTCATCATTCACATACACTTTGGCATAAATAATCAAAATTTTTCTGAAATATTTGATTTGCAGCACTTGCCATCAAAATGATATATGCTGTTCATTATCTAGGTGCAGATCCTATGTGTGAATTGGCACTGACTGCTGTGTGAACCACTTGAGATGGTGGTAGCTCAGGGTTCCTCTTTGTTAACTGGTACTCTTGCTAATGGTTCACCCTAACATATTGGCTGGGCCAATACTTTTCCTAATATTTCCCAATTAGAGTGAAAAATACTGGCCGGCATGATGTTGCTATAAGCACATATGCATTCATAAGGTTCCAACTGGTTATGGATTAAAACAAAATGCATATTGTCAGTTTGATTACAGGTTCCTTATCATCCCAGTTAAGTCCTTTATATAGGCTTATAAATAAATTGATAAATAAAATAAAATTTTGAAGACCAATAGCAAATTGCCTCAGATAATCAATGTCTATATGATATTAAAGTTAATTTAAAGGGGTGGTTCACCTTCAAGTTAACTTTAGTATATTGTAGAAGGGCCAATTCTAAGAAACTTTTCAATTGGTCTTCATTATTTATTTTATAGGAGTAGGGAAATGTCCTTCATCAAATGGAGCTTCTTCAAAGTCATATCTAGCAGGAGCAAGACGACTTGCATTCCAATGTCCATCAGACAGTTCATATGTGTATGGTCCTCGCTGGTGTCTCACTTTAAGTGGTGTAGTAAATTTAGATTGCCCCTGTTTCAGTAGTCTTGGTTTCTTAATTCTGACAAGATTCAGGCTGAAAGTGCACTTCTCTTGCACCACGTTTTCTGTCAGTATAAGCCTTACATTTGGCTTGTTGACATTTTACAATGTCAGCACTAGATTAATTTGTAGGGACAGTATTTGGTGGAAGTTTGATGTCTGCAACATCTAACTTATTGCACATCTGTCTGCCATGTAATAATTCAGCTGGAGATGATTGGGTTGTTGCATGGCATGTTGCTCTGTAGTTATGTTGCAAATACTTTCCAAGATTTCCCAGTAAGGTTTGCTGTCTGTAGTGCTTCTTTCAGACTTCGGTTGAATCACTCGATAGCTCAATTTGCTTGTGGGCATAGGCGGATTTTCATTAAGGCTTGGGGAGGCTAAGACTTCCCAAAACTGTTTGCATGAAAAAATTTAAGAAAATTTCATAGAATTTTTTTTTTAAAACCTCTGACTTTGAGTTTGTCTGGGGGAGGAGCCATGGGTGCTGCTGGGGTCAGGGCCAAGAGACAAAGCAGCTTTTAATCCTCCATCTGCTTGTTTGGTATGTGGGGATTGTTTCATACTTACATTACACAAAAAATAAATACTATCAATGGTCAATGGTAGTTCCACTGATCTGTTCAGGTAGGTGTTATCTGAAACTGGAAAAGGTATGAAGGTGTGATGTAGCCATTATATTACCAATGTGACCAGATCTCACTTTCACACCTCTGTGAATTTTATCCAACACCTATTTGTATAGTTCACTGGAACCATTGTGATTGGATATTGGTGACTGTTTCTTTAAAGGGGATGTTCACCTTCCAGAATGTTAAACAGAAATCAAGACTTTTTTCAATAGCTTTCCTTCTTTTACTTTTTACTGTTTTCCCAAAGTTGACATTTAAAATGTAATGTTCCTGTATGTGGGGTTTCAGTCTCGCAGCTCAGTGACCCAGGAGCATCTGAACTGTAACAATTTGCTACAATTAGTTGATACAATTAGTTACAATATTTATCAGCAGTATATGAGGAATATTAGCAACTATTGTATCAATTCAATTCACTTTTCTCTGGATCAGCTCACAGATCAGTTTGGCTACTGTCACTTACACACAAATGTTGTGTTGATGGCTGAATGTAAGTTTTTTCTCAACCTCATCTACTATTATATTGTATTACTTTGATACTGCAGTAAAAGGGCAGCTACTGTTTTTTGAGGGGAGCAAAATACATCTGCATTATACTTTGTATGTATATAATCTCCCATAAATGACAATTAATATATCCCTTGTGTTTTATGTGAAAGTAGACCAATAAACATGCTTTAATGTTAAACAACCCAATCATTAGCCCTGATTTCCAGTAATGTGGATGAACTGAACTTGTTCTATAATGTTGATAATAAGAGAGTGCTATGCATATTATTTTCAAAATAGTCTGGGCTTCATATGCAGCTTGTGGGCCCATCAGTTAGTAGCTCTTAAGTCAGACCATGTATGGGACGGATTTCAGATTGTAGTGCATATTTAGACAAAAATCCTACCTGTGTGCTCAGTCATGTGAATTACAACTGTTGCCAATGCTTATAGGATTGAATCAATGTTAGGGCTAAAATCCTGACTGTGCTATCCTTGCACTGTCCAAGCAACTGCGAGCCAGCTCGTCTTATAAACCCTGTGACGATAGATTATCTGATATATCTTCCCAGATGCAACTGATCATCTGTTTCTGCCAGTGGAATATCACTGTTGTAAAAACTGTTGAAGTAACTTAGGGCTCTTACACAGGAGCATTTTTACCTGCGCTCCCCTGTGTTCCATTTTGCTGTGTTCAGCCACAGGGGAGCGCAGATACAGACACACTTAATGCTTTTCAATGGGGCTGTACTCACACGAACGCATGTAGGCGCCAAACGCAGGTTCAGACGCAACATGCTGCATTTTTCCTGCTTTCGGCATCTACATGCGTTAGTGTGAGTACAGCCCAATTGAAAAGCATTGAGTGCGTCTATACCTCCGTGGCTGAACACAGCAAAATGGAACGCAGGGGAGCGCAGGTAAAAACGCTTGTGTGTAAGAGCCCTTAGACTTAGCCTACCCAAACAAAAAAATCACCCTCCGCCTATGCTTGTGGGTAAAAAAACCACTGAAGATTTTCTATGCACAATACTCTCAATATTCCTCTCTTAGATGAAATAAACTGTGGTCCGTTGTTTGATATTAACTCCTTTGGATTACCTTATCTGCTGTAGACTGTATACAGAAATGTTATAACTGTAGTTGATGTTATATGAGAAACAAATGCAATTTCTGGCCATTTACTGTAATAGTTTATCAGAGTTAGAGCAAATCTGCAGTCTATAGGAGCATCTGCAAAAAGACCCACAATGTCAATAGAAATTTTTTCCCATGCTGAATCAGGGAATGGTACTGGCTGAAGTAGTGGTGTATGTGTGATAGCTGTTTTTTCTTGATTCTGACAAGTAACACAAGAATGAATCACGGTTACCACATCGGCATCCATTGCTGGCCACCAGTATAGTTCTCATAGTCTTTGTTTTGTACAAACAATTCCTTGATTACTCTCATATGCAAGTTGTATGAGCTTTTCTCTCAAGGTCTCTGGTACCAGTAAGCAATGAGCTCCATAGACAACATAGCCATCTACTAAGGACAGTCTGTGTCTAACAGTGGTGTAACTACCGGGGGAGCAGGGGGTGCAATTGGGCCAGGGCCAGCACCCCTGCAGGGCCCCCTGGCAGATTGCGCCCGCTGCAGCCAGCTGTAGTCGGCTGCAGCGGCATAGAAATTCCACACAGACAAGCGGGAGGCCCGGCTGCACGACCCGCACCAGGGCCCTAGTTCCATTACTGGTGTCTAATCCTGTAGTAAGGTTGAAAATCAGGACTGTGTTTCTTCTCAGCATTTGGCCATTTGCTTTGTAAGATGTCCCATAGTTTTACTTGAATTGGACATGTGAGGCAAGCTTGCTTAAAATCAGCAGCTTTAACTGTAGATGATAATATATCAGTCATATCACTTCTATGTCCTCATCCAGTGTATCAGAATCTGCAGGTAAAGATAAATGTGACAAACAATCAGCAGTAACATTTTTCAAATCTGATTTCTAGCTATACGCATTCCATGCAATCTGCATAAGGTAAATTCTCTACCCGATAGGTAGGTTCTCCATGTTTCTGTTGTTAGAGCTTCTTTTTCAACAGTTGAATACTCTGCCTCTGTAAGTGTTCTGGGTGCAAATGCAACAGTTTTCTCTGTATGATCAGCATGGAGTCCAAAAAAGCCATAAGGGTGTCTTGGGAAATATAGGTAAAATGGCCAGTCACTTATTAAGAAAGATCCATGTAATTTTTCCTTCTCCTTTAACAACAGTGGAACCTCTATGTCTGTAAAATGCATCAACTGGATTTTACAGGGGCGTAACCACCGGGGGAGCAGGGGGTACAATTGGGCCAGGGCCTGCACCCCTGCGAACAGTCTATGGCATGTTACAAAAGCAATGCATGTGCATTTTGCATTCGTATATTATTTGGTATGCATTTTCATCATTTATGCTCTGTGAATGATCATCCTGGTGTCACTTTCATTTTGTTAACTGGGACCGCCACATGTGATGTGTTTTACATGTAATTCTAACGAAGTCCACCCCATGTCAGGGTCCTTAAGGTGATAAAAGGGCCTATAAAAGCTGTCAACTCCTCCTTTCTCCTTTCAGATAATTTTTTTTCTGCTAGTCTAAGGGGAGATCACATTTGGATTGGCATTAAATGTGTGCAAAATTCTCATTTACAACAGAAATTTGTTAAAACTTTTACAAACGTTTACAATCCACTAAATTCACGTTTTATGCCACCCCTATTTTGTCAAAAACTTGTAGTAAACTAATTTTGCCAGTTTAATGCCATATTTATGAATCTGACATTATTAACCAGCAAAAAGTTGTTAAATGATGCCAAAAAAACCTACACAAACTTAATTTTTGCACAATTTAAATGTTTCAAGTGCATCCAATATGGCTCAACAGGAATTTAAATGTTGCTTGGAGTTATGAAAATAAACATCAACAATTTGGCCGTAAGATCCTCTTACAGTAAGTGTTCCAAGTGCACTGCCTGGACACTAGTCAGATCTTTGTTTAGATATCCCACCAAGTAACCCTCCAGCTGCTGATCATCTTCGTTTTTAAAAATGCAAACATGATGTAGGCAGATGTAGACTGCAGTAGGGTCTCAAGCTGCAAAACACAAAGGCAGCATGTAACCAGCATCAGAGAATATCAGGTTCCATTTGCAGCACTTAAAGAAAAGTCTGAGTAAAGGCAGAGAAAATCTGATTTCTGTGATTTTTTTATATCAGATTTAAAGATATTTCTAAATATTCAGAAGCTGCAGTGTGAGTCGTTTGGTAAGACCTATGTTGCCCCGGTGCACAAATTCTTTTAACAACTATTTGTTATGTAAGAATATTATATCAGCTTTGTCAGTTGTTAGTTACACCATGATTTCTTTGAGTTCTTTTTTCTACCAATTACGTTACCTTTGCAAACCCTTTTTTCTTCTGTTTTCCCTCAGTTTGTTTTTCATTTTATTACTTACCCTTCTACCTTATTCTATCTCACCCCATGTTCTATCTTTACTCCTTTCACTCTCTCCTAGTATCCATTCAACTCACCCTTCGTTGTGCCTTATCCATCTTTTTATTTTCTTTGGCATCTCATCTTACCTATACCCTTTCTTTTTGTGCTAGTTAATCATTCTCTTTTTCTCTGCTAGTGAGTATTTTTTTCTGTCATTCTGTGCAAGTACATTCTCTTTTCAATGCCAACCTAACCCCATGTGCCATATTGCTATATTCTTTTTCTTCCAACCTTCTTTGCACAATATTCAACTCTGTACTTCACAGCATTTGTTTGGTCATCTGCAAAGTTCTTTGTTACAATGACATGAAACTTTGCTTGTGTACATCGACTCTCTGGAACCCTCAGTACATGTTTATATTTGTTTAGTTTTAATATATATAGTGAAGTGTCACAGGGTAATGGTAATTTACAGCTGCCTCTGCTGTTTTAATTTGTTGCATGAGCAGTGTCCACTGTGCAATTTGCGCTTTTTTTTTAATTTTATTTAAAATTACTCATATATTGCCTGCCCCTTATGCATAGTGGAGGGAGGAGCTGGCAATTATTTTCATTTTCAATTATGCACTTCCTAGATGTCACCACATTCCTTCTATACCATCTAATTTTGTAGCCAGTGCACGGATAATGTATCCGGTTCTTCATTCTAGTGCATAAACAAGATTTTGGGCTGCTGCCTGCTTGCTGTGATTATGAATAAAATAATTTATATAGTGTAAGTAAAATTTTATTTTGCTTGACTAACATCATAATATAGGATTTTAAATTATTTCTTAGGGTGACAGGTCCTTTTTAAAGTTTTCATTAATAATGGAATGCTCTTATTTTGCCTTCTCATTTGTGGCTAATATGGTCACACATGTAGTGGCTTATATTAGATGTATTTCAGTGGTTGGCCCTTGGAATGAAGACAGTTGCATGCCACATTGGTAATCCTATCACAGTAACTTCACAGAATCAACACCTCTGTAAACTTCAGATGTCACCTCTTTGAAGAGTTACAATGTGCCATTGTGATTGGATTAGTGGAAGAGTTTATATGCAGAGAACCCATGCCAGTCAGTTGAACTGTAGAAGCTGCTCGGATGAGTAGTGAAACGTCTTCAAGGATTACTCAGCAAGTCCAGTTGTTTTTTTAGAATTACTATATTAGATATACCATGACCTGGATGAATGAAAATCTTTATAGTCATTTGAATCAGAAAGTATATTGGTATTTAAAGCTCATAATTTTTCCCCATACATAAAGAGTTAGGATTTAAAAATACAGGGTGTTAAATGGAAACACCATGGAGTGGGAAGTCAAGTCCTGTAATAGCAGATACTGCAGTATAGTAAAACCTCAATTTTACATACTGTGATTGCATAATATTTGTGTGTGTGTGTATAATGTCATATTTTCATGCTTCAGATATGTTGCTATAAAATTTACATGTTCCACTTTTATATAATACATTATTTACCAGAGCCAATTTGGAAAATTACACTATTATCCTCACCGACGGCAAATTATACAAAAACATACAAAAATATACACAGGCTAAAGTATTTCTTAAAAACATATGGATTGTTGGACATTTAATGAAAAATGATGCACTACTATTTTTGCAGTTTTCACCAATTTATTGGTGGAGTGCAGAGATAAGATATAGATTAGGTTTTGACTGTACAACTCAATCTGCTGCTCCATGACTTTTGCCTAAAAGACGTTTATTTCCAAATCAGTTATTTTTTCTGCAATTGCTCTGCTGTTAGCTAGTAGTTCTCCATACCTTCATGCAGAACATAACGCACCGCTGATTAGGGTGAGTCCTATCAGCATATCTCATCTTGTTAAGAGGGCCTGCCTGGCAGTGTGCACTTATCCACTGAGGAAGGGAGCGCGAGGCTCCTGAAACGTTTGGTTATATTCCGCACATTAAACCTTTGGAGGTACTTTAAGTACACTACTCGCATTGGCATCGCATCTTCATTATTTTTGCTCTACCAATATACACCCAGCAACTAACTTTTATAACCTGGGCTTTTGGAAGTGAAAAGGCAGAAGAAACTTTTTGACCTATGTTGTTCCACTACAAGTTCCATAAGGACCAAGAATTCTAAGAACACCAACCATTTGTGGCACAAGGCCATAGACACAAAATCCGATCGTTTGAATCATCGCACGATTGGATCCAACCTGCCACCAACCTGCCACTAACCTTCAGATCAAATAAAACAGATAACAGAACAGATCAGCCGATATTTAGCCCCTGACAGCTATCGTACCAAATTTTCTGTCCGACAAAGCTGGTCTCCCACTGAAAATCGTCAGATCGGCAATACACGCAGAGATATGATTGGCAGCCAAAAGAAATCTTCTAACCTGTCTGATCAACTGAATGACCGATCAGCATGGCACGATAAATATCAGGACACTCCACACATGGTACAAAAATCGTATGAATCGAGGATTCGTATGATCTTTGCGTCCAGGCCCGGACTGGAAATCTGTGAGTTCGGGCAAATGCCTGATGGGCCGCTTGCTTTAAAATGTAAATGAGTTGCACACCTAAAAATGCTAATTAGGTATGTATTTAATATGTAAATGAGCTAAAGGAAAACTATACCCCGAAAATGAATTTTTGAGCAACAGAAATAATTAAACTCTAACTGTAAAGGGAAGAAGTGTTGAAGCAAAAGACAGAACTCTGTCTGTTAATTGGTTTGTGTGACCTAACTTTATAGTTTATTTGGTATGTTTGTGTGCACCGTTGGATCCTACGATCCCAGGAGGCTGTCCTTATTTTTTAAAATGGCTATTTTCTATTTATGATTACCCAATGGCACATGCTACTAAAAAAGTGTATTATTATGAAAATGGTTTATTTGCATGAAGCAGGTTTTTACATATGAGTTATTTTATGCAATATCTGTTTATAGAGACCTACATTGTTCGGGGGGTATAGTTTTCCTTTAATCACTTTAGAAATGTAAATGAGCAGTCTGTAATAGCCAGCCACAACTAAGCTGATGCCTGCATTTGTTACTGGACATGCATATGGGTGTAACCAGGAATTCTGACCAGCTTCAGTTATTAATATTAGAGTTGTTTGCTATACACCCAATCCCTTATGCTTTTGATAGGTATGTTGGCAACAGGAGGATCTGTGATCAGAACAATCACTCCAGCCTGTATATGGAAGACTGTGATATGTAGCACTTATTGCATGAGACAGTCTAGTCTCTTCAAGTATGCCACACTTTGGCCCTGTGACCAGTGTCGGACTGGGACACCAAGGGCCCATCCAAAAACCTTAGACTAAGGGCCCACCCAAAAATCTTAGATAAGGGGCCACTCTCAGTGCTATAATGCTTCCTCTCCTCACTCAACCTCTATTCTCCGAGTCTCTTTTTTTTACATGCTATTATCTATTATTCCATCTATTTAGCCTCATTGTTCTCAGAAATCTAGCCTCTCCATTCCCTATAGAAATAGGGAATGGCCATGAAATAGGCTAAATTTTTAACAGCATGAGGGCCCACTGACACCTGGGCCCACCGGGAGTTTTCCCGGTAGGCCAGTCCGACACTGATTAAAGTACTCTTATCTGCCAGGGTGGTCTAGCTGGGGGCACACAAAGTAAAATCTAGAATATAATGTAAGAATAGGGTCACTAATCCATCTGATAGTTGTAATAAAAACTAGGGTAAGATATTTGTTGCAAGGACCAGTTCCAGCACATAGGGTATATAATATTGCTGGGGATTATATGGTAATGGACTCTTAAAATATCTATTAATAAACACTAGTTCTATTTAACCTTGGGTTTGGCAATATATATCATGCTTTGCATGCACCTGAATACACATGGGCTGCTTTGATACTTTTGCCAGGGCTGCTTTTTCCTCCCAGTCCGGCCCTGGTTGCTTCCATGGACAGCTTTAGAGAAGTTTGGTGAGTTTCCATATCTTGAATACTGCTATGCGTTTTTGTTAACCTTAATAAAATGCTGAGACTAAGCATTAGGGACCTTTAAATGAATGCAGGACTGTCAATACTTGCCATCTCAGCCATTTGGATTCTTACCATCAGTTAACTGGAAAAGCTGGGTAATAAACTTTGGCTGTCTGGAGTTGCTGAGAGTTGATGTGTAGTTGGATGGCTACAAATGTTACAGGATATACCTGTATATACCAAAAGTATTTAACAACATGATATTATTACTTTCCAAAATGCTTTCTTGATAAGGTAGCTATCATGCAATATAGTCTATCTACCCAACAGATAAAATCAGCCCTGTCTATTTGTGATTTTACTCTAATGCAGAAAATGTTGCAGCCTAGGAAAAGTTGTTTACATATGGATAGGCTGAAAATGTGAGAAATAGTCAAGATGAGGTCAAGGCACAAGGACAAAAGAAAGGGAGCCTGACTTCTTCAAGTCTGTGAGACTTTCTCTACTATTATAAGAATACATTTGGAACTTGTTTACTTTGTTCTCTATTTCTACTACTATTATACACTGTCAAACATCACTAAAATAGTGAAATGTTTCTTTATATTGTATAACCCACCCAGGGACATTGCTTTTTAGTTCAAAACCGACAATGCTAAAGGGTAAAACTGAACTCAAGGCCTAGTTTAGCTTCTTTGTTCTCCTAGATGCAACGCACACGGGATATAATGTATTTGTAAATATCTCCTGATTTATTGTGCTGGAAAAGGACAACTGTTGAAAGCATACAGATTGTGAAAACTTGCTGGAGAGTTTGAGGATTTCATGGGAAGCCTGATTTTACAGGGAATTTTAAGTGGCTGCGGCCTTTCAGTACTGAATGTATAAACATAAGAAGTCTATTTCGTTGACACTTGAAATGAAGTTTAAAATAAGCTTGTGAAATTAAGGATAATTGGCAGTAACCACCACCAAGGAATCCTGGTGTATTAAGTATGATGAATCAACTTCTATATAACATTTAAAGAAAAGTGAAATGGATAATTTTCACATTTAGGTTATACAGCTTCTCTCATTCTCCTAACAAGGACACCATTGTAAAATACTGGTGGTTTTAGAATGGAAAAAACTGTGGAACATTTAAATTCTGACTAAAATAGTCCTATACCTAGGGTTAGTACTATTACGTCTGTAGTAATGCTGCAAGGAAGCATTATTTTTTACTTCCTTACACCGAGCTTTTAATGTACTTTCGCCCACAAGTTAATAGCAGGAAGTTATTAATTCTAAGGCAACAGCTTTATAGCACCTCTGCATAATTCTATCCATTTATGGGATCGTTTTTATTTTAAATTCAATTTTTAGGGAAGGCTACTGTGTAAATCCATCAGAAATTTAAACGACAAAGATCACCTTACAATTAACATTCAACATGATATAGACAATGACATTTGAATACATTTTGCTTTTTTTTTTAAACTATGGGTGTGTGTATATATTCAGGGTCAGGTCGGGCCAGAAGGACACAGAAAAAACCCAGTGGGGTTCCACCCCTTGTGGACCCCTCCGGAGACTAAAAAAAACCTCAACAAAAAAAAACTCCCCCTAAAAAGCTGTGTTATTTGACAAAAAAAACCTTACCACCCACAAAACAAATAGGCCATATTTAAAGTTAACAGGGAGAGAACCGTTTATCAGATTAACAGAGGTATCCCTCATCCCTAGAGGGATCCCTAGAGGACCTTCTAGGTTTTTCCCATTAGCTGTTTATTATTTCCACCACAGGCCTATGTAACAGAAAACAATCTAAGATACCCACCAAGATGTCAAGATGCCAGCTGAGAATTAAAATGGAGAAGGGATCTCATGCTAATCTCCACTTCAAGTAGTTCCAGAGAGTATAACAGCTCTACAGGAATTGAACAATGGCAGGACAGGTCTTGCAGCAACACACAGGTGCACAGACACAGCAAGAAGTTTGACAGGTATCTTACATCCAGCACTATGTGCATGAAATTGCTTGCATTGATAAGCTGAATCAACGCCACTAATGAAATTTACTTGTGATTTTTTTTAAACTTTGAAGAGACTACCCAAATCAAAATGTGGTGCAAAAAGGAAACCAAACCAAAAAGAAAGCAGTCAGGCACAGAGGAATGACTCTTTGTATGGCCACATCTCTCATTAGAACAAACCACAAAAGGACTACTTGAAATGTTAGAAACTGAGTAGGGGGACTCCACAGCAGATGCCACACATTTAAACAAGAATTGTGTTTACAACTTGAATATAGTTTAATTAATATTCTGCCCTTACCCACTAGCTTTTGTTTTTGCATTTATAAACACAAAATTATACCATGCAGTCTGATATCAGGCAGTCTAGCTCACAGTCACAACCATTATGCTAGCAAGGGAATGTGACTGGTAACACTTAGGAACATGTGAATAAAGTGTGCTGACCTGTTTGGAGCTATATCAGATGTTAATATTATGTGACAGATTCAGGAAAGTGCTCTCCGTGTGAGTGCAGGTGCAAATAAGCCACGTTTCATGGATTGTGGCCAGAAATGAAGAATTCAGACCATGTTACTGTACACGGTGAGGGTTATTTACTAAAATCCAGATTTATCTCATTATTTAAATAAAAAAACCACAATCAATCTCTCATAGATGATTTTACCTTATTTATTATTAAAAATCTCGATTTAATTGGTTCATGTAAAAACTCAATAAAAATGAGTGAAACCCTAAATTATACAATTTTTTCTGAGTTTTTTCCCCAAAGCTCTCTATTTTTTTTTTTTTTTCCCCAAAGTGAAAAAGTGATCAGATTTTCGGACTAATTCCAACACAGACCACAGAAATGTCAAAATAGGAAAGGGACCTCTGTCATTGGCTTATATACAACCTCTGCAGATCTGAGATAGACAATTCTGTCTTTTTGTTCCACTGGGCTTCAATAAATCTCGAAAAAATTGAGTTAAAAAAAAAGTGTTAGGTCTTGGCATTAGGCTTGAAGCTTTAGTATCCAATATTTATTACAGCATTCTGTAGCATCCAAATAATTCTTGTGTTATTGAGTTGTATTTATTGAATGTTTCACCATTATGCTGGTAGTACACTGCTAGGCTGCAAGGAATAACATTTAAACTAACCCACTGGGAATCCTGGGGAGTTACCCTGAAAGCACATTCTGGACCTTCATGTAGCCTTAAGGGCACTGGCCATCAGGGGGACTTAATGCTTGCAATATAAAAGAGAAACTGCCAGCAACCAACCTCCCAAAACTGCTGAATAGAATACCAAATCAAAATGTTGGAAATATCTGAAATCGCTTATGGTAAAACCAACACATTGTTTTATTTTTCCAAAGTGGCCTGAGGTTGGCTCTGCAGGAAACTTCAGGCGAATATGGTTTTACCACCAGCAATTTCAATTATTTTTAATAGAGACGCTTTTTCGGGAGATTTGTCACACACAGTCGTGCTTAAATAATCACGGGCGACAAAAATATCCAGTATCTTTTTTTTTTAATAATTTGTCATTTTTACAAGTTATTATATAGAGTATTATTATTAACATGCATTTATATAGCGCCAACATATTTTGTAGCACTGTAGTAAGAAAAGAAGAGGGGGATAAGGGGGAAATAGAGTGGGGGGACGAGACTAAACATTCTGGAGATACTTTAACAATTTCAATCAGTAGTCTATTAAATAGTATATTTACAAATTAGATAAAGCGGGAAATAAGTACTAAAGTAGTAGGATTGGGCTAAATGCAGTGGAGTGTCCACAAACTATTCATATTACACAACACACTCTCAATTGGGACTAAAACCACCATAAGCCCTACATCCCATATAAGGTGAAACAATTAAATACAGTTTCTGTATCTAATTGTTTCACCTTATATGGGATGTAGGGCTTATGGTGGTTTTAGTCCCAATTGAGAGTGTGTTGTAGTCTATTAAATAGCCAGTATCTTTAATAGCTCAAGATATGATTTTTAGTTTGGGGAGTGTTTTGTTTGTACTGTGTGTGTGTGTGTCTGGTAAGGGTCAGCCCACATGAGGAGATTCGGGGAGATCAGTCGCCCAGAGACAAATCCGCTCTTCTTTGGGGAGACTAATCTCCCCGAACCGCTTCCCCCATGACTTGCCCGGGCTAAAATGAAAATCGCCTGTGGCAATTCATTTTCCGAAATTGCCTGAAGTTTCCTTGTGCGGCAACTTCGGGCAGTTTTGTAAAACGAAGCACCACGTGTGAATTGCAGCGGGCATTTTCATTTTAGCCAGCGCAAAACAGGGGAAGCGGTTCAGGGAGAGTAGTCACCCCAAAGAAGAGGCTGGGGGTGACTAATCTCCCCGAATCTCCTTGTGTGGACTGACCCTAAGGCAATGCACAGTGATATTTGTCACTGTGTTTTTCATGTCAGAAAATCCCACTACCATACACAATACTGAAAATTGTCTCTGCTAACACACTCAAATTGCGTTATCATTTAAAAATCCTATTGCATGCATATTTGACCGGTTTGAGCGTTTTAGCAGAGACAATTCTCAGTATTGTCTGACGACAAATAGCACTGTGTTGTGCATCACATGCATAGTAAATCAGGTTGAAAAAACACACCTCCATCAAGTTCAACCTTTGTTGTCTATATAAAACCTCCCTAACTGCAAGTTGATAGAAATGCAAACACCCCCGTCTGAAACCTCTTCAATTTGCCTCAGAGGGGGAGAAAATTCCTTCCTGAAGATGGCAATCAAACCAGTCCCTGGATCTTCCGTAATAACCTTGTATAAAATATGTTTTACTATTTCTTGGATCAGGGTGTCCAAACGTTTGGCTTCAAGGGCCACATTGGAAGAAGAAAATTTGTCTGGGTGCCACACATGAAACACACAAACACTTTTGATTTGTAAAAGTAAAGAAAATACACAAAAAAGAATTTAAAAAAATAGACTCATTTTAATAGACTTATTATTATATAATTATTACTAGCTGGGCAACATGACATTTGGGCAATAGACTTATTATTATATAATTATTACTAGGTGGGCAACATGACATTTTCTGGAGAACTGAGCGTTTCAAGCTGGGCCGCATTTGGCCCTCGGGCCGCAGTTTGGACACCCCTGACTTGGATACTATTTTTAACCTTCTATGCGCATGTACTGTACCCATGGAACCAATCATTGCCTGCTAGCATTCTTAAAACTAGAGCAGGCTCACAGCATGGTAAATACACATATGTGCCTTATAAAGTGCATACACATAGATGTGTAACTGTAAGAAAAGGAATCAGGAAATGCCTTACTTATATTCATACACATTATTAAAATCAGGAGGTCACAAAAATGCCACTATTGTATTTTCTCAGAAGCTGTGGATGAGGCCGGAAAGGAAACATACAACAAATTGGACTCATTTTGTATTATTGAAACCAAGGCCAAAGATTACAGGTTTTCCCTGCCATTGCCATATAGCACATGAATGCTGACAAAGAGCCTCATAATATAAGGACCAGAAACCCTTGCGAGCCAATGGCGCCTCCTATGCCTTTCTAGTGCTAGACCCCCTAGTACCCCCGGTTGTGGGAGTCTTAATTCGCGTGGACCTGGTTGAGCGGGAAGGAAGAGAAATCAGACAATGAGGCTTTTGCTTAATTCGCCTTGTTTATTTATGGAGGGTGTTGTTGATTGGAATTTAATGTAAAGAATAACATTGGTGCGTGTGGAATTTCTGCAAAGGATGAAACGCTCCTCTCATTGAGTCTCCCAAGTAGACAGTCGCTGGGCTCTGCATATGGTAGATTGCATGCTGCTGCGGGAATCAGGCTGGGGTGTTGGGCACAAGAAGAGACAGCTGTGTGATGGGTAGCGGAGCATCCCAAGTTTAGGAGAAGAAGCAGATGCTCGGGGAGGCAGATCTGTGCAGCCTGGAGATGGCGGCCTGTGAGTGGAAGCAGGCTTTTTCCATCAAGCCCAGTCGGGATACCACCCACAGAGTCCAAGTGTCAGTTTACTGCCCGGAGCTCGGCTCCTTCTCCCAAAGCTCACAGTAATTAGACAAAGAAAACCTAAATTAACCGAACAGGCGTCGACAGCTTCCTCCAGATCTCCAACCTACTTATACACACCGACGCTGCTCCAAAATAGCTCATTGTGTCAGGCAGCTGCACACTGGCGCTGTGCAAATATGCGAAGGCACAAATCAAAGGGCACCCCCCAGGATAAAAAGGTTTCTTCTCGAGGATTCCCTCTCGTTATATGGTCACTTACTTTACAGGCAGAAAAGTAAAAAGCAGAGCAACACTAGGGGCAAATGTATCGTTATTCACAAATTAGAGGGCTAAAAGCCCTGGAAGGCCAATCAAGCAAAAAAAAAAAAAGAACATTACATTTAAATTAGTCTAGAGTAAACCAGAGTAAACAATCTGGGTGATTAATTCAAACGGACAAGCAGGGTTGCCACCAGTAACTCATTTTCCACGGGGAGGGCATACAATGGCAACATTTTAGCATCATTCTATAGCAGGGTCCCCACGGTTGTCCCATTTGTAAACCTGCCCCTTCCCAACACTGACAAATACTACTTCTACTACTACTACTACTACTACTATCTATAGGGATCCAGTTTATTGCTCAGATGCTAAGCCACAGACCTAGTAGAAACAACATGATGTAATACTGGGAATCTAACCCCCTAATTGCAGGTTAAATATAACTACCTGAATGCATTACACTGAATAAAAAATACAAATGTAAGTACATGAATGTTACATTCTAAGATTAAACTAAGCTGATTAAAGGGGTCCCACTCAGGGCTGCTCCAGCCATGAGGCAAGGTGAGAACCTTGCATCAGGCGGCACGGATCGGCCAGTTAACAGGGGCGGCAAAAAGCCGCCTCTGGTAACTTTAAGAGTCGCATTTCCGTTTTTTAAAATGGAAAATCGGCTCATCTAGCGCAGCGAGCGAGCGATGCGGCCCCTCCTCCACCCTGTCCTGCGCTATAAGTTCAAAGTGCAGAGCAGGAGGGGGGCGGCATGAGGGCTGCTGCCTCAGGCGGCAGCAGCCCCAGAAACACCCCTGGTCCCACTGCATTCCATTCAGTTACATTGAGAAGGAAAAGCAACAGCCTGCCAGAAAGCAGTTCCCTCGTAAAGTGCTGGAACAAGTCACATGACCAGGGGCAGCTGGGAAATTGACAAAATGTCTAGCCCCATGCCAGATTTAAAAACTGAAAAAATCAGTTTGCTCTTTTGAGAAATGGATTTCAGTGCAGAAGTCTATTGGAGAAACACTATTAACTGATGCATTTGAAAAAAACATTTTTTCCCATGACACTATCCCTTTAAAGGGTTGATCAAAATACTTTTTTTCCAGTTCAGTTGTTTTCATATTGTTCACCAGAAATAAATACTTTTTATTGCTTTCTATTTTGTATTTTTGACCATTTTCCAAAATTGAAGTTTAGTGCAGGTGCAGATTCTGATCTGTTACAATTTCCTACATTAGTTGATACATTTCTCAGCAGTATCTGTGGAAAATTAGCAACTATTGTATCAACAGCTGCCTTTAATGAAACTTCCGGATTCTGTTCTGCAGGGCCAAAGATATACAACTAAATGTATTAATTTATAACAGTTTACATTCAGTGACTCCCCCCCCCCAGCTGCTTTTTTAAAACTTCAATTTTAGAAAAACTAAGAAAGTAGAAGGTAATTCTAAAAAAAAAGTCTTTATTTCAACTGAAAACAACTGAATGAAAAAAAAAGCCTTGGAAGGTGAACAACCCCTTTAAAAAAATATTTTACACCTTGAATGTTACTGCCAAATTATATTACCGTGACTGTAACCACCTTATTGCAGCCAAAAGGTTGTATCCATTTAAATGTAACTTCTAGATTTTGGGCATGAGCACAACTGTCATCTGAACATCCACTTTTAGGGTCCCACGTAAGTTGACTAAATGCTGGTTTTCCAATCTGCCCTGGCAAAAATAAGTACCCCCCCATACACTTACAACACTTGTATGCATCTGCCCTGCACCCTAGAGTAACTACATATGGGAAAAACCCAAAACATACACACATCCACTTAAAGGAACAGTAACATCAAAAATTTTACAGTAATAGAAATATAATGCAGTTTTGCCCTGCACTGTAAAAATAGCTGTGTTTGTTTCAGAAACACTTCTATTATTTATATGAATACGATTCTGTGCAGCAATTGGGGCAACTATTCAAATTAAAACAGGCTCAGGTTACATGTCAGATAGCAGATAAGCTCTGTAGAACATAATTGTGTTAGCTATTATCCACTATTTAACCTGTGCCGTATAGCCTTTTTCAATTTCCACCATTGCTACACAACAGCTTTTTTAATATGAACTATAGTAGTGCTTCTGAAGCAAACAGATCTGTTTTACCAGTGAAGGGCAATATTACATGATATTTTCATTATTTTCAAAAAATTTTCTTTTTTTTGTGTTACTGTTCCTTTAACCCCCCCAAAAAAACACACATATATCTGGACCAAGCACAGATATATCTCTAGACCAAGCTCAGACACAGATTTCTGGTCCAAGCATAGGCACAGACTTATCTGTGGACAAGAATGGGATTTTTTTCTCTGATGCACAAGGCCTTGCCTTGTTGCCTTGTGCCAGATATCGCCTTGATTGATAATACCTAGTTAAATATGCCTTTTTTATGACAATTGTTTGTCAGTTTCTCCCTTACACTCTTTCCCTGATATGCCTTAATGTTTATTAAATGCATTCCCCAGTTGGAAGGTCTCAGGACAGAGATGTGTAAAATATGTAATCTCTCATGTGGAGCTACTCAGAGCCCCGGCTTAACATCCAAACATTTCCAGCACATCCATAAAGCTGTCTTCTCCCTAGAAGCATGTGGGAGATGTCTCCAGTCCCCATAGAGAATGAGCCCACCCAGTGACACCCACCTTGCAGGCCAGTGTTTATTTCTGTGGATTCCCCTTAGCATAAACATTCATTCTGTGCAGTATTACAACCTCCATGGGACTGACATAAGGTCGGCTGTGCTGGGTCATAGTTATTGACACAGGAAAACCAGACTTGACAGACAGAATCATCAGCCAGGCACAAAGTACAGCACAGGCCAGTGTGTGAAATGGATTGCACCCCATATATCATTTCTAATGGGGAAAATACTACATGGGGCTTATATGTTACAGCTTTGAAAGCAAAAATAAAATATTGTTTAATGACAGAAAATGTACAGCAATTCTAAGAAACTTTTCAAAAGTACCTACATTTAACAAATTGTCAGTGGGTTTAGAGTTTGTCAGTTTTCGTTTTATTGAAAGCAGTACAGTATCTAGCATCCCTTGTTACTCTCTGCATTGGTGGTTTCTGACTTTTGAATTAATGTGGTAAAAGTCTATGGAGAAGAAGGCTTACTTGTGCTATAATGTTTCAAGGGCCAGAAGCAGTGGCTTAACTACCAGGGGAGCAGGGGGTGCAATTGCACCAGGGTCTGCTGCCTTTCGGGGCCCGCCAATTCATAGTGGGAGATATACAATTCATAGGGGGAGAGCCTGATGGGGGGCCCTGGTGCCAATCCTTTACCAGGGCCCACCAGCGAGTAGTTACGCCACTGGCCAGAAGTACAGAATAAAACTAGCAAAACTGCTTCAATGGCAGACACACTAAATAACTTTAAAACAACAGAACATATTTAATAGATGCGTACATTAGGACGTTGCATTGATTTGCATTATATATTTTATTACATTATTTTATATTAGTGCTCTACTCAGTGCAAGGCTTGAGAGTTAAACTCTAATTCTAACTCCAAGGGAGAGGATGAAACCACAGTGCTTTGTCTATCAGTACCATGAGACAGAAATATCTGCACAATGTCTGGCTGCAGAACACACATAAGGGTAAGCCAGGCAATCAGGCTGTCAGGTTGGAAGAGGCTAAGGAGATTTACTGGGGCTGCAGGCATATAGGGAATATATAGTTTCTGTATTTAGGACAGTGTGCATCTATAGCAAAATCTCTTCAGCAAAAACTGACAGAAAAAGTGGCACCCAGGGAAGGTGGTATGGGGTCAGGTAAATATATGGAGAGACTGTGCACAGGATCAGGGAAGCTTTTATAAGGGTCCACATGTCTGAGGTACACTCTCCCTATTCACCTTGTCAGTTTATGTAGTTTATAGGCTGTGTAGTCATTCCCCAGTCCTATTGTTCCTTATCACTGTCTGTCCACCCCCAGCCCACACAAACTGAGTTACATTTTTATCCCTGCCTGTGCTTCTGCACAACTGCACACTATTGCCGACCCCTCTTGTTTATAACAAAGCGTTTGTGTTATAGGAAGGAACCCCTATAAATAGCAACACACTCCCCACCCCCCAACAAATGTTTGCAAATACAATAAGCGCGGCTTGCTAAAACGACAATCTCTTCTTTTGTTAAGAAATGTTCCTTAAAATATTTCCTTCCAATGGAAGGGTGAATTAAAGCATAAACACATCAATATTAAATGTATTATAGTTTTTAGTATAGTGGCTCCTAAGAATTAAAACAGGGGTGTCCAACCTGTGCCCCGAGGGCCACATGCGGCCCAGGATAGATATAAATGCAGCCCAGCTTGAAACCCTTGGTTCCCGAGGAAACTTCATGTTGCAAAGGGTATAGGATTAGTGCCCATTGCCCAGTTAGTAGTAATAATAATAATATGTCTATTAAATAGAAGACTCCACAAACGGATGGCACTTCTGGAAACAATTTATTGTAGCAGTTAGGGTTGCCACCTTTTTTTAAAAACAATACCGGCCTTCCTATATATTTAGGTTTTTTTTCCTATTAATAACATTGGGATCAGCCATCAAAAACACTGGTCAGGCCGGTAAAAAACCGGCCAGGTGGCAACCCTAGTAGCAGTCTGCAAAATGCCTAATGCATTTCAGAAATTACTCCCTTAATCATAGGCTCTATTTAATATCCAATTGTCCTATAATCCAGTGTATAGCTCTATCTGGTTCTCCAACTGTTATTGTAGTTCTTTACAGTGCATTTTCTTTACTTATACACATCAAGGGGCAGATTTATCAAGGGTCAAATTTCGAGGGTTAAAAACCCTTGAATTTGACCCTTAAAAATTTTCCCGAAGTAAAATCTGACTAAATTGAATATCGAATTCGTAGGATTTTACAGCTATTATCTATCAAACGATCGAAATAGTGATCATCTGATTTCATGAAAAAATCGTACTAAAATCCAATTTCACAAATTGTACAAATGCATCCGATTTCATGAAAAAATCATAGGAATAATTTGATTCATTCGAATTTTGCAAATTCGATGGTCGAATTAGCCCAAAAAAAATTTGAAAATCTTGAATTCTAATCCTTCACACGAGCTTAGTAAATCTGCACCCAAAAGTGTTTGTGTATTTCATGTGTGGCCCCAGACGTTTTTTTCTTTTTCCAATGTGGCCCAGGGAAGCCAACCGGTGGGACACCCCTGTTTTTTCTTGATCAAAAGACTGATGGTGGCCATTTATTGTGCAACATCAAAGAGAGCTGGCAAATAAAGCACCAGAATTAGGGATTCGAAATATAATATTGTAAATCAGAAACCCTTCATCATATTA
>CM044441.1:84661004-84747884 GCA_024363595.1 Xenopus borealis
TACACCCCCCCCCAGCGAAGTCGCTGCAGTTGCTCCTCTGTTTTCCCCTGCGCTCAGCGTAGAGCTGATTCTTCCAGTGATTCACTCTTCTTTTAACATCAGACCGAAGACCCAGCTGAGCCCGCAATCCCCCGCAGGAACACACACCTCCCCGCAGCCTCCAAGGAAGTCCGACGTGTAGCGCAGAGAGTCTCCTCTGTTCTCAGTACGTTCAGTTTTATTTCAGGATCAGCAGCGGAGCGATCAGACGCTTCCCTGAGAGTTGCTACTTTGCGTCTGAAGTTTCCATGGATATGTATCATGGGACTACTAAACCTGATAAATACAGACTCGTATACAAATGCAGACAGGACTTTCCTTACTTTATACAATTGCTGTAACAATTTTAAAATATAAATTGCAAAGATTATATGCGTGTGTGTATGCTTTTCAACGTGTAAGCCACAGACTGCAAATGTACATACATTATTATAAAGTGTACTCATTAGCCTTAGCAGCTAGCTGCCTGTGTTTGTCTATCTTATCAAGCAACCCAGTCTCATCTCTTCTATATAAATTATTATTATCTGTATTATATTGTAATTTTTGATGCGCTATTTAGCACCTCCCTATTAAAATCAAAAAAGAGATTTTGGCTGCTTGGAGAAAGCTCCTGGGAAAAACATTACAGTGTGCATAAATGAGTTTTGAGGAAAATATAATGCAGTGTGAATATATTTTATACCCCAAATGTAAATTTTTATACCCCAGATTTTGTAGTTATTTTTGTTTGGGGAAAGGACAAAACAAAGCCCTATATAATATATATATTTATTTAAAAAAAAAATTTAACCGTATATATTTATTATCAAAAGTTAAAGGTATTTTATATTTATCTTTAGGACATAAATGTCAAGATGTGCTTATTGGGAAAAATAATATTAGAAGCGGAAAACAGAATAAGAGGTGACGTCGTTTATGGTAATACTTTATGAATTCTTTCCAAGCGTCCCTGAAAAGCGTGGCTATTAGCACAACAGAAACAATGTTGTTATGTATTGGCTTTAGAGAGCGCTCCAGCAAATAGGACATTGATAGGAGCGTCTTAGAGATATTGACCTTTAGGTGGCGCTGTGCTGCTGAAAAATCTGCAGCTCTAGGACAGGTCAACTCTGTCGGCTTTATGCAAGGTGCATGTGCTGCTTTAGGTGATCGCGAACCCGGGGGAATCGATATAGAGCTCTCGCTTCTTCTTGCAGCTCCAGCTTTCCTGATATATGTCAGATGATTCATAATACAAGTAGAGGTAGTTTTATGCCATTTGCTGGTAAAAACGTAGTGCTTATAGTAAAAGAATGCATCAAATAAAAATTACTGTTGTGTTGGCTATAAAAGGGATCGACTTTACCATAATTAAAAATATTAAGGCACTGTTAAAAACTCTTCAGTACAGTTAAGTGTAAAAATAATAACTGGGTTAAATAGATAGGTAGTGCAAAAGAAAAAAAACTAATAGTTGTATGAGTGTATGCATATTTTTATTTGTATGGCACTCCTTGAAGGCAAAGCACTGTACAGTAAAACAATAAATAAGTAGCAACAAACAAGGGGTCACTGCAGTAATAAGTAACAATAAGTGCATTATTAGAAAAACAATTCACAAAAATATAATTACAATACAGATTAAGTGCTCAGTGTCAAGGAGACAAAAGGATGGAGGACCCTACCCCATAGATGTTACAGTCTAAATGGGAGGGTAATTTACAGACACAATTGGATGCCTGGCATAATAGCCAGAACACTACTTCTTGCTTTGTATCTATCCAACTCATAGTTATTCAACAACTTTAACTGGAGGCACATGGGACAAAACTGTTCAGTGAGTTTGCAATTGATCCTTTGTATTCAGCTCAGATTCAAAAACAAACAGTCATGCCCCATATGGCCCACCTCAAGTCAGTGATTGGCAGTGGCGTAACTACTCCCTGGTGGGCCCCGGTATAGGATGGGCACATGGGCCCCCCTGTCAGGCCCTTACCTCTATAAATCACATGCTGGAGTGTTGATGGCATGTGTGCTGTAAAATCTCCCCCTAGATAACCGCTTGCCATAATCATTTTTGTGGCTCTGATGGGCCCCAAGGGGGTGGGGGCCCTGGTGCAATTGCACCCCCTGCACCCCTGGTAGTTATGCCACTGGTGAAGCGAAGCGAATCGCGGGAGATTCGCCCATCACTAATTTCAACATATACTAGTAAAATGGATAACCTCTGGATATGTTGGGGGCCCTAAAATTAATTTGCTGTGGGGCCCAGTAACATCTAGTTATGCCACTGGTTACTAGGGTAAGTTGGAACATAACCGACAGATTGCTGAAATGGCAAAATGGAAACTTGCTGACATAAAAGCTAAATAACTCAAAAAACACAAATCATAAAAATGGAAAACCAATTGCAAATTGTCTCAGAATATCACTGTCTACATCACAGTTAACTCAAAGGTGAACCAACCCTTTAACAGTAAAACTGTTTTACTAAGTGAACTCAATGCATTTTTACATGGGGTGTATAGTCACCTATGACAAATCTGAGCTACTGTGGGCAACAAAATGTCCATAATTTCCTTTCCCCTAGCAGTAATATAAATCACTGGTTGGGAAAGCATTCATGTTGCTTCCTGTTTCTGAGGTTGCCCAAAGTTGGTTTCCGAGGAAACGTCAGGATACTTTGTAAGTTGCAGCCAATCTTCTCACCTCCAATTTACATTACTGCTGGTGGGAACAAAACTAAGGAGGTTTTTTTAGCTAGGGTTGACACCTTTTCTTGAAAAAAATACCGGCCTTCCTATATATTTATCTTTTTTCCCTATTAATAACATTGGGATCAGCCATCAAAAATACCGGCCAGGCCGGTAAAATACCGGCCAGGTGGCAACCCTATTTGTAGCCCATGACAGTTTAGATTTATTATTCACCAGTAGAGAGAATTAGGATCTGCACACATGTTGCATTTAAAGGTGTTTACCTGTTTATTTTGTGTAAACACAGCATAATGTTTCGGTGTATAAACCTCCCACTCTGTGGCCAAAATAAATGGGTAAATACCTTATAAATGCAATGTGTGTGGGGCTCCTACTTCTGTCTACTGTTGACTTGATACCCCACCAGGTAACTAGGGCACATGCATACGACCACCTGTCCACCGTGGTTTGTGAGCAGGAATCATTTAACAAACCCTAATTATTCACCCACCAGAATTATTATTAACATGTATTTATATAGCGCCAACAGATTTTGTAGCGCTTCTTATAGTAATAGCTAGAATATGCAACTAGGAAGGAGTGGTAGGAAAGCCATCAAATCAAGGTCAGACAGTCATCATGACTGTGCAGGCCCCTCTATACTCTTGGACCCTTGAGCATTCACCGGGTCTATTTCCCCTGCTGTTATCAGGCAACAAAGACACAAGGTGAAAAACCAAGATGATAAAACATAGCGGCAGTGTATCAAACCTTTTCAGGTCAAGCACCACTTGAAAGTCCAGCCTTTGTTCAGGTCCCCCATTATATCACAAAATAAGTATAATTAGCAGTATATAATGCATTAAGTCATATGGGCAAATTTACTAAAGGGCACAGCCATTGCAACACTTTCCCAGGCAAATTTACCAAGTTGCAAAATTTCGTCTCGTCGACGAATGCTGGCGAATTTTGGCTAGCGTTACTTGAGCAGTGCAATCAAATCAAAGCAAAGATGCACTAGCATTTAATTCTGCCTAGCACAACTTTGTTAGAGTTCTTGCGCTCAGGCTAATTTGCATATGGTGGGAAATTTAAAGCTGAATGTACCTTTTTATGTTACATAATATTTACACTGATAACTAGACATGCCAAGGGAACTGTAATAAAGTTGTTTTAATACCCTACACATAACCCCAGTGTAAAATAATGATCCATATGTTATAAAATGGAAACTGGTTAGTGAAAACAGCTTTTTATGACTGCTGTAGCTTATAACCCTGAAAATATGAAAAGTCACCAGTGTTTTTTTAATTTAGAAGAAATTTCCACTCAGAATATGAAGTAAATAATTAAAAATTAAGGAAGATCTATGCACTCCAATGCACCTCGCCAGGTCTGAGCTAGCGAAGGAAAGTCTGGCAATAGAGGTAATGTTCAGTAAAATCCGCATTTTAGTGAATTTAGCAAAGTTACATCCATTCATGAAAGTGAAAAGTCACCTGGCGTTAGAGTGAAATCAGCAAAGTGACAGAAAGCAGAAACGCTGGTGAATCGTGCACTTCCACTGCTCCAAAACTTCCAGGGGGCACATTTTGGAAATCACTGCTTTAGCTGCATACCTCAGTCAACTGTACAATAGTTTCTAATTTTGCACAAATGCTGCTGAGAAATGTATCCATTAATGTAGCAAATTGAAAATGTGTACCTGGGTCACTCTGCCAACCTGAAACACCATAGATGAGAACATTAAAGATTACTCTTCAATTTTAGAAAAACTGTCAAAATAAAAATAGCAGCCACATTTCTGGTGTACCAAATGAAAGCACCTGAACTGAAAAAAATTGTTGGAAACAGACAGATACTGCTCTTATTAGTAATTATATCACAAAATCCAATCAGTGTATATTGGCGAGTTTCTTAGATTTAGACCATCTCTTACAGGCAGGGTTGCCACCTTTTCTGGAAAAAAACACAGACCTTCCTATATATTTATATTTTTTCCCTATTAATAACATTGGGCTCAACCATCATTTTTACCAGACAGATGGCAACCCTGCTTACAATAGGTTCAAAATACAATGGCACTCATGGCAGGTGCAAGCAGGGTCAAAGCCTAGCGTTTATTCATGAAACGTTGCTTTGTTCAAGAATAAATGCAAGGGCTTTAACCTGCTTGCACCTGCCACGAGTGCCATTGAATTTTGTATCTATTGGATTAGGAGGGTGCCAATACCACCATCATTGAGGCATATAGCACGTGGAAGGCCAGGGAGTGCGGGTTTGGATACATTTGTTGAACCCTGCTTACAATGCAAGTGCAGGAATGCTATGGGACACAAAAGCACATCACTCAGTGTTAATTTAGTTTAGGCTTGTAGCAGGGGCAGTGTTCCAAATTTGCACCTCATGCCAGCTTCAAAAATTTAAAAAGTCTTGCCATCTTATGGTTATAGTCACCTGGCGACTAATCACCTCTTCTTCTGGGAGACAATCTCCCCGAACTACCTTCCCCCTGCCTTCCACTTACTATAATGAGAAAAGGCCAGCGCAATACACTCGTGGCACTTTGATTTCAGAAGTCGCCCAAAGTTGCCTCACGAGGAAACTTCGGGTGACTTTGGATATCGAAGTGCCGTGAGTGCATTGATGCTGGCGATTTTTTATTTTAGCAGGTAGAGGGCAGGGTGGATGCAGTTTGGGGAGATTGTTGCCCAGAAGAAGAGGTGATTAGTTGCCAGGTGACTAAATCTCCCCAAATCTGCCCGTGTGCCCTGCCCTTAGAGACCTGCGCCAAAACATTTATAAAAAAAAATCTGAAGTCTGAAGAGCAGGGCAAAGAACCAATGGTGCAAGGCATCCCTGTCCTTACTGCTACTACAGAAGGCAGGCAGTACATATAGGGGTATATTTATGAAAGAGTGAAGTTAAGAGTGAAGTTCTGCCACTAAAGTGAAATTCCGCCGCTCTCCATTCATTTCTATGGGATTTTTAAAGGCGTATTTATCAAAGGGTGAACTTTCACTTCACCCATTGATAAATAAGCCTTTCAAAATCCCACAGAAATGAATGGAGAGCGGCGGAATTTCACTCTAGTGGCGGAACTTCACTCTTTGATAAATTTACCCCATAGAGGTCTAAGATGGCTGGTGCCTGTTGCGCTCAGGCCTGGATTTGTGGAATTTGAGGGGTGACATACCAACCTGGCTGCGTCACAATGGGTTTGGAAGCACTGGGGATATTCAGGAGATTTACTAGCTCTTTATTTCTCCCATGCACCAATTCTCATGCTCTGGACCTGACAGTAAGACTTGTGCATGAGAATAATAAAGGAAACAAACTTTGGCTATCTAAGACCAAAACATAAAGCCTACATTGTCTAGGACAATCTTTAGTAGTGACAACCCTGGGAGATATAAAATCTTTTTTTTTTGTGTGTATATGGGGTTATTTTTTGTTCAATTTATAGTTAATGTCAGATCTTACTCCTTAAAGAAGTATATGAAGGTACAATGTATGTATTTGTTGGAAAAACACAATAAATAAAGAGAGGGGTGCAATGAGTGGTCCCGGCCTAGGGGTGCCCTGCGTATAAATCCGACCCTGGCTGCACTCCCTAATTCCTCCCTGCTCATTCCTCAGGAATACATCACTTTAAACACAGGTGGCACTGGATTCATGGGACATATGCTGGTTTCTGCACTCCATGTCTGGGTGCACTTTTTTTTATTTGAAAGTAGTTTCAGTGGCATGAGCTGAGGATGGATTGGAATTCACTTTGGTACAAATCGTTTTTGGGAACCTGGAGGTGTATAATACAAAAAAGTAAAAGAGACATAAGGGCATATTTGCACCAAACAAAAGAAAGTGCATTTCAGCTTTTCTAAATAGACAAAATGTTACATTTCAGTAGAAGGTGTATGGGAACAAAGTTGTGCAAGTTTACTTGAGACAATTGTGTTTATATTGGCCCAAATGAGTCAACAACACAGATCTGAAGACAATAAAGGAACAATCAGATACTTGATATTTGTTCAAGTACTTGATCATGCACTGTCTGCTTCTGTCATAATGCATGGGAGCATAATTGAGGGAAGTTAAATTTCCTTATGTCTGACACCTTTATTTATGAAAAGATAATTTCCATAATATCACACAATCACTTGACTTTCTGTTTTAAAAACATACAGACATATTTCATTGGATTTACTAGCCCTGGGTGGAAGTTGATTTAATACAAAACCAGCAATAGGCAAGCCAACATGCAGAGAAATACACAGCTCAGTGTGAAATCCTGACATCATTAGCCAAGGGACGTGCAATAGGTGCTTGCCGAATATTATTAGCACATTTACTAATAAGTATAGGAATGTTATGAACACAGCATTTCTATTGTAAAACATCACAGGGAAACGTCTCTTTCAACCTTTTCCATTTTCATCTGACTGTTCCATTCTGTTCATTTTCCAGTGCACACACATTTGCCAAACTATTTCATTTTTATGTGAATTATTGTGAAAATAGCTCCTGTGAGTCCATTAAAGTTGATGGAAAAGAATGAAATATATATTGTTAAAAAAAAGATGTCATTAATAGAAACATCTTGCTACATTGAGAAAAAGAGTTGCTAGTTATGGTTGGTGAATATATTGCAATAGATTTTTTAAAATTAAACTTCTGTAATGGTAATATAATTGAAAAAATATAACCTACACCTAAATCTAAATAGGGATAACTAGCAATAGCAATAAGTCTTAAGCAACTTGTCTTGCTGAACCTCTGATCCATGCAATTTATTGAGTTCAACCCAGAGGTTGGGAATGCTCAATCATTTTAAACCCTTATAAGTGAAAGAGTCACCAAAATGCAATCACAATGTTTGCATTTAAGGCAGGCTGAACATGAATAAATCAAGTTGGGGTCCCCAGTTTTTTTTTTTTTTTTACCTTTGAGCCAAGTTCAAATGTAAAAGAAGTCAAAGAGCAACAGAAGCATGCAAAAAGTTCCTGGTTATGCCAAATAAGTGCTGCTGTTGGCTATTGGTAGCCCCTATGTGCGCTGGCAGCTCAGTTTGGAAGAACATGGTTTTTATGCAACTCATACTTGCCTTCAAGCCAGAAATTCAAAAATAAGGAACTGTTTTGAGGCCACTGGGAGCAACATCCAATGGGTTGGTGGTCAACGTCGCTCACGAGCCATTGCTTAAGGATCTCTGCCTTAAAGAAACAATAACATCAAAAAATTAAAGTGATTTAAAGTAATAAACTATAATGCAGTGTTGCCCTGCATGGGTAAAACTGCTGTGTTTACTTCAGAAACACTGCTATTGTTTATATACAGTAATTAAGCTGCTGTATAGCAATGGGGGCAGCCATTCAAAGGAGACAAGGCTCGGGTTAGAGTCCTGCACGGGTCCATTTTTTGGGACCCGTACCCGACCTGTACCCGCAACACACAATCCGCAACCCGGACCCGCATTCTTACTTGCTTGGACCCGCGACCCGACCCGTACCCGCAACCCAAGATCCGCAACCCGGACCCTCGACCCGCTGACCATCAAGAATCAGGAAGTGCTATCATTGTAAACCGGAAGTGACATCATCGGAAGTAGCCGTGATCAGAAAAAAAGGAGTAAAACAGGAAGTGCTGTCAATGTAAACTGGATGTGACATCATCAGAAGTAGAAATGCTGAGAAAAAGGAGTAAAAATCGCTATAGCGAGGATCCGCGACCCGACCCTCAACCCGCCAACCTGCAGAACCACCGGCCCGCTTCTATACCCGCACCCAGAAATTCTACGAGCAACCCGCATGGTACCGCGGGATTTTGCGGGTAACCCGCGGGTACCCGACCCGCTGCAGGACTCTAGCTCAGGTTAAACAGCAGGTAGCAAATGCTCTGTAGAACATATTGGTGTTATCTGTATCCACTATTTAACCTTTGCCATATAGACTTTTTTCAGTTTCCGCCATTGCTACACAGCAGCTTGTAGTAGTGTTTCTGAAGCAAACAGATCAATTTTACCAGTGCAGGACAACATTATATGATATTTTCATTACTTTAAAAAAATGAAAAAAAATGTTTGTGTTGCTGTTCCTTTAAAGGAACAGTTCCATGTAAAAATAAAACTGGATAAAAAGATAGGCTGTGCAAAAAATAAAATGTTTCTAATATAGTTAGCCAAAATTGTAATCTGTATAGGCTGGAGTGGACAGATGTCTAACATAATAGACAGAGCATAACTTCCTCCTTTGCATCTCTATAGCCTCTTGGTTATTCAGCAACGTTAAGGGGGGCCACATGGGACATAAGTATTTGGTTACTTTTCTTTTGATCCTTAGCTCACAGGTCAGATTCAAAAGCAAACTAACAGTTATGTCCCATATAGCTCCCCTTCAAGTCATAGATTGGTTACTGACAGGTGGAAGATGTGTTGTGGCTATTATGTTAGGCAACTATTCACTTCAACCTTTATAGATGACATTATTGGCTGTTGAAAAAAATTTGCCCAGCCGATCTAGTTAACCAGTTTTATTTTTACACTGAATGTTTCCTTTAAGCTGTCTATACATGTAAAGATACCCTTGTTTTGTGAGGCTGCTCATCTTAAGGTGGACAATATAATTGCAGCAATGTAGGCTGTTGGGCAAGGAAAACATCAATATGCAGATGCCTCCTCAGTCTGATGGCAAAAATCAAACCTACTCAATGGCAATCTGGCTGATAGACAATATCAGCATAAATGTATCAGACAGATTTCCATTGAGTAGGTTTGATTTTGCCATCAGACTGAGGAGGCATTTTCCATAATGCAAACCTGTATCTAAATGACAGCATACAAGTGAGTTGTGTTGGGTTCCTGCATAGTTATCCTCCTGTAGACTGACACAGGGATAGTTCTACTACAGAGCAGTATCACTGTACTAATTAAGGTAAAGTAATGGTGTTGCTTGAAATAAAGCATTCCTCTTTATTCAACATGATACAACATGAACGTCTTGCCCAAGTAAAATGCTTAAGGTCTGATGCATATCTAAATTTATATTTAAAGTTACAGTGAAACCCCAATTTTACATATCTTCATTGTAAGTTATTGTGGTGCCACCAATACATAATGCATAGTATGCCAGATTAAATATTTTCCTTCCTTTACATTTTAAACCATTTTACATTATTTCTATTGTGGTGGATGCAAGCATCATAAAAGATTGGAAAAGCACTTCTTATTCTTTCCACAATGGAAGATGACATTTAAGTCCTGCCCTGATGACCACCATCTCACTTCCTCATCTGAAGTTCTGAGCAGGAATAGCAAAACAATATCAGTGTCAGCAGAATTTTTGGTTAAAAATGAGTTGGTAAAGCACAGCTACCATATTATTGGAAACTGCTGGTTCTATAAGCCAGTCTTGGGCTTTCTGAGTATGCTGCAAATAATAATTGTAGGGAGCTGCATTTTAGTTTGACATCAATGCTTATAGAAATAAGTTGACTCACCTTAGTTCTGCATTGTCGGGAGCCCATTTAAAACCAAAGCCCATTTCATGTTTATTTAAGATTCTACAATAATTACGTTTCTTTGCTATTGATGTAATTTTCAAAGGCAGTGTACATGGCAGAGGTCAAGTTAATGGGTTAGACTTTTTTCCCCTTCACTTCCTAAAACTGTGCTGCCGTTTGAGAACAATCTGTTCAAAGACTTCTCTGAACAGCCTTAGAGAACAGGGGCTTTTTTTTTTGCTATTGTGTTGGGGTATTATGTTGCTTATTTTTTCTATTGTATAAGGCTGTGTTGAGATTGGCAAGAAATTACAGTTACTGAAAGGGTTTTGCTAAATAACGAACACATCAGGGGTCTTTTATCAAGATAAAAGTAGTCACGTATATGTTATTTTGCTGTGAACACTATTTATTTAGTACATTTGGTTATTAAACTTTTATGCCATTTCCTTGGTTAAATGTAATTCTGCTATGACTATATCCTTTGATTCTGTTGTCGCATATGAACTCAGAGTTTCAGATATATACATATTATTATAATCAAATGTATCTGTTTACTTTGCCTTTCATTTCTCTTTCTCTCTAATTATTAAATCAGCCTGCTTGTAGTAAATATATATAACGCTTTTCAAATAAAGGCTTATATGCACTTCTCTGATTCTTAGATCAAAGGCATACAGGGGGATTTTGTGTCTGAGCCCCAACATTGCCTGCTATGGCAATCATCTCAAAATGCTAGTATGATCTTGCATGAGCAATTCAGTGGATTGCCATAGCAGGCAATGGTGGATGTGGGTGGTACTGGACAATTTGGTACCCATAAGCTATTAGAAATCTAAAATGCACTAATACTTAACTTCATCCCTATACACCATGAGTGTAGCAGCTGCACTAGGCCCCCTATTGAAAGTGCTCTACTTCTGAATCTGTGACATAGACCAACTAACACACTCATAAAGCACCATGAACCAAAGGTAGGGTGGGGGGACAGCATGATGCTCCCTTGCCTTGCCCATAGAAGGAGGCATTACCTCCTTTGACATCGCTTTAGCCTCTGGTGCTGTAGCAAGTCCCTCCCCTGCTGTCACCCAAACTACAGTCCCTTATAGTCTCCTTGGTGGAGCCAAAGATGCTTAGATAGCTAGTCTACTCTTAAGACAACCTTCATTCAAGTAACCTTGTCCCTAACTGATTTAACTACATGTTTGCATAAGGGCATGGGCACATGGAGCTGTAGGTTATGATGCTCTCAGCTTACATATTTTTTCACTCTGAGAGAAGAGGATCCATTCCAATTGATTTAAGTTGAATCTTCCTTTGTGTGCTCATACACAGCAGAGCGGAAATAGAGGTCAGCCTAAATACTTGAAAGTGAGGCCAACCTCAGCTGTGTGTGAGGACATGCAGGCTTAAGTGGCTCAGATAAATGTAGCAGGGGCGCAGAGTGGATCCACTTCTCTAAGCCTGCGAAAATACTCAATGCTCCTGGCATTACGCTCTTACCTTGATCACACCAGTCAAAGAGGTTTTCGTTTTCTCCTTCCCATTTAGGGCAATTTCCTCCATTAAAGGAAGACTATACCCCCCAAACCACGTAGGTCTCTATAAAAAGATATTGCATAAAACAACTCATGTGTAAAACCCTGCTTAATGTAAAAAAACATTTTCACAATATTAACTTTTTTAGAAGTATGTGCCATTGGGTAATCCTAAATAGAAAATTGACATTTTAAAATGAAGGTCCACCCCCTGGGATTGTAAGATTCACGTTGCACACAAACAAACCATACATGTAAGGTCACATGAGCCAATTAAAAGACAGAGTTCTGTCTTTTGCTTCCACACTCCTTCCTGTCACAGTTAGAGGTGCATTATTTCTAGTCAGGTGATCTCTGAGACAACGCACAGACCATCAACAAATGACAGTTCAAGGCAAGAGATGTAAAATGGCAATGTTTACTTAAAGAAATACTGACACCAGAAATTAAACCTTTTTTACATCTATATCTGTGTTTGAATGCTATCTCTTATTTTGCCATAAAAGTATTTGCAGATGCTTTTACATTACCTATCTGATCCCCCATGTTCCTCTATGAGGAGGCTGCCATATTTGAGCTTCAGCAGTCTGTTAGCATTGGAAACTCTAACTGGCATGTTTAGAAAGGATAGTCAGGTTGGCAAAACAGTCAGGTTTAGGAACTACAACAATTAATTACAAAAATAGACCTATCAATGAAAAAATGATAAACATAAGCAATAATAAACTTTTAATGTACATTAATATTTTTAAGAATTAAATTGTAGTGTCAGTATCACTTTACATATATATATCGGTTTGGTAAGATTCTTTAATATGCAACTTAATACTATATAAACTATCTGTTGCTTAATTAAGGGTAAAGTTTTCCTTCAAGGTGGAACTGAAGGAACTTCCATTTCTGGAAGTTTTCTTACTGTTGGAAATTCCCTTTAGCACATAAATATGAACTAATTAACTAACAAACAAACAAACTACATGCCATTTACATTTGTGTGTTTTATTTTACACCACCTGGATGCCAATTTGATGCCATTATTAAACCTTATATAAAGTCCATGGAAAAATTCTGATGGGTGTCACTCAGGAAAGAAATGTGTAAAAAACAGTGATGCATAAACACCATATTTTGAAGTGGCTGGTTACTTTTATGCTGAAAATCCATACACAACTTGATGAGTATGCTGTTTTTTATGTGGCTATGCCTGGTGATTTGTGGTGTATTTGATCTTGTAGTGTCGTAGTGTACAGTTCTAAAAGTATCATTTGTTGAGCTTCAGCTGTCTTATGATTGGCAATGGCAAACTGATTGTCTTTCAGAATAAAATATTTTAACTTGTTATATTGAAAAAAAATAGGCTGTAACTCAAGATTACCCTTTGGGCTAAATGTTATGAAGGTCATGCAAGACTGATGGGAGTCTAGACAAATATTTATGCAGTAGTGCTAATTTTCAAGTAGCTTGTATTTGAAAGAAGATATTTACATGTATTCAGGAGGTGTAAGAATAGAATTCCGATATTCTAGTATTAAGGATCAGAGAGAAAATGGTAATGTGCACTTGGAGTGGACAATGATAAAAGGATACCCTTTTGAGAGGAAAAAAGATGTATGGCAACCTAAGAACCTAAAAAGAAGGACTTTATTGAAGATTATCTTTGCTGAGATAATGGGAGATTTTTTAATACTTTGTAGACATTTTAAGGTGGTCGTTCACCTTCCAAACACTTTTTTTTTCAGTTTAGTTGTTTTCAGATTGTTCACCAGAAAGACTTTTTTCAATTGCTTTTCATCTTTTATTTTTTACCATTAATGTTCCTGTCTCTGGAATTTCAGTCTGGCAGCTCAGTAATCCAGGTGCAGATTCTGAACTGTTACAATTAGCTCAATAAATTGATACATTTCTCAGCAGCAATTGAAGAATATTAGCAACTGTTGTATCATTTTATGTATCAATTTAGAATATTTTACAGAATTTATGATGCCCCTCCAAGAGCTGCTACAGACATAAGGAAGTGAAAACAGGAAACATCATCAGTTATAAGCAAAATGACCACAAACAGAGAATATAAAGTAAATGAAAAAAGTCTATTTCCGGTGAACTTTTTATCTATCCATCTATCATCTATCTAGATACAGATTTTATATATCTGTGCAGATGCCACCCTTATCACACCCTAGTAAAGCATTAACTACTCTTCCACTGTGGATTATAAAACTACAAGGGAAGCAAAATATAAAACAAATGCAGAATCATAATAAGTATCCATATATATATATATTATATAGCACCAACATATTAAGCAATAGTTAAAATAGTAATAAATATAAAGGGGAAAAAGTGAACACTGTAAAGCCAAAAATTCTGTGAAGTAGTTAGAACTCAAATTGAGTTTTACACATATCGTGTGTATTGTAAAACTATTGTAAGGCTATTAAAATGTGTGAATATCAGCACTTTAATGTGTGAGATTTTTTGGAAAGATTCAAATGATTATGACAGAATAGTTCACATATTTGGTGAATTAACTGCACATAATGTCACCCCACAATTCCTCATTTTGGTTACATTCATTTTGTGATTTTCTTTTTCACTCTGGTAAAGTTATCCACTTTTTAAATCCAAGTTGTTGTGTGTTTCATACATTGCCCCACCATCACCATCTGTGGGTGCAAGTTTCTGTGCTCAAAACTGGAGTGCAAGGATCAGCACATTACAGATAAATACAATGCTAGCTGCATCTGACAGTGCTGTATTTATGAGAGGAGGGCTGGAGTAAGGTCCCTAATTTATGCATCATTCAGACACTCAAGTCAGGGATGGGGCAGGGGGCTAACTAGGGATGTGCGGGTCGGGTTTTCCCCAACCTACACCCGCCGACCTCTCTCTACCTGCGCCAGCCCAAGCCCGACTTCCGGGTTCCTTTTATAGACCCGCGCCACCCCGCCGATTTCACAAAAGGGGCAGGGTGAGCAAGAGCAGAGTCTATAAAAGAAGAACCCAGAAGTCAGAAGCCGGCATTTGAAGGTGGCGGGTGGGGAGAGCAGGAGAAGAGCCACTGGCAAAGAAGAGTGTGAGGTAGGCCCAAACCCGCCTGACCCGCGGGTAAACGGTATTGGGCCAGCCCACACATCACTAGTACAAACATGGTCAGACTGAGCTTATAGGACAGTGGAAAAACCTGGTGAGCCGCAGGCCCTGGGTGTCATGGGCTCCGCAGGCCCAGACTCGCTCTCTGCTATAAGCATTGCAGCTTTCCCGACTTTCCCCTGTTGCCCAGTCAGTCGCTACCAAGACCACCCTCCTGACCCGTTCGCTGCTGAGAGAAGTAAAAGGGTGCAGGGGCGAGATGGGGTTGCAGCTCGGATGGGGGCACCAGAGGGGCATTTTAGCTTGGGGGGGCAGAGGAGGCTTTGCAACTGGGGATTCTGGGCCCCCCAGTCTGATGTCAGGTGCAAAGCTTTTTACTTACTGTTTGCCCTCTGTTACTGAATTTTTTCTGCTTAGTACTCTTACATCTAGGACCTTTGTGATTGACACACCATGTTCTAAGGGGAAAATGTTTATACATTTGCCTAAAATGGAAAATTTTATACATTAGATGTTTTAAAAATGTTATTAAAATCAATATTTTATAAATGTATGGAGCCATATAGAAAAAATAGACATGATTAGTAGATCAGTAGATATTACATGTATGGGATGCCTTATCTGGATACATGTTTGCATTACAGAGAGGCCATCTCCCATAGACCCACCTTTAAATACACAAGTCTAATTTAAAAATTGTTTACATTTTCTTTATAAAAAATACATTGTACTTGATCCTAACTAGTTTGTGCATTACTGGTATTGGTGGCAAAGGAAAATGTTGTGTTTATTTAATGTTTAAACGATTTTTATGGCAACCCAATTTCTGAAGAGAACCCTTATAGGTTTAGCCCAGGTCTCAAGCATTCCAGACAATAGATCTTTTACCTGTATAAGCCTAATTTGTGACTGCAACTGCAATGTGCAACGTACACTAATGGATGCAGAACTGAGCATGTGTTGATACAATACATACTTACATGAGTCTTTAAACTTGTAGCCAACATACATGTGCCCCTTTTCTACAGTATATTTTCTTAGTTCTCCTTTGGCAAATTGTCTGTTATCCTTTTAATGAATATGTTTGGTACAATGGTAGATGACACCTTAACCAGTGCAGGAAAATAATTATATTCTCCTCTTGTCTTTTTTTATAGGTCTGCATTAAGTAGCATTTAATAACTTCACTAAACACCCTTGCACCCCTGCCAGTAGTTAACAAGGCACTGCAGTTGGCGAGCTAGTTGTTTATGGGTTAAATTGTAATAGCACAGCTGGCTATGATAGGGGGTTCTTATAAGAAATAAAGCACCATGATGGGTGGTTATGCAGGTAAGTAAAGTAGTGTTAAAGGTTTGATAGAAGGTTTCACATGGTGCTCATAAGCAGAAAATAAATTGCAAACCTGCAGGGCAAGGGGGTATACAAAAATTGGGATTGAGTTTAAAAAGGAGGCTGGTGGATGTGTTATTCTGGCTGACTGAATTAATATTAACAGTTATTGCAATGTAAATGTCTGTACATAGATACAGTGCATATAGATAATAAACGGGATACTGCTATTGTTATCCACTTAACTCTTGGTCTCTGTGTAATTTGTTGTTATCTATTAGCATCCAGGTTACTGGTCCCATGTAGAATTTTAAACAAGGTAAGCAGTCATGGGAAATTATAATCTGATCACATTCTTTGTAAGTTAAGTTAGCATACATTGTTTGCGTTTGACGAATTAATCTAAGGTATTTCTGACTGACAACTTTGCCTTAATTACCATGTCATCGTTATAACATACCTTTGTTGATGGATGAGGAGAATGCTTTTTACAGGTGTGTACACAGGTATGAGACTTACCTGTCATCTTAACAGCTACCTGCAGGCTGCAGTATTGCATCAGCCTGGTCCTTACTTAAGTAGTATGCTCCAGTGAATTTAAATATATATCAATTTGACAATGGGGATAATTATTAAAACATACTAATATAATAAGTTAACATTTATTACATTAGGTACTATTTCCAAATCTGCAGAAATAGGTGCAGATTCTTTTCACCACTGTAAAAATATGAAAATTATTATCTGGAATTTAAACTTACAGTTTCGATTATAATTCAAATATAAATATTACAAATATAAAGCCAACCCCAATGCATACTCTATGGTTTGAAACATATTAAATGATTGTCTTTCCTATCTTAAAACTTTATCATAAAAATATATATGTATGATTTTCAAAAGAGTTAGGATTTGTATCACGCAACCAACATTTTAAGCACAGATGAAAATTATATATCTTGGAAAAATGGAAGATCATCTATTTGTAAAGTAAAACAGCACTGACATTGAGTTCTAAGTGGATCTTTACAACGAAAGTGTAATTTCTGAATGAGAAAACATTTACTGCAAACTGGAATTTTCTTAGTAACCACCGCACTTATCATTCAGTGATCAGTAACATATTTTGTATTAATAATAACAATAACAATAGACATCTATTATGGACAAATACAAATAGGGTATCATCACAGGACAAAACGTGCCTTAAAATGTAGTTATGTACTCTGTGGTCATGGGAAACATTTATCAAATTAAATTAATTTCTGATGTGTTCCAAGCGTTGTCTTGCTTTTCTGTACATCAGTGAGCTTCAATGTTGTGTTGTCCAGTTGTTGCTGACTCCAGTATCCCAACAACAAGGGATGGTAGTCATCCTGGGCAATATTCTACACATAAAATAAAAGACGTGACTATATTTTTCATGAGGCATTGTTTCAACAGTTATTAAATACAGAAAGGACATAACAATATAAACTACGTCACAAACTGCATTCTTTGGATCACGGCACATGAGTAGATGTCAGCTGTGATTCATAATTGGGTGATCTGTAACAAACAGATGTTATCAAAACAAAAATGTGCTGTCTTACTGTGCCTTTGCAGACCTTTAGAGGAAACACTGCCTACATTGTGCAGAAGGGAATTATAAAAAAGGAATAGACCAGATCAAACTCCCGTCATACTAGTTAGCTGTTAACTTTTCTTTATTTTCTTAATTATTACCCACAGGCCATTTGCTGGCCACACATGGGATGGTTTCCCTGATATCGAACTAAGATTCCTACAGGCTGATAGTAAAAGCTATCACTAGTGATGGGCGAATCTACCCAGTTTTGCTTCACCGACAAATTCGCCAAATTTCCAGCAAAACTCGCAAATTGGCAAAAAAATTCACGAAACGAGTCGCGGCATATTTAGTTTTCGGCGCGCGTAGCGTCGTCTTCGTCGCGCGTCGCGTCATTTTCGTTGCGTGAAAAACGCGTGACTTTTTTTTGGTGAATTTTTGCTGCCGTTTTGCAAATTTATTTGCTAGTGGCGAATCACGGGAATTTGCCGCGAATTCGCCCCAATCTCCAATCAGACAGTGCTTTTCAAAAGTTCCTTGGTCAGCTGTCACACAAAATCTGGCTTGGTTTTCACTTTTGCTGATCACTTTTGCATGAACTCACCAGAGGTTGAGCAGCAGCTTTAGTAGCTAAATTGATTTTTTTTATGCATCACACACGTAGATCATTGTGCAGTGTGTTCCAAAATTAACCAAATTATACCAAAAATATGCATTTATGTGGTCAACTTTATAAAAAATTATAATCATGTTTACAAACTGCTGAAACATATTTCTTTAATACAAACGGCTTACTGTGGGTAAGGGGATTTACATATATTCAATTGAATGAATGTATTTAGGTGGCATCCATCAACTCACATTTTGTTTAAGTAATATGGGGATGAAAACAGGCAAATTCTAAAAAGCCATGTATTTGTTTACGTCTTTTAATGTTTATCCAAAGGCAGCAATATGGCACAACACATCATCTGTATTTTGACATGCATTCTTGATAATAATTCATTTAGTAAAACAATACTTTATGCAACTACATGTATTTCAAAATCTTGCCATAGTCGAATAAAGGTAGGGTTAGCATAGATTCAGCCAAAGTAAACAGAACACTTATATTATACAAATATAAATATGTTTGCCACCTTCTGTGGTGCCTTGGAGTATGTAATTAGGAGATTAAGAAAAGGCTTGTTCAACAGTGTGCAGAGTTCGTGCTGATCAAATGGCGTAGGTGTAAATTAAAACTTTTAGGACAGATAATGAGGAAAGTCTAGCTGAGACATGGCTAGGTACAGCTGGAGAAATATTTCCCATATTATCTAAGCAAATTGTACAGTGCCTGTGCTTTCTTACAAACTAGGAACTATTATACTGTGATTTCCTGAATAAATACACCTACATTAGCTATCCTGATATTCATGCCATCTATATGCACAAACGATATATTGTATTAGCAACTGATGCTGAGGTAATAGGGTAAAATTACATATTGTTAGGCCTGGATTTGTGGCAAGGCCACATAGGCCTGGGCCTAGGGCAGCAAAGTATTAGGGGCAGCATGCCGCCCAGCCACTCCCTGAAATACGAGCCCGCACCGGACAGGGTCTGAGCATGGGCCTGCATATTGTATTTAAAAAGTTTTTTCTTCATTGTAAAGTGTTAGTGTTTTTGTCTATATGAATATGTATCGTACTAATGCTAAGGGTGATAACACAAAGGTAGTTACATAACACAAATGCTAGTTACATAAGCAACAGTTCGCATTCCACTAGTCTTGTAGAAGAAGGAATCACTAGATAAAACATAACATTTAATAGTTCATTTAAAATCAAAAGAGGGATTTGATGAAATATAAAAACACTTAAAAATATGATGTATCCCGATCTGGTTTCACAGTTGTAAGGATTGCAGTATATCTGAGTAATGAAAATACTGGTCCCACCTAGATCATTACATCAGCTTATATGCCCTCTGATAGTAGCATGAGTTGGGGTGGGGAGCAGGAGGGTGTCTATAGTAAAAGAAATTAGGCAGCTCCCGTTGTGGGACAAACCAACACCTTGTATGCTGGACCTTGAAGTATTGCACATGTGTTAATTCCAAAATGGTGTGCAAGGAAAGTAAACTGACACTAAGTTGGTATGGCATATTCCCTATCGCTAGTACAAATGCAACACCGAAAACTGTTGCTTACGTAACTAGCACCCCTTACACTATTGCACTTTATTAACTCTTTATTGTTTATCACAAGATATAAAAATGACAACACATCAAAGTGTGGACACAATGCATTTTGCATTGATTTATTTGCACTTATTAAAAATATCCTTAAAGGCATTGATCATTCCTTTCATGGCTTCCAAGTTACACACACAATCTAATAATATTATTAATAAGGCTGTGCAACCTCGTTAGCTCTTCTTTGCAGTTTTTGGTACAAATTTGCACTTTTAGCCTAAAAATTATCTTATTAATTATAAACAACAAGGGTACTTTTGGGTACTCTGTGGGGCAGATTTACGAAATTTGTGTGAATGATTCGAATTTTGATCAAATTTTAAAAAAGATTAGAATTCGAGTTTTCGAATAGATTTTCTGGCCACTTTGATTTTAAAAATTCGATTGAATCGAATGATTCGAATAGATCGAATAAGAATCTATTCGACTATTCGATGGTCGAATTACTTGCCCTTTAATTTTTTTTTTCGAATGCCTAGGTCGCCAAATTAAACCTACCGAATTGCTGTATAACCCTATGGGAAAAATCGAACGATCGAATATAAAACATTCGACCGAATGGTTAAAATTGTTCAATTAGAACAAATTTATCGATCGATCGAATTTTTTTTTATTCAATCGTTCGATTTTCCAAATTTCATTTAAATTAACCCTTCAGATTTGAATATCAAATTTGAAGAGTTAAAATTTGGTAAAAATTTGATGGTCGAATTCGAGGGTTTTTGAACCCTCAAATTCGGCCCTTAGTGAATCTTCCCCTGTTTGTCTTAGTGAATCTGCCCCTGTGTTTCTTATTCAAAGGCATAATACAAGATAAAAAAGGAAACACTGACATTTTCATTGCAGAACTGCAGTACCCATACATTGGGTTAGCAGATGGGAAACTGCTAACTGCCTAATCTTTTTTACTCATCAACATCATTATTATTATTGTTTATATCCCTACTGCATATACGTCACAAACCTTACAAATATGCTGTACATATCATTTTAAAACTTTTCCCAGTTCTACCATTGATTGTTATGAATTGTTATTTTGGTTATCTGCAGAGTTAATTTCTGATCTGTCATTTATATCATAATATAATAATGATCTAAGCTTTCTCCCTCTGTGATGTTAAGTTTGGAAGTCTATTGTGATTAAAATTGTCTTTTTAATTACAGAACATTTTAAGTTTGAGTTTTAAGTTTGAGGAGCTCACACTCTAAGAAGTGTGACATAATATACATAGTTTCCTTTGACTGTGTAAAGAGATTGGCTACAATTTCTGGGGGTAATCTTAGTGGTCATCTCCAACAAACCTGGAGTGATTGCCCTAAGTCAAGGGGGCCAAACAATCGGATCTCTCGGTGTATGGGCAACTTTAAAGAGGACCTGTCACCTTGAGACATGAGTAAAATATTTTTTTTCCATCCTTAGTTAAACCCTTTAGTCAGCTGTTTTTGTCTATATCTGAAACGGATTACAAAATATCCTACATGTAAAAAGGGCTTCATAGGCGCTGCCATGTTTAAACACCCCTTTGTTTTCCGTGTGTGGGCTGTGCCAAACTGCCAAATCTCATTCATGCTTAGTCAGAGTATACTCTATGATAGACAAGCTCTGTATAACTCATGTCACACCAGGACTTGATATTCTATGAGGATTATTTGAAACACCTTCTACTGTTCTATTCAGATTGTGTGGGCTACTCCAGCCACTAACAACTGCACAAACTAGTGATATCACGAGAGGAGTCTGCAGGACTGATTCTACCCATGATGCTTTGCTCTCCTGACTTTCTGGAAAGTCAGGGCTTCAGTTAGTGTCTCATGGACATTTGAAAAGTAGTTATAAATTGAGAATTAGTGAGATTTGAGCATAATAAATAGGGGTATGTGGTTTGTTTTAAAAGTTTTATTTCCTTCCTAGTGTTAACTCAATCATGACAGGTTTCCTTTAAGTAATGTTACTGTAGTATTTTGCACATTTTTCAGTTCAAAGAATATCCAGGACAGCAAATAAGCACTGTAATTGGTCTTAAGGCTGAATCCCCAATGAATGATATGGCTCCCTCCTCAGGGCCTACCATGACAAAGCCATGACAAAGGAAACCCACAAACCAAGTCAAATGTATTTCCTTATGGAAATTTGAATAATAACATCTTAAGAAAGGTCAGTCACTAAGAAATACAGTCTGCTCTCTGAGGCTTATGGATTAACAATAGTCACATTCACAGACAAAATCTTGTTGTCACCTACCTGTAGCAGCCAGTGATTATGAACCTGAGAAACCAGGCGCACCATCCTGCCTGACTGACACACATATTGTTTTCTCTTACTAGTGCAAGTGACAGGTGATAAAGTCACATTAAAAGACAAAAGCTACCTGTGTGACATAAGCCTTTTCTCACCTTGGGAAAACTGGAATCCCCTTAACATTTTCCATTAAGAAACAGCACAGCGTAAGAGCATTGAAGATACCATATTGTGTGGTCAGAACATTTTATTCTGAATATTTGTATTTATACATAGGAGTTGGATCTGCCTTGTTATTTTTCTGAGCCGAGGCATTATGAATAGTCTGCAGTAGCGGCACCTGTATTGGTAGTAAGGTATGAAGGTTGAGAAGCAAATATTCTGTGCATTCAATTCATCCCTTTATAAATACATGCTAACAATATTTGTAATAATTATTATTCCATACCTCCCAACTGTCCTGTTTTTAGAGGAACAGTCCCTGTTTTGACAGCTCAACCTGCAGTCCCTCATTTGTACTGGAAGTCTTGTTTTTCTCCAAACTGAACAGCCATAAAAAGAAACAAAGTTTCTAACTTAATTGGCTTTTTGCAGAGAGCCCAGAACAACCAGCAGATGCAAATAAGATACTTTGTAACAATTTAGAGATACGCAAATAAAATTGAAACAATATAAGATAACCGGTCCCTTGGGAAAAGTTACACTCACAACTTAAAGGGCAATTCACCTTCATTAGCAAAACTGTAATAACTGAAAAAAAAAAAAAAAACAGATAAAAGTTCAAACTTTCATAACCAGCCAAATGTTGTAAAATGAACATGATAATTAGGGGGTGGGCCATAAAATGGGAGTGGTAAAAATTTCAACGCACTACATGCACCTTTTTTTGTCCCTCTTTTTACTTCCAAAATGTTACGAGGTATGTTATTCCCTGGTTGATTGTGTGTTCCTTCCCTACACTTTCTCCTCTAATTAGTCAGCTTAGGTTAGCATTGTGTTCTATTAAGAATATTGACATACAGTACATACATATATTTTTATATTTCCAAAGCCTTAGGCAAGTTTGGAGTAGGCCATATGTTGACAACATGTATGTATTAGTTAATCAGCCATAACGATCATAAAGTTTGATGAATAAGCAAATTGTAGGAAATCATTGGTGCATATTTGGCCATCATCTGAAATAATGATTCTATAACACCATATAAACGTGTGGATAATACTGTATATTCTTTCTTATAGGAGACACTTCCATTGTGCTATTAGTGACAGGCTGCAGGAATCAGTGACATAACTTTTTACATTGAATTCTGAACTCCGAACTCCAAACACTATTCCAAATTTTGTAGTTCAGCAAATCTGGAGAGGTACTGGCTGCAGACATGTGGAATGGCAGTCTAATGAGTGTTAATTTTTAGCATGTATAAACACATGATGTTGTGAGCTAATATTATGAAAGCATGCTACTGTTACTAAGCTTTAAATGAGCATAATTTGATATGTCTCACCTGGAAGGTACAATATATACAGGGTCTACTTATGTAACAGAAACAATATTTAACTATAACAGCATCTCTTGAAGTCCTTAAATATGCCATCTACAGGTTCAGGGTTTGTGCTGTGGCTACAATCTGACTTAATTGCATTTCCATACTCTTTAAGGTGTGGCAGCCACAGATAAATTGCCAGTGAGTTTGAGCCATGTCAGGATTTATAAACATAATTCAGAAAGCACTTTTCCACATTCTCTTTTATGAGTTACTTGTATAAATCTATCCTATTTTGTGTCAACAGGCAACCCAACCTCCCTGCTCATCCATCGGCCAATTTTTATTCAGCCCCTGTTTAAAGATGATGATGATGAAGAACTAAAGTGTTATCACTGAAAATCAACAGAATGTTCTTTGTGCAATCCTTTTTGATCTTTGCTGCATCAAAGTAAAAACCTCCAGAAGGGCATTTTAGAACAAAAATGTGTAAATATTGGAATCTTGCAGAATACATATACATATATGGACTTTGAATACTAATTAAATTCAGTTCAATAACTTGAAATTCCTGGACTATTTCAAATATGTTTTGGTTAGCCAAAGTAGCAAGTTGCACCCCTTTATAGCTTTTAATTAGTAAATATTATCTGTTTACGTTCTTCGGAATCAAACATTTGCAGAGTTTGCACTTACTTTTAATTGCTTCAAATGGAAACGTTTTTATATTTATTTTAACAGTAGTTTTACAATAGGAGTTCTTTTTCATAGATCCGAGTGGCATCCTATACTTAAAACTATTTGTAGTAGTTAAAAATAATGAGTCAGTGTTTATGTATTTTGTATGAGTGGCTGAAGCATAAACATACTGTATATCTCAGATCAGCACACGTGTGGGTGTTCAGTCAGATTTGTGGTTACATTTGAGTAAAGATAAAAAAAAAAAGCAGTGGGATCACTGAGCTGACAGCTATGTTTTACATGTCTGCTGTCTTGCAAGGTGAGCAGTTGCCTTATAGTGTAATCAGATCTGTTTCTTTCAACATTCACAGTGAGCTGCTTTTATGATTTCTCACGCACATCACATACTTTTCATGTTATGAAGTTTATGGAATTCCCTTCAACCATCACAAAGCCTACTGCTGAATCACCACAAACGTCACACTCAGAAAACCTTTTTTTTCCCAATAATTTTATTTTAAAATAAGCGGTATAGCACAGTTCAATAAAATACACATATAAAAACACAAATACAAAAAGATAAAAATCTGCTCAGTGTTGGCAGTGTTTATGCTTTTTTTTAGAAATACACGTCTCGTCAGCAATCTATACTCTAGCTCGATTCGAGCTTATATATATATATATACTTTTTTTTTAAAGATTTAATTTGGGCCACAATCAAAAAGTGGGCACCTGTCATTAAAGATTTTGTTACAAAAACTATAAATAATTTAAGACACAGACAGTTTGCTTTAATCATTTTTGACACAGATATGCCTGTGTTTACAGTAGAAATGACCTGGGATAGTGTGAATCTCTCACTATATTGGCATAGTGCAATACAGTATACATAGAGAATAGTCCTAAAATAGCATGACTACCTTATATAGTAGGCACTGTACATTGCATTTTAAGAAAAATTTCTGAAAAAAAATCTAAATGTCAAACTAAAAGTAACAACCAGGAAAACTGGCTGAAGTCGAGGTAATTTTATGCTGTGGGAATTTAAAGAAATTGCATGACATATCCTTAATAACCTCTTAAAATATTTCTAGAATAGGCACAATACCCTGTATTACATCTTGAAAATATAAAAAAAGTTAATATATTGTATAGGAAATAGTGCAGTTAAAGGCAATTTTCACACCTCCAGGAAAGAAGAAATAGACCAGTGCAGAGTTTGTGGCACAGCCACACTAATAAGATACAAGGAGTGTTATAGATCTGTTTTTTTTTTTTTTTTTTAAAGGACCCCGCTATGATTGCATTAACAGTTGAGTGCAGCTCTAGATCAGACATAGGCAACCTCTCAGCTGTTGCCTAATAACAACACCTAAAATGACTTTACAAACTGAGCTGGAAGGATGCTGTGGCCTGTACTTCAACAGATGTGCTGCCAATCATTGCCTGTACTTTATTTGGATCCATTGGCAATTTTCAAGCCTGTTTTTAGATTAGCATAAAAGTACAAGTTTTCTAGATACCTTCACAGGAAGAAATAAAAGGTGGATCTTAACCTTTGGGGGATGTTGTTAGCAAATATCAGTTGCACTGGCAATAAGAAAGAAATCATCCTGGCAGTGAAATCAAACATGTATATTAAGAGTGTATATTAAGATGTATACTCATGCTACCAGTCTGAAATGGTTTCAGTAACATTGCATAATAACAGCCAAATAAGGTAACCTGATTTCCCTTCTTGTAATGTCAGTATACACACTCTGGAAACTCTGTCACAACTCTCCTATTTGAAAAAAGGCACTTACATTGAAAAAGGCAAGGACAGGTTTTAGATGGTGCTACAAACTAATATACCTTTCCCTTCCCCCTCCATTCATTGTCATGCTAGCAATGTCTCATGTCGATAAGGGTGGTAGGCACCTGTAGTACGCAGGGTTCTCAAGAGCTCCGGTTTCCCCAGATGTTCTGAGAGAATTTTGGTAGAACATGGTGGTGAGAAAAGATGGGGATGTTGGGGAGAGGTATGATGAGACAACTGATCATCTCTTGGGTCTGGTGACAAATGCCCCTCACTCCTGGGATCCATTAGTAGTAGTAAGGATTCAGGCATGCAGTATCTGTAGAGTTGTAAGTGCAAGGAGGATGCATTGCTAGCAAGGGGGCTAATAGGGTACAAAGCAGATGGGGCAGGCAATGCAGTGGATGGGGAATAAGATACAATAGGATAAGGAGTAGAGGAGGGGGAATGTAGCAAAGCACCTGTTGGCCACAGAATCCTTCCACTTGATGATCTTGAATCTGGTTGACTTTCTCTCCTTTGGAAAGGTTTACTCAAGATACTTTCAATTGCAAAGGAGCTGGAGAACTTGGTTCCTGAGCTGGGTTCTCTGGTAGACTTGCTGGAGGAGGAGTTAGTAGTAGATGATGGTGGTGCTGAAGGTGCCATGATCAGCCGGCTGGATGAGGGGGGAGAGCTTTGGCTTGTTTTTGTTGGGTTCATCATTTGATGCTGCTGTTCTGCAAGTCCTTGCAGATCCTGCTCTTTGAAGCACTTGGTGACCCTGTTTAGTCGCTTCCTTCTGCGTCTGAAGACCCCATCTGCAAAGGTGTATTCACTGTTTGGGTTCAGCATCCAGTAATTATCTTTGCCCCAAGGCCGAGATGGGTCCCGAAGAACTTTGACGAAACAGTCATTGAGGGAGAGATTGTGTCGCACCGAGTTTCTCCAGCCTGTGTAGCTACCTCTGAAGAAGGGGAATTTCTTCATCAGATAGTCATTGATCTCTGCAAGTGTCAGGCGCCCAGTGGCTGAGTCCTTAATAGCCATGGCTATGAGTGCGATGTAAGAGTAGGGGGGCTTGGGTCGGCGGGTGTAAGTCTTTGTTTTGCCCCCTTCTACAATTTGCACTCTGCATTGGGTAGAACCATCTCCCGAGCTCGCATTTCTCTCTGCGTTTACCTCCTCTTCTTCCACTACATCATCTTCATCCCCCACAAGGCTACCGGTGTCAGTGTCCATTTCAGAATCTCTGGGGCAGAGGACATGATTCGGGCTGTTGGCTACAAAGTCCCCGTCTGACCCTAACTCGTCTCCACGACTCGAGAGTGGGGACGCCAAGCTGCCCTCCTGATCACTTGGGCACACCTTGTCTACATAGCTTGTGCGTGCAAATACCTCCAGCTTCATCCCGGACAGTGCTGTGCGGCTGCACCCCGGCCTGTCAGCTCCACTTGTCAGATCCAGTATAGCGACTGGGCTGCCCCTTCTCTTGTCAGCTCCACTTGTCAGATCCAGTATAGCGACTGGGCTGCCCCTTCTCTTGTCAGCTCCACTTGTCAGTTCCAGTATAGCGACTGGGCTGCCCCTTCTCTTGTCAGCTCCACTTGCGGGATCCAGTCTGACTGCGCTGCTTCTTCTGTCAGCTCTACCTGTTGGATCCAGGCTTGCGGCTGTCCGCTTGTTTGCTTCAGCGCAGTACGGTTCTCAGTCAGCTCCCCTCAGTGTGTTTTCACTCCCCAGAGCATTGGGGTGTCTCGCAGTCTCTGTCCCGCTCTCAGAGATCAGTCGGCATTGGCTCAGGGGAGAATAAGGGCAGAGGCTTGTCAGTGGGATTCTTGTTAAGGGATGCCGGGTCCCTTCAGTCTGAGGATGTAGTTGTTTTGCTATGTACTCGTGCTACACTTCTTCCATTCGCCAGCGCCTATTATAGAAGCAAGAGAGGTGGGAGGAGACGTGCAGCTCACCTACTTTATCTCTAGCAAATCACAGACGCCCAGTCACCTCCAAGGAGGAGGGAGCATAGGTAGTGTGAATGCAATTAGGCATATGAATTACTATCAAACATCTGTCCGTGTGTCCTTTCAGCACTAGTAACCCCGCCCCACGCCCCTGGACAGACTTGGCTCCGAGCAGGTGTATCCAGGCGCAAGTGCACTAGTGCTGCACCTCCTCGGATGTGCCATTTGCTCGTTAGTGCCACTTTCTAACAACCACTTGCCAATTGCCATGCCCCAGCCCCAATGACTCTTCCATCCGTTCCTTGGCTATTATGACACGATGACGCTCTACTTGGTTCGGGTAAATCCTTCTCAGAGCAAGGAAAACACATCATGGGTTTTAAATATCCGTCAGTTATTGTGTCTTTTATACTGCCAGGACGTTTCACCAAATATGAATTCAAAATGCCAACTATGTTTTCTGTTCTGTGTAGGATCTATCCCAACAATTGCTCGGTTTTGAAAGAATCCATATTATATATATATATTATAAGCTTATACAGATATATGTATGGCTAACATCTAGTCAGGCTGCCTATTATAAGAGCTTATTACGCTAATGATATGTTTTGCTACTGTAAGGCAGTGCTGTGAGATATATGAAGACAAACACTGCTTTAATCTTTGCAAATGCTTCAGTTTTCCATCGCTTTCAGTATATGATACCCCCTGTCAGTAGTCTGGCTAGCTTTCCTTTCCTTCCTGCCTTTGTTTTCAATGGCAATGGATAGGGTTATATCTTTGAATTTACCTTTGATGTTTATGTTATTACCTTTCCAGCATTTGTGTTAAAATTGTTGCACATTGTGTCTCATCTCTACTCATAAGCCTTTAAAGTATTTTTCAAACGTAGATAAACATGTTGGAGATTTGTTTCGGTACAACAGCAAGCCTGTCAGAATTTCTATGACAGCAGTCTGGGGGCATCAAAGGATCCCCTTGCTAGGGAATGGGACTGGACATCTCTGTAGCCCATATGGATTCAGAAAGGGAAGTTAGTTCTCAACTAGCTGGGAAGAATACAGGAGAGCATGAATCTACATCTGCATTTAGATCAGAGATCTGTGCTACATGCACAATGTTTGGTCTTGTTTGGTTTTCTGTGATTTTGTAACTTACCTGCGTAATACATTCAGAGCTGAATCATCTCAGCATCTATTTAGCTCTGTCTCACATGCTTACATGCTCACGTACTAGGGTTGCCACCTTTTCTTGAAAAAAAAAATACCAGCCTTCCTATATATTTATCTTCTTTTCATGTTAATAACATTGGGATCAACCATGAAAAATACCGTCCAGTCCGGTAGAATAACAGCCAGGTGGCAACCCTACTACACACTGATCTCTCTCACTCTGAGACACACACATTTACATACTCACGATTGCCATGCACTTACAACACTCTACACATAGAAACACCAACAGACACAAACCTACACACCCAAATGTAATTCGCTCTATCTCTCCAACAGGGGCATATTTTTAAAGTTGTCTAAGATTGTGGTGTTAGAATAGAAATAGGTGTTAGCTGGAAAAATATTTTATAAAAGTTGGGTGAATTTCTTGTTTTCCTGAACCTGTATTCCACAACCGATAAATACATAAATATATGGTTTATTAATTTCAATGTGGAATACATAGCACCCAGATGGGTGGTCAGATTTACTATTAGTTGTTCTTGTTTTTCTAAACATCATAGTGTAGTAGCAGGCCCGGACTGGCAATATGTGGGTTAGGGCAAATGCCAGATGGGCTGCTATAAGGTCCCATAGAAAGTCAGTATTTAGTGGGCTGGAGGGGACTGTTTGGGCCTCTATGTGAGCTGATTGATTTGATTCTCAGTCCAGTCCTGTGTAGTAGTAGATACCATTACCAGTCATCCAGAGGCAATGTCAAAAATCACAGACTTGCTTTTAAGAAATTGGCTTTTTTTCTATTCAGTAGTAGCACATTGGATAGGAAGTCCTCTAACAATGTAGGGCATGTGTGCAGAATTATATTGAGCAAAACATTCATGTAATTTTGCCTTCCCAAAGCAGAAACAAATTGCCACTCAAAAAATGCCCATAGACGCTAATGTAGTTTGCAACAAAAATGATGTGCAACAAAAAAAAAATTGTCACAAGACAAAAAAGTTTTGTGAATTCTTTGGCAGTTTCATACATTTTTCGACACGTCAGATTCGCTCAAAAGTAGTTGCACCAGCTCCGATGTGATAAGAAATAATAGCGTACATGAATCAAAATACACACTGTAATAAATCACACCACTTTTTTCCTTTGTAATGGATTCTGCAATTTGATCTAAAACACGACTTCATAAATACCACGTTCTATTTCCTATTTTCCTTAAACTTTTTTTGCTGTAAAAACATTCACTATTATGAATACAGCACTTATCCCACCCTACCTTTGCCTTTCACACACCCCTGCATACTTAAATATCTCACACAGAAGCACGCACACTCACAGATACACCTGTGCAAACTCATCTTTCCCTTGCAAACACACTTACCTCTCTTTCCCTCTAGTTCTTACAAACACACACACAAACATGCACACCCTTACAACTCCCTCTACCAGGTATCTAAGTACCTGCCTATCTGTCTATCTATCTATCTATCTATCTATCTATCTATCTATCTATATCAAACTTACTTTGTCATCCGCAATACCTTGTAAACACAGCCAACACTTTAATATTAAATAAAATAGTCATGTAAAAATTACCAGAAAGTAAATATTGTCAGTTTGGTGGTACAATATGTCCAGAATATTTGCAGAATATCTTTAGCATACCATGCAGTTACTAATCACTTACTCCAGTACTTAAGAGTAAACATATGTTTTGTTTGATACAGTCCCTATGCTTTTGGATCCCTTGCTTTTGTGCCCCACAGAGTAATGCTATTGTTTGAAGCAGGTAAGTGTGTTTACTGTTTTCTTTGTAAGGAGCCAATGCATCATGTTGAGCTTTCCGCTGCAGGAAGTCATTGTGCCTACTCTGTTATCAGACTGCCAGCGAAGCAGAGAAACAAAATCCATCCTGCCACTGTCAGCTAGCAGGATGCCTCATGGAAGGGACAGGTAATAACTGACCAATCCTGCTTGACCAAAGGATGTTGTCAAAACACTTTATCTGCTCAAGAGAGCCTTGTCTAGACACCTGTAGAAGTCTGTAAGCGGTCCGGCTTGTTTATACAGTTGAGAGTGTTGTTTTGCAGCAGTGGTTTGAACATAGCTTTTTCATGTCTAGCTGCAGGCTGGAATTGACTTCCCAGGAATGAGGAAGATAGGTGAAGAGAATACACAGCCAATGCTTGCCTTGGATAACTAGGCTCAAACCTAGCATAAAATCACTTACGGGATATCCTCTGGCTTAACTTGCACACACAACATTAACTGATTCTGATGCATTCAACTAAAATTAGTTTAAAACTCAGCAGCACTTTTGATGGAAACGTTAAAGCAGATTCATGATCATAGCTACCCTTTTAAAAGAGATACTTCAGTCACGTCTCAGATATACAGAACAGATTCCTGCATTCCTTGGCTGTTACTTTTTGCCTAAAACCATTGCTGTCTGTATGGTCTGTTTACATAGTACTGCTGTGGGATTGTAATGCACAGCTTTACAGCAGAACTCCCACAGTTTTCACAAAAATTAATTTGGAATCATATTCTGTCACATTTCTTATTATTTATTTATTAATGTGTTCTTTTGTTTCTGTGGAAGCTCAGTAAGCCCAGAGCTGGCGTGCAGAACAGATAAAAGTATTCCACTTAAATACTTAAATACATAAATTGGCCTGAGGGAAACATTTTTTCTCTCAACAATTAGGCAGCAAAAGCAAAATAAACTGTTGAACATGTCTTTCCATGTTACAGTATCACACAGGCAGGGCAATGAAATGAAAATCATATAATATTGCACAATTTAAAATCAAATGAATCACTACAATTGTCTGGGCCTCGCTGTTCTCTATCCTGCTGCAACATGGCATTACAGTCCATAGATTATGGACATATCAAAACTTAATTAAAAAATCTCCCTTGAAAGGAATTCAATTACTATTTACAACTTAGGTGCCATGTTCAACTATCAATGAGAGAAGGTTCTGGGGTCACAAAGAAGGATACAACTTGACCCCAAACACTTGTTTGACATGGCAGCACTGGAGTGCATTTCTCAGGAGGCAGCAGAAGAAACTAATTGGCTAACTACTATCACATAATACCTGCTCTGTATCTTATATTCTGAATATTACTGTATAACCACTATAACTGGGGGAACACATTCTTATCATAGAATATTGCTGTGTTAGTACACATTTGAAAAAGGTTGCTACAGAAAGGCCAATAGTCCTAAATTATATTTTAAAATTAAGTTCTATGCCCATGTCTCTGCCCATGATGCCTTATGGGAGAATTAAAACTCACATTTTTGGTATCTAGGCAATGCTATGTGTATGGCACGAGACAAGTAAATACCTTCTGATTTCAGAAGGCTTCACTTTGCAGAAGATTAAGTTAATAAATTAAGATTTCATGTTATGCACACAATCCTGGTATTATTCTACATACATACATACTAAATGCTACAGCTAACAAGAAAAGCAGAAAAAGTGCACTGTTATTAGTTACAACCTGATGTGTTCCTCTGCTAATGGACAATTTCTGGCTTCTGAAGGTTCTATTTCTGCTAACAGGATCAAATGGGTCTACAAAACCCTTGATATTTAACATTGCTCCTAACAACCACCCCTTATTTGTAGACATAACTTTAACACCTTAAATCCACTGCCTTTTAAGAAATTCTTTAAATGTCAGGAATTTGACAGCAACATTATTTTTGATTATCTTTGCTTTAAACTGTCTTCAAAGTAGGCCGATCATATTGAAGGTAATTATATAAGATTATAAAAGATGTTTATGCAGCATTATGTATAGGCAATGACAATGCTTAGACATTACATGCTAGAATTGCCCCCCAAGAAATGCATTCAGTTCTCAAGAACAGGGACAGAAATGTTACGAAAGTTCATACATTTCCTCTGCTGTCTTCTTTTATAGAATCATATAAAATGGCATACTGTATTCTTGTTCAGTTAGTCGTAATGGTTTCTCAGTACGAAAATCTGGATTTTTGTGCAGTTTTTTTTTACTTCTTTGCTTTTATCACACTTTTATCTACTTCAGTGCAGCACTTTCACTTTAAGAAATTTTTACTCTGATTTTATGGCCTTTTAACTCCAAAATAATATTCAAGATACATAATTTAATTCAATCATGGAATTTTTGTAGCTAACATATTACTGCCACATTTACATTTGTTTTGTGCTCTACACCAAAGCACAATTCAAGACAAAAGTTTATTTTTTTACTCTGTTTGTTACATTCTATAGAATTTTTATTGTTGTAGTCCCTAGTATGGGAGACAGATACTGTTTTTCATTTTGGTGCAGCCCTGACCTACGGAACGAAATCCTTAAAATCATGTGAGTTTTTTCACACAAAGAGGGAGGTAAAAGAATTTTTAACCAGTGGCAGAACTACCGAGGGAGCAGGGTGTGGGGGGGGCAATTGGGCCAGGGCCCGCACCTCCTCAGGGCCTGCCGACAGCTCACACGCCACTGATTCCCAGCAGAAAATCACGTATGAAGGAGGGTGGGGTCTGGCTGCACATCCCACACCAGGGCCCTCTAGTTACGTTACTGTTTTAATCTGCATGCTGTGTACACAGTTCTCTTTGGGTCCTCCTATCCCTGATTTGTATATGCAAAATATGGGTCAGATTCGGTATAGTATTAGGCCTAATCTTTCCCAAAGGATTTGGGATTCGGATGAATACCAAAATAGTGGATTCAGTGAATCCCTTGTAAAGTTATGCTGATTTTGTCATATCATTTATTGAGATCTATATACTATATACTGAGTCTCCTTTTGAACTGCAAATATATACTAAAGCAAAATTAAGTTTAATGAACTGCATAAAAACACTTGGCTGCAGCTTTGTTTGTTACTGATGTCCTCATATCTTTGAATGGGGTATAATAGGTTATAAATAATATTGCTCACATAATAAACGAGTTGCAAATCATATCCATATATTTTTATATATATGTATTGGATCCGTTGTCTGAAAACCCATCGGTCATCTCCCATAGACTCAAAAATAAGATACAGTTAATCCTTATTGGAAGCAAAACCAGCCTATTGGGTTTATTAAGGGCACACGGCAAGATTCAGGGAGATTTGTCACCTGGCGACTAATTGCCGATTCTTTGGGGCAACTAATCTCCCTGAATTGCTTGTCCATGTCTTCTGCCAGCTGAAATGTAAAGTCGCCTGTGCCTATTCATATGCGGCGCTCGTAATTGCCTCAAAACGGGCACGAGACACAGGCAAGCAATTCAGGGAGATTGGTTGCCCAAAAGAACAGCTACACCAAAAAAAAAAAGCTAAAACTAAAATATTATGTACTGTTGCTATGTATTGGTAAAAGTTATGTGTTTGCTTTAGAACAGCTACTATGGTTTATTTAAACATGCTGGTATGGAGCTATCTGGGCAGCCATTCAAGATAAAAAAAGGAGAAAAGGCACAAGAAATTTAGCAGATAACAGATAAGCTCTGTATTAAAATGCAATGGGATTCTACAGAGAGTATCCTGTATCTGCTATGTATCCTGTGCTTTAAATAGCTGCCCCCATGGCTACAGAGCATCTTGTTTATATAAACTATAGTTGTGTTTCTAAAGCGAACATACCAGTTGTACCAATGCAGAGAAACACTACATTCTATTTTAATTACTTTAAAACACTTTAAAGTAAATGAATAGAATTGTCAAATAATAAGTAGTATTTACAGCAGCACATATAAAAAATCCTGAACAGACAAAAGGACAAAGTGATTGACATGGAAAATTAGGTTTTCTTAACCAAGGGGAAATAATACACATAAGGGGCCATTTAGTACAAATGGATGTATACCCCAGTCTGATTTGGTGAATTGCTCACAGTTGTGCACAAGGTGCAAAGTATTGGTCCCACATATGCAAGAGCACCCCGGAATTAAAAAGACAAGCAAATTATGCATGCATTGGCTGAGCGTTTATGAGTGCATGACCTGCTAGCTGTGTGACAGGTTTTAATTTTAGGTTCCATTACTCACAGTACAACACACTACAGGAATTATGTAAACTATGCACATGCTTTGTACTGGCAATATTCAACCCCCGAACATGGTCTTCTTCAGAAATCATAGCTTTCTTTTCAATACCCATTTAATAAAACTTTAGCCACGGAAGGGTAAGAAAAGTAACACTGTTTACACAAAAACTCTACCATGCTGCAAGTTTAAAATATCTAATATATTTTGAGCTTGACTTGAAAGAACTTTGAGTTTGTTATAAAATTAAAAGCAGAATTATACAGGGAATAATGTATACAGTTTTCTTAGTTTATGGAAGTGGTAACTCAGTGCTGAAATAATAAAAAAATATGCTTTGTTCTTAGTTAATTTCCTTCTTTGTAAGAAAGTGGGGAACATACATTCTATGATCAAAGGCCTGATGATGTCACAAGACATAATCATTTTCCCTTTATTTACATACATGCTTCCAACCCCTAAGCTAATGCACGGTGCAGAGGAGCTATAATAATGTCAATGTAAGTTTCACAACACAAAGACCATAGAAAAAAATCACAGTTATTATTTCTTAGAATTTTATGAATACAAATATCAAATTGTGTGTAAGCATGAAAATATGATGGTTTATTGAATCAACAGAGGAACCGTCAGGCCAATTATTATCCATCATCCCTAAGGTTCTTTTAAGCAGTACTTGGATACTAGATTGCATAGTCAAAGATCCCTGTGAAACTAATACTTGTAAGTAGTATACATGAAAATTATGAAGTAACAGGTTACAATTAGTGTACAAAAATGGTTTATGATTTGAAATCCTTTCAGTGGACTTGGTTTTCAAACCTTTCTATGTGATATACAGCTTTGTTCAAAAGTATGGTCAGTTTAAAAAAAAAAAAAAAAAAACTTTCTAAGTGAAAATAAGCTAACACTACCTCTGCTAGGGACAAACATTGACTGACACAGCACTCCACTTTAATTATATATCAATGGTGCACATCATAGTGATTACCCACCCAGATAAACGGATGAACATATATCAGTATAAAATAATTTGATAAAGACACAAAAGAACATTATAGAGTAACATGACAATAAAGGGGGAATGTAATTAAAGTCGCAAAGAGTAAAAGAATGCGCATCAATAAGATTAAAAATCCACATCTCGCAATGTAATATTGTTCCTTAAACTGTTATTGCATTGCGAATTTTAATTGCGCATTGCGACTTTTAATTACGCATTGCAAATTTTAATTGCGCACTCTTAAGAAGTGCTTGAAGGTGTCGTAATATTTAGGAGCAAACATAACAACTTTTTCAGTAAGAAGTTTTATTACATTGACTGCGCATTGGCGCAAGCTGTAAAATTCACAAACTCTCTTCCACTGTCGGAAGTGGTCAGTAAAAAAAAAAGTAAAAAGTTTCCAGTTTCGCAAAAGCTATATTAAATTCGCGCAAAACAAAAATTGTTCGCACAGAGGCATAACTTTTCGCATTGTGAATACTTTTTGCCTTACCGACTTATACAAGGTATACAAGTTCCAGAAAATAATTATTACAATGTGTAGAATATATTTTGACTCAAAACTATTTTCAGTGTGAAAGTGATTCTAATATGCACATGAAAGAGATATCCACAGGGTAGGGTTTTAGCTCCAATTTGGTTATATATATATGAAATTATATGAAATTTATTTAGTTACATCAGCAGCCTTGTACTCAATTAGCATTACATAGATGCAGTCTTACATATGTAGAAAGGCCACAAAGTCCTGACCCTAGGGCAGAATGCTGACTAGGCATCTGCACTGTGGACTGGGCATGAGATTCAAACAGTTCTCATAATCTTCTGCCCGCCCGATACAATTTTGTGAGGTGGAATATATGAAAAGAAAGCAATGGATAAAAAAAATAAAAATTGGGATAAAAATGTAAAATATGCTTTCCTGAGTTTGTTAATGGGATACTCTTATGGGAATTTTTTTTTTTTTTTCGAAGACACATCAATTAATGGTGCTGCTACATCAGAACACTGAAATCGATTTTTTTTATCTTCAATTTTGAAATCTGAAAATGGGCTAGACATATTGTGAGTTTCCCATATACCCCCAGTCATGTGACTTCTGCTCTGATAAGCTTCAGTCACTCGTTCCTGCTGTACTGCAAGTTGGAGTGATATCACCCCCCCCCCCCCAGAAGCAACAGCCTGCCAGAAAGCAGTTCCATACTAAAGTGCTGGCTCTTTCTGAAAGCACATGGCCAGACAAAATTACCTGATGGCTGTCCACACACCAATATTACAACTAAAAATAATGCATTTACTGGTTCCGGAGTTACATCATAAAAATCATGACAGAATCCCTTTAAATAAGTTAACAGTTTTGTAAATATAAAAGTACAGGTATGGGGCCTGTTATCTAGAATGCTTGGAACCTGGGGGTTTTCAGATAAGGGATCTTTCGCTAACGTTCATTTCTGCCTAGTGAAACTTCGTTAGTACACTTACACTTAGGTCAATTTGAATAGGGTGGGTACATACAGGGCAGATGTATGTTTTTATTAGTGATGTTGGTGCAAATGCTTTAAAGGACAAGGAAAGGATTCAAACCTTGTTTCCTGCATTCGATCTGCCTAATCTGTGCCATCCCAACCGCTATGACTGTTCTGCACACTGTGCTTTCTAAATTTGCGCTTCGTTTCTCAAAGATTTATCTTTCCATCCTTGTCCGCAGTCGCCATTTACATTGCGCTGACGTCACTTCCCCCTCGGGCTTCCGTGCAAAGCGCATGCGCAAATTGACAGAGGTCAATAATGACGTAAGCAAGGAAGAAGCTACTCAATATGCGCATGCTCAACAGTTCTACAGAGAGGAACTGCGCATGATCCACGTCGTGAGTTGCAATGGGAAGATAGGCATGCTGGGAAAAACGCTGCACCTACTCTACACTATCAGTGGAAACGGACCAACAGAGCTGCTACAAGAAAGCACACAGAGGTACATGTAACACACCAGCGGACTTGTAGTAAGACAGCTGCTTTTTTAAAGATGATTTATGTTTGGGCTTTACAGGTCCTTTAAGTGGCTACTTATTATTAAAGACAAAAAAAAGACAGAAGAGATTCTCTAATGCCATAGACATGAGCTTAACCTAAAACAAATGTGGCATCCCCCTCAAATGGTTAAAAAAATGAAAAAAAAAAAATGAACAGCTAAAACTTTTAAACATAATCCCACTTTAAAATATGGAAACCACTAGCTTTTTTTTTCATTTTTATAATTTTTCAGCATAGCCGAAGTCACAAAAGGAGCCAAGGTTGAAGTCCTTAAGCAGCGAAAAGACCTGAAGACACGAAAGGACCCCGAAGGTGAAGTCCTGAAGCCAAGAGTTCAGTTCTGCAGATCACCAATGTGTGTTTCTTTCATCTTTTTAAACCTCTAGCCACCAATGTATTATTTTAAAACTCTATAGGCCCCTGGTACCTTTTAAAATATATTCACTGGGGCCCCAATGTTTTTTTTAACTTTTAAGGGGGGCTCTGGCACCAATGTTTTTTTAAAAAAAAAACTTTTATGGGGGGGGGCTTAGCACCAACATTTTGTTAACTTATGAGGGGCCCTGACCCTGACCACCAATGGCTTTTTATAACCTGTCTGTGTGTGTGTGTGGGGGGGGGGGGGGGGGGGGAGTGCTCATGTCTGTGAGGTCTTTTAACTGTTGTACAGGGCCACCATGATTTCTAATGATGGCCCTGAATGCATATATATCAGGTGGTCATTAAATGCAAGACTTGCATAACATGATAATGCTATTTAAGAGGCCAGTGAAAAATATTCAACATCATCACATTTATATAATATACGGATTAATGTATAATTCCATTGTAAAATATAAGCATATTACAATCACAAGTAATTCTGTGATCATATAAATTTACAATGTTACAGGCTGACAGCTTTTCTATAGATCATGTAAAAGCAGTTTTTAAGTAAACTAAAACTTCATATTTCCATAAATATTGTGTGTAAGAGGTCAAAGAGGAATGGACTATATTGCATTCAAACAAAGATGTGATTACTATGCATAGCAATCCACCGCACTGCATTGCCTTTTTATTTAGACAATTAGTTGTCACTTTTAAATGTTTCTTCAACTTGACACATTAGAAATGCTTGCAAAATATTTCCATGGAAAGGCAAGGTCAACATTTATTGCTGGAGGAAGAGGTGTGTTCCATGCTTGGATGTATCATCATTCGATATGTGTATTACTTTGCTTGCCCAGTCTCTTGTTATAATTTACCTTAACCACATCAGCTAAATGTGCTAATTGCGGCTAGGTGGATCTGGAATTTTTAAGGACCTCAACCTTTAATTATATTCTAGATGTTTGCATGATCCTTCCTGATAAACAGTCATTTATCAAACCATATTTTAAATACAGTCACAAGGTTAACCTAAAGTTAATGTGAATTGCAAATGAGTTACTGGAATATAGAATAATGACTGTAAGTTCAAAGAGGCCATTATGATAAAATCATTTTTCTGGTCCATCAAACCCTATATACAAGTCAGGATTACTAGCAGTTTTGGTGGCATAAGTACTCTCCTAAAAAATGTACAACAATGATTGACATGTAGGGGCCTATATTTTTGAAACCATGATTAAACTCACAACTCTAAGGGGCCCAATTATTAAACCTCAAATTTTTCTTGTCGAGTTTTTAAAGGGGAAACTTTAATTTTTAGAGGAAAAAACTTTATTACATGCCAAAGCTGCCTCTGTCTCTTAAAAATCCTTTGAATTCGACACTTCGCCACCTTAAGGCTGCCAAATTGCCATTTTACCCTATGGTGGGACCTCCTAGAGCCTGTCCTAAAATTTTTTCTAAGTCCTAGGAATTCAAAGGATTTTTTTTTTAAAAATTCGAATCGTTCAAATCGAACGATGCATTCGAATGATTCAAATTATTTCAATTTGATAGAAAACAGATCTATTCAATCTATTTTTCAATTGAAAATACCTTTAAAAAAATTTAATGGTCGAATTTCCAATGTTCACTTTTTATGCCAATGTAATACCTCCATTTAACTTCACTTTATCGTTTAAATGAAATGGCTGCTGTGAGGACATGTTTTTTCCTTTTTTAGCTATTTTTCATAGGCATTTATAAATTATGAGATCTCTAATTCAATGTACCTCCTGCTTATCCACAATTGTTACTCACTACCTGAACTCAAAATACAGTACCTCCTGCTTATCCACAATTGTTACTCACTACCTGAACTCAAAATACAGTATAAAGAGCTCAGTCCCCATAATTAATGATAATTGCAGGGTAAAAGAGTGGAACACTTCCTTGTTAAATGTAAATCATTGAGTACCTTGTTGATAGTCTCTTTGATTGCCAGGTATGTTGTGCAGACTTAAATAACGTAGGTAAGACTTTGAGGCATTAGGAGTAACAGAAAATTATATAATAAGTAAAATATCTTCAAAACATTTATAGGCTGAATGAAATATCTATCAGGAGCCAAATGTGTTCCAATATACCTAATGTACCTTGATAAAAGGAACCTGTCCCCCCAATAAAGGTTGCCTGTATTCCTGTTGTCTAAGAATGTGGGCTATGTACATAATGATTTGAAGGTAAAAGCTGGAAAATCACATAGTATGAAAACTTAAGGACTGTTCCTGGTCTTTGGACCTGAGGAAGGCCCATGGGTCTGAAGATTTATTACAAAGAAAAAACTACAGTTTGAACAGAGTGAGAACATATGATGGGTTTAGGGCTCTTCCAGACGAGGAGATTGCAGGGAAGAGCCCTAAAGCTCCCCATAGACGCAACGATATTTCCCTGCCGAACGACCGATCTTAGGGAAGTCCGACCAATCTGTCAAATTATCGTGCGGTTAGTGGGATACAAACGATCGTTCATCTCACGATTTTTCGTCCGACATTGGTCTGAAGATTGATCGGCCAGGTTAAAAAATCTTTATCGGTCCCCATGCAATCTACCTATGTTTGCAGAGCCAAGCAGGCTGTGATCCTTCAGTTTTGCTGGCAATATCGCCTGAAATGGTCTTTTTAGTTGATGGACACATTAGGCATTTAAACGATCGTTTTGAGGCAATCGCGGTCTCACGATAACAATTGGATCTTTCAGAAATCTTTACATCTATGGCCAGCTTTAAGGAACAGTGAAGGAAAAAGTGCCTGCAAACTAAAGGAGCTGAAAGCAGAATCCTTCCTCCACTTGGGCCCAGAGCCTTCCACTTTCATCAATATCTCAATTCATCTAAATGAACATAGAAAATTGTAGGAGAAATGAGTACTAATGGGTCAAGAAACGGGTCTCGAGGAACTGATCACAGAATAAATATAGAATGTCTATCTGCATTATTGCAATATTCACACACTGCAATGTATACAAAACTATTTTACATATAAATATTAGATTTATTCTCATAGTAGATCTGGACAGATAGACATTTGTATGGTTCATTTTGAGGAATCTCTGAATCCAAAGTCCTCCTTACAGATTTCTAAGTTCTCCTGTTTCCACATGATTTTTATCAATATTCTCAAGGAAGTATTATTTGCCATTAAAGTGCTTTCTGGCAATAGATTTAGTTTAATTACATTTCCTAGAATAAGAATCAAGTTTAGCCAGACTGATATTTCCACATACTGCAATCCATCTTGACCTATATTTTACGATGTGTTATGCTAAGATTATATGAAGACATCCCTGTAAGTAGGTGTTTTTCTTCTGGAAACAATCTGGAAGAAATATTAAAATCATCTGTTTTGCATATATATACTGTACATCGATATTGCCCATCAACAAGGATCCCACCTATGTTTCTCTCCTCACTGGTAGCGTGTGAGCAGTCTCTCATTTATCAAAGAGTGAAATAGAGTGAAATTTCACTGTTCTCTGTTGTGATGTACAGGGGCATATTTCTCAAAGTTGAACTATTATGCACAGCTGAGAAATTAACATGTACAGTTCTATACAATTAAACAATATAGTGATTGAACAGATGTGGAACAATACAATAATTGAGCACATGGCTTTATAGAAAAACCTAAAATTTTACATACCCTGATTTTCCACATTTTAAATTTTTTTGTGGTCCAACTAATTCATAATGCATTTCAATAGGTGATTTTCCTGCTTTTAGATGTTTTTCTAAATTTTACATCAATACATTTTTAAAATGTTACCAAAAACTGCTGTTTGTCCTTTATGAATGTTATTTGTAAAATAAAGAGGTGTAAAATACTAACCAGGTGTATACTTTGCCATGGTTTTGTCTGTAAACATACAGTCATGCACAAATCACTTATTGCTGTCAGAGAGGCCTTGCAATGCTCACCCCCATAGTGTCACATTAATGTTACACTCCTTAATCCTTGTAATTAACACAGTAAATATTGTATTGCAAAGTTCAATTGACTGCTGTGCTTATATCCTTATATTACATAACAGGGTAGCAGAGTATTGCACAAAAAATATTTATATTTAAAGTGGACCTGTCACTCCAAAAAAATATTCAAAATCATATTTTATCACTTTAGTCAAGCACAATGAACATTAATTACATTATATAAATTATTTTAATCTTGTTTTCTTCAGTCTGGGCATTCATAATTATAGCATCATCTCAGAATCTTGTTTGTGCACCAGAATGGGGGAACTGATGTCTATCCCCATGTCCTGGCTACACAATTAAATGGTTAAGATAACTGGGGGAATGTGTGGGGAGCAGTGGCATCTAGGAAATGCTGAATGGAAAGTGAAAGTAATTATCTGCCCCACCTCTATGCCTAAGGCATAGATGAGTGGCAGAGAATATTTGATTGACAGCTGAGATTTTTAAATGAGCTTAAAACAGCTATGAATGCTTTAATAAAAATTTGAAATTGGATTTCATGTTTAATTTGAAAAGGACTTTTATTATACAGATTTTTGTGTCTGGGTGACGGGTCCACTTTAAGGTACATTTTATGGGCTGGTTCAGACAGGTTTAATATTCCCTTGCAATCAAGTGAAATAGGTGACTTCCAGAAGATGAAATATGGGTGTACTGCAATATCTGACTGTTCTAGCATGTGTACTAGTAAGAGAGAGACTCTGGAGCCCTGCAAAGAAGTGCAGCAAAGAAGTGATTCTCCATGGGTGGAGAATCACAATCAGACCCCAAAGAGGGTTCATCTTAATTTTATTTTCTTAGAAATTGACTGTACTGTACATGCTACCTTGTTTGGGTAAAACCTGTGTTCATTTTAAGCAATAAGAAGACTTCTTGATAGAGGTCTGAGATGTAGACTGAAACATTCCGAGTAAATTGTTTCTTTATCTTAATTCCTGTGAGTGCAGGATTTTCCATCATGTTCATGGAATTTTATTTTATAAATAGGTTCTCCAAATTTCTGTGGATGCTGTTCCATCTGCTAATGTTTAGATTGGTGTGCCCCTTCCCACTAGCGTTCCGTCTAACATGTAGGAAATGGTTTAGATTAGATCCTGGCAGTGACAAGAAACTGTGTCTCCAAATTCAAATTCAGATTTCTCCATTATCATCTGCTGCTCTTACACTAATCAACCCCCTTACCTGTGCATAAGACATATTTTTTCTTTTTCAGCTGAAATCCTCATGTCAAGATTTGTCAATCTTGTCAATTTACCACCATATGGACAGTACATCATAACATTATGTCTCCATTAAATTAACTCAGAGTTTGTATTTTCTTTTACATCTTTACATTCCTTTATGCAATTTTGATTTGCTTTATTTTTTCTTGTAGTGTAGGTATGGGACCTGTTATCCAGAATTCTCAGGACCTGGGGTTTTCTGGTAGTGGTGTGCAGGTCAAGAAATTCAACCCTAACACGCCTCCTACCAATCCACACCAGTTGTTCCCCCTCTATTTATGCAGTGATGTCATGAAAGGGGTGAGGGAAGGTGTAAGTCTATAAATTTATGGGAAGGAAGCCAGAAGTGTGTCCTGAAGATTTTGTGCAGGAGCTGACTTAGACCTGCCTGACCCACAGGTTTTTGGGCTGGCCAACACATCACTATTTTCAAGATAATGGATCTTAACATAATGGCTCTTCATGCCTTTACTAGAAAATCATGTAAATATGAAATAATTGTTTTTGCTTTGGATCAAGTAAAAGTTACCATTTTATTATTACAGAGATCATAATGAGATTGGTTGAAAAAAAGACACTTGTCCTTCAAGTTCAACCTTTTAAGTCCATGTATATCCTGCCTAACTGCTAGTTGATCCAGAGAAAGGCAAACACCCCATTTGAAGCCTCTCCACTTTGCGCAGAGATCCAAGATTGGACAGTCCCTAGATCAATTTGTTCAAAGAGCTATATTTCATAACCCTGTAGTCCCTCATTTGCTAAAAAAAAAAGCCTCACTGTAACCCCTCTGAATATTTGGATGGAACCTCCTTACTATTAATCAGAATGGGTGCCCTCTTGTCTGGAAGTAACTAATGGTAAATAAAGCATTAGGGAGGTTATTGTACAATCACCGTATATATTTATACATATTTATTGTTTCCCTCCTTAAGCACCTCTTCTCCAGGGTGAACAACCCCAACTTGACCAGACTTTCCTTATTGCTAATATTTTCTACACCTTTTACCAGCTAAGTTGTGCTTCTCGGGACCCTTCTAATTCAATTATGTCCTGTTTGAGTGCAGGAGGAAACTTTGGGTGAATTAGCAATAAGTTGGTCATACCACCAACAATTCCAATAATTTCTAATGAAGAGGCATTTTCAGGAGCAGTTATGGGCAAATTTCCGCCGTTTTGCTTTGCGGGAAAATTTGCAAATTTCCAGGGAAAATTTGTCAGTGCCAATGCACTGGCACAAAAATGGACGTGGGCATCAAAATTGATGCCCACTTCCATTTACGAAAGCCGGCATTCATTTGGATGCCGGCGTCAATTTTTTTTAATGCTAGTGTCCAAAAAACAGACACCGGCATTTTGTTTTTCCGACACCGGAGAATTTTCGCCAGTGAATTTTTGCGGGCATTCCGCTAATATATTCACTGATGGCAAATCATGTTAATTCGCAGCAAATTCACGCCAGGCAAATAAATTCACCCATCACTATTAAGGAGATTTATTGCCCACAGTTGCTCATAAACAATCGCAGGTGACATCTCCCCATCGGCCACTGCCCATATTTTAGAAAGCAGTCATTTGTGGGGCACTGTATTAAATTCTTTGGCAAAATCCAAATAGATAACATCTACTGCCTCCCCTCTGTGCAGCACCTTTTTAACCTTATCATAAAAAGCAAACAAATATGTCTGACATGACCTATCCTTCATAAAGCCATGCTGATTGCTGCTCATAATATGATCCCTTAAATGGATTGTTCACCTACAAACACCTAGGGGCAGATTTACTAAGGGTTTGAATTTGACCATGGGAATTGTTGGGAATTGTTGGGGAATGAAAATCCTTCGAATTCGAATATCGAACTCGAAGGATTTTACTGCTATTCGATTGGTCGAACGATCGAATAGCTAAAGATCTAATTTTTTTATTCGATCTAAATTAATGAAAGCCAATTCGGTATCTTTAATCTGGCGAATTAGGCATTGGAATAAAAATTTAAAGGGGAAGTTATTCGACTGTCGAATAGTCGAATATTCGAATAGATTTTTATTCAAATTATTCGAATCATTCGATCCGATCGAATTTTCAAAATTCGTTGGTCGAAGTGGTCTTCAAAAACATTCGAAAATTCTAATCTTTTTGAATATTCGATCGAATTTCAAATTCTTCATGTGAATTTGATAAATCTGCCCCCTAGTTGTTTTCAGATAGTTCACCAGGCATAAAGACTTTTTTTATTAGACTTCAATAGACTTCAATAGTTGGACTACTTTCTATTTTCTATGTTTGCCCGTTTTTCTAATATTGATGTAAATTCTAAAGGAATTTTCAGAGGGGGGTCCTGTCCCAAATTGAAACATTTAGTTGATACATTTCTTATCTTTGTCCCTGCTGAGCAGACTGCAGAATCTCTCAATTTCATTACAGGCAGCCTTTGGAATTGATATAATAGCTGCTAAAACTCCAGAGATGCTGCTGAAAAATCAACTAAATGTTGCAAAATTGTAAAAGTTTAGTCTGCACCTGAATTACTGAGACAGGAACATTAAACTTTAAACTTAGGTTTTGAAAAAAAACAGTAAAAAATAAAAAATGGAACGTAATTAAAAAAGTCTTTATTTCTGGCTAATAGTCTGAAAACAGCTGAATTGAAAAAAGTGTCTGGAAGGCGAACAAGCCTTTAACAAGCCTCAACCCTGCCCACCATGGAGATTGTAAACTCTTTTTAAATATAGGAATTCCAACAGATTTCCTCCAGTCCATAGGTACCATACCAGATGAAAGCAAATCTGAGAACATCAGAACTGCAGGTCGGTCTAAAACTGAACTAAGCTCTCTGAGTATATTCCACCTGGCCATGGAACCTTGTTCACATTAATCTTTAGTAAAGCTTCAGGAACCCGAGTCAGCCACTCACTAGATTGAGCTGAGCCATCAGTGCAGGTAGGAGGTGGGTCTGGAAACTTTAACTCCTCTATTGTATACACTGAAGGAAAGAACTTATTTAGCACATTTGTCTTTTCTGCTACAAACATACTGGTACCATTATTTAAAGCAGCCAGGCACTAAACCTGCATCATTATACTATTAATATACATAAAAAGTTTTGGGGTTAGTGATGGGCGAATGTATTCGCCAGGGGCGAATTCGCGGCGAATTCCCCGCATTTCGCGAAACGCCAGCGAAATTTCGCCTGAGGAAAATTCGCCGAAAAAAACGAGTCGCACCAAAAACAACACGACAAGACAAAAACGACGAAAATTACAAAAACACCCTGGCAGAATTTATGATTTCTTAACCCTATTTCAGAGAATATGAATAACACAAACATTTTTTCTTTCACTCATGGTTAGTGGTTGGCTGAAGCCATTTATTGTCAAACAACTGTGTTTACTCTTTTTAAATCACAATCACTACACAAACTATCCAAATGACCCTGATCAAAAGTTTACATATCTTGTTGATTTGGAGTGTGCACAGCGCTGGCGCTTTTCCATTTAAACTAGCGACGGACAGGGAGAAGGAAGTTCGGGGAGATTGTCGCCTGCTATTAAACGCCAGGCGACAGAATCTCCCCGAATCTCCCTGTCTGTCCCCAGCCTAAAGGTAACCAGCTTCACCCCTCAAAATAATCTTCAGAGGATCTGCAGGAAAAGGTAGTTGAACTCTATAAAACAGGAAAGGGATATAAGAAAATATCAAAGGAATTGAGAATGCCAATCAGCAGTGTTCAAACTCTAATAAAGAAGTTAAAAATTAGGGGTTCTGTTGAAACCAAACCAAATAAAACTAAAATGTCAGCCACAACCGCCAGAAAAAATATTCGGGATGTGAGGAAAAACTGATGGGCTGCATGGTCGAGTTCCCAGAAGAAAGCCATTACTACGAAAATGCCACAAAGTATCCCGCTTAAAATAGTCCAAACAACACAAAAGCAAGCCTCAAACCTTCTGGCACAAATTCTAAATGAGACTGAAATTAAATTTTTTGGCCACAACCATAAACACTACATTTGGAGAGGAATCAACAAGGCCTATGATGAAAGGTACATCATTCCTACTGTGAAACATGGTGGTGGATCGCTGATGTCTTGGGGATGTGTGAGCTACAAAGGCACAGGAAATTTGGTCAGAATTGATGGCAAAATAAATGCAATCAGTTATGAAAAAGTACAGGAGGAAAATTTGCACTCATTAGCCCGGAAGCTGCGCATGGGACATACTTGGACATTTCAACATGACAACGATCCAACGATCCAAAATAAAAATACAAAAACTGGTACTTATTCCTCTGTGATTAAAGCTTAAAGGGCAAGGAAAGTGTAAAATAGAATAAGGCTAGAAATGCTGTATTGTGTATACTAAACATAAACATAAACTTACTGCACCACAATCATAATCAAACAAATTATTTATGCTTTCAAAGTTGGCCCCAGGGGGCTTCCATCTTGTAACTTTGTTAAAAATAGTTGCCTGCCTCTGGCCCTGCACATGCTCAGTGTGATCTGTGCTGCTTAGGGATCGTCATAAATGATCAAAAAACAAAGCTGCTTGAGTTCTGCATGGCTGGTAAGTAAGGCAGGGGCTCCCCCTGCTGTTCATAAGTATGATTGTTTCCCTGTCGGAAGTTAGGGACCGTCTAACAATTCCTATTTTTTCCTAATTTCACTGCATACAGTCAGGTTTTTTATAAAAACGGTATACATTTTTTAATTAAAGTATAATGGAGATATATTTCTTTTTCATTAAAGAAAAGTAAAAATGGGATTTTATTTCTTTGCCTTTCCTTGCCCTTTAAGTATCGCTTCACCTTTCTTCCATCCAAAACCGTCAATAGTCATATAAACATGGTAGGTGTCGATACAAAACTGCGCAGGAATTCTGCTGCAAAAAGTGCCTTTATTTAACACTGTGTTAAATAAAGGCACTTTTTGCAGCAGAATTCCTGCGCAGTTTTGTATCGACACCTACCAACCAGGTCCGGACTGAGAATTAAAATAGGCCCTGGCATTTCATGTACACAGAGGCCCAAACAGCCCCCACCAGCCCACTAAATACTGATTTTCTATGGGACCTTATAGCAGCCCCTCTGGCATTTGCCAGAACCCACAGATTGCCAGTCCGGGCCTGCTACCAACGATCCAAAACACAAGGCCAAGTTGACCTGTCATTGGCTACAGCAAAATAAAGTGAAGGTTCTGGAGTGGCCATCTCAGTCTCCTGACCTCAATATCATTGAGCCACTCTGGGGAGACCTCAGTTCATGCAAGACAGCCCAAGAATTTAAGGGAACTGGAGGCTTTTTGCCAGGAAGAATGGGCAGCTTTACTGTCTGAGAAGATAAAGATCCTCATCCACAACTACCACAAAAGACGGCAAGCTGTCATTGATATTAAAGGGGGCAATACACGGTATAAAGAACTGGGGTATGTAAACTTTTGATCAGGGTCATTTGGGTAGTTCATGTAGTGATTGTGATGTAAAAAGAGTAAATAGTTGTTTGACAATAAGCAGCATATTTATCAAGGGTCGAATTTGTAGTTTATAAAAACTCCCATAAACTCCAAATTTTAATTATTAAATTCGAATGAATATAACTGACCTGCAAATTTTAATCAAATTGGATTTCTTGAAAAAAATGTTTTTTTCAAAAGTCCACCAAACGACTTCAAATGCGTCCTACTGCACATGCTCCGCAAATGCCGTTGGGACAACGGAGATGACGTTATGGCAGAGGATGGTGCCCGTAAACCTTCCAGAAGGGGACCTGCACTTTGTGGTAATTTACATGTTAGGGGCAATAGCCCGGGGGGGGGGAGGGGGGCCTACGGGAGGGAAGCGCCAGCAGGGTTGAATTCTCCTTTAAAGGTGAACAGCCCCTCTAAAGGCGACCTGTCACCCAGACATAAAAGGCTGTCTGATAAAACTCTTTTTCAAATTAATCATGAAACACAAAATATTTTTGTTATTGAAATAACCATACCTGTTATAAAACCCTTTAAAATCTCAGCTGTCAATCATATATTGCCTGCCCCTCCTCTATGTCTTAGAGGGGCAGGACAGGCCATTAGTTTCACTTTCCATTCTGCACTTCCTAGATTTCACTGTCCTCCTCACATTCCCCCTCCCTTCTTACCCTCTAATTAAAGGGCACCTATGGGCAGAAAAAAAATCCCCAAACTGAAGGTTTGTGGTTGTAGTAGTTTAAAAAAAAAATTGCCCCCTGCATGCGCTGGCTTACTCGCACCAGGAGGGAGCTCCCGGTGCGAGCCGCCATGACAGATATGCAGTATGCAGTGTGACGTCATGCGCATAAGCCGAATGAAAAGCTGCCACAATTTCAGGCAGCTTTTCATACTGCGCATGGACTGTCATGGCGGCTCGCACCTACTACAACCCTAAACTGGAATGCGGGCTCTATCAGCCCGCACCTTCGGTTTGGGTTTTTTTTTCTGCCCATAGGTGCCCTTTAATTGTATAGTCAGTGCATGGGACAGGGGTTGAGGTCCCCCATTCTGGACATGATGCAAATCTTGCCCTAATAACAGTGTCTACAAAATGGCTCCTGCCTGCTTGCTGTTATACTGAATTCCAAGACTAGAAAAAAATATTTAAAGAATTTTTATATTTAACTTAAGTATATTTTGCTTGACCACTAGGGTTGTCAAGACGGGGCCAGGGAATGGGGCCATGATGTCAGTGGGCGGGACTGTGACATAGAGGGGAGTTGCTATGACGTCAGGGGTGGGGCAATGACGTGGTGATTGGCCGACCGACACGGGAAGACCGGGCAGGAAGTTTTGACTGGGGCAGCCCTTCAAAATACAGGGCTGTCAAAACCGGACAAGTGACAACCCTATTGACTAACATTATAAAATAGGATTTGGAATTCTTCCTTAAGGTGGCAGGTTCCCTTTAAAGGAACATTAAGGGCAATGACACACTGTGCTACCTGTAGCCAGCTATTTTCTCGACTACAAAATAGACACTATTGATTATTGTTTCTACTAAAATATTGTGTGTATTTTATCATAGGCTATGATCAGTATTGTCTATGGCATGGTATTGTCTGGCATTTTGTAGCAATGACAAGTAGCTTTGTGTGTCATTACTCTAACAGCAAAAAAGTAATTAAAAAAATGTAATGGTTGCCCTGCAACTATTGTTTATGAAAACAAGCTGCTGTGTAGTCATGGGGACTGCCATTGAATCAGAAAATGGAAAGGCACAGGTTACATAGCAGATAGCAGATAAGATGTATAGAAATCAATAGGTTTAGTTCTTACACAGGAAAATAAACAGGGGTCAAATGTTATGTACTGCCTAATCTCATCCCATCTGGTGTTGCTTTCTTCGGTTGTACAGTGCCACCTGACACTGTCAAACTCTGCACGTTATATAATAGCCATTCAGGGGACAAATTATATTTTAACTACTGATCATCCCAAGGGTCATATGGTGTAATACTGTGTGTTATGGGCGTACACCTGGATAGTAAGTTAGCAGTGATCTGAAAGGAACAATGCAACTATTTACACTTAACACACATCACATTTGCCTTCACCTCATCTGCAAATCAAAAATGATCCAGCTACATCAGTTAATGTCATGTTCATTGATTTTGTCCTTGTGGCCCTAGCCTAAAGAAAATAAAGGCTGGTTGAATAGAACACCTACCTGCCTATACAATAGTACACTAAGTGGTTTGGCCCTAATATTTACCTACCCTTATGCTTATAAGCTAGGCATTTAACATCATAAGTCTTTGCATAATATCATTGGAAACTTTTTTTTTTAAAATTTTCAACAATGGGACATATTTTACTTGAGGTTGTTTATTCAACCCTGTTTGGCCTGTTGATTTATATAGAGTGACTAGACAGTGAGTAAGGTGCCAATTAGGAAGAGATTAGTGCTTGCAGCTATGCGTGTGTTTTGTTTCTATGACTCACAGCACAGGCTGTTTGTGCAGTGTTTGATGGCAGAGCACCGTGTTATCCAAACACCTTTCATAATGAAAACTGAAGAAAGGCGTTACAGTTATAATAACTTTACATGGCAGCTAAACAGTGGATAGAATTTAAAAGCAAGAAAATGAAGATTCCTTGTGTCACAATTTCCGATTGTAGTGAAAAGCACATAGCTTGAAAAAATAATAATATCTGCACTGGTTCAATAAATGTAACAGCAAATACTAGAGAGGCATGAAAAGGAATGTATTCAGCTGTGTCACCTTTTGCCCTGCTTACAGAGCTTTTTTCAAAATTCTACATAGATGTTAAATTTGGAAGATATATTTTTTCATGAATATATCTTGGGTGCTAGTAACCATCATTTTATCAAAATAAATATAGCACATGTCTTAACAAGATTTATATAAAAAATGTGGCCTATTAGCAGTCCAGGGTGTTATCACGGGTGTGTACGTGCAAGTGTGTGTGCATCTGTGTGCGTGTGTGTTTGTGGTTAAGTGGAGCAACATAAAGAGTCAGAAGCTCCCTGGAAAATTAGAAGAGAGGAGGTTTTCAGGGGGGAAATTCCTTTGTGATTAAAAGAATCAAACTGTAGCCAAGCAACCTCAACAAACAAATAAATAAATAGATGTAATAAGAGCTGTTTGTGACAAAAATTAATAATTAAACATCCTGTGTAGTGCACTTACCTTTTTAAGGTGCTACATTTCACAAGTGCAGTTGGAAAATGTGACCAATCAGCAATTAGCTTATACAAGTTTGAGACCAAAAACTTAGACCTAACTGGTTTCTGTGGGTAACTGCACTGGTGCTATTTAGAACCAATGTTTGTAAATCAACTCCAGTGTGTTCAACACAATCCCAATGGAAATTTCTTGGAATGCCAGTCACAGTTTAATCCTTTGTATAACAAACTTTTCCTTCTCTGTAAAGCTGAGACACAGGATGTAAGCTATAGAAACTGAGAGGCCCATTTACACATAGCTCATTATTAGGGACAGGAAGGGCTGACCCAAAAACTGCAGGTCGGACAGGTTTGGGCCAATTTCCACACAACTTTACCATACTCCTGCCTGCAACCTTTCTATGCCCTGCTTCCATCTCCAGTCTTTCTTTTTAGACTTTACCTTCTGTGATGTCAGAGCAGGATGGGCCATGTCTATAAATATAGAGGCTCACTGGGTTAGGGTGCTAATAAAAAACGGGTGGGTTAGGGCAGGTTAGGGTCAGGACTTATTGTCGACCTGCACATCATTACTCGTTATCTCTCAGATGTGGGGGGGCAGTGCCACCAACATAAACTATGGGGCTCCAATTTATTTGGTAGTGCCTCCTCCTGGGTTATTACCCCATGTTTGTCTGGGCTCTCAGGGTGAAGAGCCCGGCCAACTTAGCAAAGAGTGATTTAAAAGCAAAAGGTCTAGAGTTATGGAAAAAACAAATGATTGGTTTTGTAGTTCGCTCTGCATTCTCTCTATGATACACTTTGCGCTATTTACTTTTCTCTCTATTTCTCAATAGTCTATATTTCATGTGCAACATGATACTTAAATTACACTGTACACATTGTGAGACATTAACCATATTCAATATCATATCAATAAATTCATATTCATGTTCTCATAGGAATTAAAGGATAAACCACAGACAATAGATACTGATCTTTTCCAATTTCTGTAAACAGAGCCACTCCTATCTAAATGTTACATTGATACACACAAGGCTTTACTGCAAAACAATAATAACAGAAGTAGATCACATGGCAGTACCTATAACAGTTGATAGATAGAGTTTGTTGCTCTAAAATATCTTATTGCTCAAGTAGTACATATTTGTAAACAATTGAAATTTTTTGGAATGATTTCCAGGACTTCATCTTCGTGCAAAGTAATAAATAAGTTTTTATTCCGACGTTTCGGCTCTTACACTCGAGCCTTTATCAAGGAGTCAACACCTTGATAAAGGCTCGAGTGTAAGAGCCGAAACGTCGGAATAAAAACGTATTTATTATTTTGCACGAAGATGAAGTCCTGGAGTGCGGTTTACTTCTTTTGTATATATATATATATATATATATATATATATATATATATATATATATATATATATATATATATATATATATATATAAATAAAGAAAGCACTCACGGCATTTATGAAAAAAAGTTTAAGGCAGTGGTAGTGGAACTCTAAGGTGACTCATACTTTTCAGTAAGTGCTATTTAATTATAATACAGAACAGAAAAATCAAAGTTCTAGAAAAATAAGCCACCGTGTCAATTTTTTTTCTGCCAAAATTTGACAAGGGACATTCCTTCTTTTGAGCCACTTACGGCAGAATATCTATCCATCTGGACAATTTGATTTTCCCAATAGTTTTCCTTTAAGAGGTATGTCAGCACTATATAAATAAAGGATACAAATATCACACCAAAGCCCCTCCCTCCCCTATATTGTATGAGGACATAGATGTGTTAGGGTTGTTAGAGACGAAAATACATTTCTCATGTCTCCAGTTCAATTAATTGTATTTTAATAGATATGGCGTCCAACTTGAGTATTAATTAAGCTATTTCATAAGCAGTTACTTCAGAAAGACATTAATTGAAAAGAGGTTGAAAGTGTTATGGTAAATACACAGCCAAAATTTAGGCCAAGATCTACAGCTGAGGTTTGGTATCAATAAAATGTATCAAAAACCGGGAAACTACAGGCCTGTAAGCTTAGTTTGCATAGAAATCTATTAGAATAGTTATAATCAGTTGTATTAAGAAATACATTAATAAGAAATACTCTTAGCATGGGTAATGAAAAAGTTAGTTAACATGTCACTGCAGTCACTCTTGGCTATGAAGAGTTAAGAAATATTGGTCTGGCTCCAGCTTTTTGTAAACAGAAAACTGGCTGACAGATAATTTACAAAGAATTGAGATTAATGTTTCATTTTCTGGTTGGACCAGTATTATTTGTATAATACCTTTGAGTGTCCTTGGGCCACAGTTTTCATGTTTATTAATTATTATGAAGTTGGCTTTAAAATCAGAACTTCTAAAGTTGGTAACATGCAAATGCAAAATAAAATAATCTTATTTAGACAAATCAGTGTGCTAGGTGACTAACTCCTGTATGCCGAGTGCAAGCAGATTTGAATATTGAATATTTGAATTCGTATAATTTGTATATTCGAATAAAATTTTACTCGAATATTCGACTATTCGATGGTCGAATTACTTCCCCTTTAACATTTTATTCAACCACCTACTTCGCCAGAACCAAGCTACCGAATTGGGAATGATTAGTTTTGATTGAATAAAAAAATTCGATCGATCGATTAAATCCTTCGAATTCGACTTCCCTTTTATTCATATGGTCGAATTTCGAATTTTTTTTAATTCGACCAATGATAAATCTGCCCCTTAAAGTTATACTTTTCAAAGCATTTGGGAAGATCGAGTTCTGTTTTCCACAAAAATTCGCGTTTTCAGTGTTACTTTTTTGGTCAAAAAACATTTTCGGGTTAAACAGAAATTTTCGAGATTTATTATACACCAACCCTGGAAATAGCTTGAATCTGAAAAATTCAGTCAAGGTCAAGGTCATGTAGGAGTCAATGGCAGAGGTCCCTTGAACTATTTGAAGATGTTAATAGCCTTTATGATGTTCAAGGCTTTGAATTCGAGTGATTCAAGTTGACCCATAGGTAACGTTTAATGTAGATTAATATTTTGAAAAGAAAATGTTTAGTGTCAATATCACTTTAACTAATGTAAGTTCATTTGAGGTGTAAAAAAAACTCTAAATTTAGACCTTTTATGAACAACACATTTAAAAAATATTTTGTTGGAGATTTGAGTACTTGCATTGTTAATAATTACATCCTACCAGAAGAAATTATTGTATCTAATGGGTAATCATGTGTTATTGGTAAACAAAATATAAAAAACAATCCAATTCGCATGATAAAAAAGCAAGGGCAGACCTACTGGAATCAAAGCTGTATTTTTCTACTTCAGTGGTAAAATCAGTTCTGACTTATGCAACCATAACTTCACTTTAACTAGTGAATCTGGGAGTAGATTCTTCCAGCCAATGAGACATCATTGCTTGTAAGGTTAATATCATAAAAAAATCCTATAGAATTGTTATATATATATATATATATATATATATATATATATATATATATATATATATATATATATATACAATACTCAGGAAAGGACTCGTGGTTGGCATTTCCTCTCATACATCTATAAAACATACAGATTTTTTCCTGATGGAACTGAATAATTATGTAGGACACTTGATTGTAAGCTTGGAGCTAGGACTGATGTTGGCAACATTCTCTAATGTAGGTGCTATATAAATTAAAAACCAATCACATGATAATATATACAGTATGGCAAGAAGAGATGTGTGCTGTTTGAACCCCTTTTTCTAGCTCATGTGGTACAGTGAAACAATTCTGTAAGTGTAAAGTATTAGAGGGCAACATGGCTAGTGATATATTCTGATTCTCAAAATCTAGGATGACTACCAGTAAGGGTGAAGGTGGGAAGTCTGGTATATATCAGGATTGCATACAGTATGTATGCTGGGAGGGGGTATGAATATATCAACACAGATATCTGAGTTTGTCAACTTTGTAAGATAATAACCCTCCAAAATGCTTTGAACTTTATAAAGTTAGGAGAACTAGAGCTTAACTAAAGAAGTAGGCTAGAAATGTTGTACATTATGTTCTGGGCTTCAGTACCAGCCTAAGGCAACCAACGCACTTTAACAGTAAAGATCTATGTCTCCAAGGATGCCCCAGTAGCTCCCCTTCTTCTTTTCTGCAGATTCACTGCACATGCTCTGTGCTGCTGTAATTTACTGAGCATAGGGACTGGCTCAAAATATACAGTACACATAGAATGGAAATTCTATATATAAATAAAGGCTGATTAGTAATTAATACAGATAATTACTACATGTCAGAAACCAGTGCAGCTAGCATCAGAAATTAATAATCAGCCCTGTAGCATCAGCTTATATTACAGGCCAACCTCATTTTCTAATTGTAAAATCTGTGATGACCGCTAAGCTTAGCTTCTCAGCAGCTGCTCAGAGCCCACTGAGCATGTGAGTGTCACAGACACTTTCCAGGATGGTGACCCCCTGTGAAGTCTGAAGTCTTGGATCATTGCTGCTATTGAATAGCTGAAACTTTAGGCTGGTACAATGAGTTCAGTATATAAAAAATATGACATTTTTAGCCAGATTCATTTTTAGGGTTTAGTTCTCCTTCAAAAGTATCAGAGTGAAATTCACATGGGGAGCTTATATTATAGGCTCTTGTGCTAGGCACAAAAATACACAAACCTGCATGGCCAAAATCACCATATATGATGCAAATGTAGCACCAATGGGCCTATTAATATGAATGAAGGTGGAGCATGGAGAGCCTCAAGAGAGCCCCGTACTCTACACTCACTATTAACCTGGCAGGATAAATATAGAACTTACTTTGTGCATGACACTCATATACGCAAATTTATGTGATTAAAGGGAATATATAAATATATATGTATAAATGGTATAAATGATGATGATTTTTATACATATCTATGGCATTTCCTTGCCATTGAATGCAGTTAAATGTCAGTTTCTAACCAGTGAAAAATATTTCACCACAAACATTTTTTACACTTTGGGGCAGGTGCAATTATGTTGGAATTCTATGGAATAAAACACTGTATTGTAGGAACAAAACTGAGGAATTTTTGACACTTGAGTACCAAAAATTTTTTTCAATGGCCTGTTTTTACAGTTTTAAATTAGATTTTTTAATTAGATAAGTTACTAATTATTAAGAAGAATAACAATATAGAAAGTTGGCTGACATATAGGGGCAAATTCACTAAGCGGCGAAAATGCGCTAGCGTTGCCTTCGCAAATGTTCGCCGCACTTCGCCAGGTGAATTTTCACAGCGCTACGCAAATTCACTAAAGTGCGAAGCCACGCTCAGGTCGGTGAATTGTAGCGTGGTTGCGCAAATATTACTTCGCCAGGCAAAGTGCATTTACGCTAGTGATGCCTAAATTGCATACTGCGCGAATTTCAAAGTTTAATAGAAGTATATTTTACAGCCACTACATTACACTACACAAGCCCAGGAAACCTTTAATAAATAAAATAAAGTTGTCCAATTGCCCTAAACATGTGTCCCCTGTATAGTTGAGTTGCCATATGTTAGGAAATGTAGGGGGGAAGGAGGGTAACCCCCCCCCAAAAAAATGTCACTCTTTTTCAGACTATCACCCTACAAAGGGTAAAACACGCCAGCATTTCCATTTTTTTATTCAAACTGTATTGAACTTTGCCAGGTCTGACCTGGTGAAGTAACGTCTAGCGTAAGTGGTAACATTCAGTAAAATGGTCATCTTAGTGAATTTGCGTAATTACGTTGCTTCGTCAGTGCACAACTTCGCCTGGCATTAGGGTGCAAAGTTGCGCAAGTCTATCTACTTCGCTAGCGAAAATTCACCAGAGTCAGTGTTAGTGAATTTGCAAAGTCACGAACTGACGTCACACTGGCGAATTAGCACTAGCGTTATACACTTCGTGCTTTAGTGAATTTGCCCCATAGAATGTGAGTGCTATAATGTTACTGTACATAATGTACTACAAAGGAATATACTTATAATACCACTTGAGTTTTAAGACAAGCACCAAGTTGCTGGAGCTGTTTAATACATATTATCCAGTACGTGAGCCTTCAAAGGAAACCTATAATAAGACCCTCCTCAGTCATCTCCTTCCTCACTGTACATAACAGCTATCCCACTGAGATCAAGGACTGCACTTTTCTTTTTAGACAACATTCAAACAAATGTTATTTCATGAGTCCATTCTATTCTTGAAATTATGCACACAATATACTGTAGATGAAAGCAGCAAAACACAGTTTCCTTTTGTGGTCATATAAAAGTATCAAAGTGCAAAGTATTACAACAAGCACAGAAACGACTTGCCAAGGAACTAGTAGGAGGAGTCCAGAAAATGTTGGATGACTATTGTGTTTTCAGTTGCAATGTTAGAATATGTAGGAGCAATATCCCAAGTTGAAGTGCCTCCAAAGCCTTCAACACTGACAAGGGAATGTAATAAATGCTACAACTGAAAATAAAATGTGCATAACTATTTTTTCCATTGTGCAAGCAATACTTCCCTTGCCCATTTAACAGTGTTAATAAGTGTACATTGTGTGTAATAAACTGCCAAATACAACTTCAAGAATTCAAGCAAAATGCACTAGTTACAGTAAATATTGATTTTTTTTTTTGTTATATGCAAAGAAAATATTTTATGCTTGTGCACACATTTTTTAAAACTGTATGCTCAGGTGAGAAAAAATACAAAATTTTTCCATAAAATACCTTGGGCACACCGAAATGTATGCGCACATGATCGCACAGTTTAGAGAGAACATTGTCATGTAGTCTTCCCTCCAGAAACACAGAAACAGCAGCTTAATCTTATCCTTATCTGAGTTTAAAATTCACCCCTGACCATAAAACAACAAAAAGACCTGGACAAATTTTATACTATACACAGTACACTCTGTGAAATAGCAACTTGTTTATACACACACACAGTTAATCACTTTTTTATTTATTGCAGTGCTTGTTCCCTCAGTCTGAATTATTGAGTTTTCAAAGTGTGCCCCATTGTTCACCTTTACAGTAAAACAATTCAATGAAATAATATATTTAATGGTTTATCACAAGAAAAGTTCATTATTGTCTATGGGAATGTCTGAAATCAATATGTTTCTAAATTGGAATTAAATTCAGGACCCCAATGCTGGAGTGAATGCCCCATGTGTTGATGCACATAGTGCATTTAATCTGGTGGGGCATTATTGCAGGTGTAGAATCAGCCAGAACCACCCCTGGTTCCTCAAACTGACTTTAATAGGAAACAAATTACAGCACCTGTACTTGCACTTTTCAGCCTAAACTACTCACTAGTATAGAAAACATCCATGTCATTTGGGTGAATATACAGAGTGATTATCTGTATAGTGGTAGTCTGATGAGCTACCTCAAAAGAACCACACATGGGGTAGTTTTATAGAGTAATAAAAAAATATCACTTTATTTGGGCTATCTTGGTAACTCTAAATAGCAGAGGTTAAGAATCCCTGGCATTTGGCTATAATATTTAAAAAAAAAACATTGGGATACAGAGAGACACAGATGCATATATATATATATATATATATATATATATATATATAAGCACACACACAGCAAGTAGAAATAATAAAAAATATTTACAATGGATACAGCCACCTGTTTCTCTTTTCTCTTCTCCTTATCTAGGTCACAACAGATAGCAATTATGTTATTTCCTTATGGATATCCCTGTATTACCTGAGTGAAATATTAAACAAACAAGCTTTTAATGTCTCCTCCTTAACCACTCTCTTATTGATTCATCCATTATTGCTTATAACACAGCTATTTCAACATCATAGGCTCTCTCCTGAAGGTTTTGCTTTGACTCTTCATATCCCACATTTTTTTCTCGTAAAGATTGTCACCCATGCAATACAGTAAATATAGAGCACAAGCTCACCTATAATTCTGCTATCAAACCCATTTACCTCGTGTATTGTATTCAATCAAGCTAGACATTAGTCAGTTTTGCAAATCGCTAGGGTACAACAATTTCCATTTTGATATAAGCAGAATAGTGCACATATAAACTAGACAATAGCATGGGGTGTTAGGTTCCAAGCTACAAATAGAAAATGTGAAATATTGCTTTTGATTAGGCACATGTTTGAACAATTATTGGACTGTGTATGCACCCACTGCAGGCCCATCACAGTTGCTCCATCATCCTAAAATCGCAAACAGAACTCCTAAACATTGTAATTGTAATGTCAATGTTCCTTATGTTTTTATTTCCCCTCCTGGCTTCTACGAATGTAGTAAGGGCTGAGATTATAGTTTTAGCCTTGCCAAAGCAGCCGTTGTGTCACTGGCTGGTTGGTCTCATGCTTGTTATCACGAACTATATGCATACTATTGTGTTTAGAATGCCATTAAAGGGGTTGTTCACCTTCCAAACACTTTTTCTGTTCAGTGGTTTTCAGATTGTTCTCAATAAATAAAGACTTTTTTCAATTACTTTCGATTATTGATTTTTTTTTTACTGTTTTTCCCAAAATCTAAGTTTAAATTTGAATGTTGGTGTCGATGGTGTTTGAGTCTGGCAGCTCAGTAATTCAGGCGCAGACTCTAAACTGATACAATTTTGCAACATTTAATTGATACATTTCACAGCAACATCTCTGGAGTATTAGCAAATATTGTATCAATTTTAACAGCTGCCTGTAATGAAACCCAGAGATTCTGCTCAGCAGGGACAAAGATAAGAAATTTATCCATTAAATGTATCAGTTTAGAACAGTTGCGGGGGTCAGCGACCCCCCCTCCCCAGAGCTGCTTTAGAAGGTGAAAAATTACACTTTACACTTTAATATAAGAAAAACGGTTACAAATAGAATAGACAGTAATTGGAAAAAGTCGTTATTTCTGGTGATCTATCTGAAAACAACTAGTTGTTTGAAGGTGGACAACCCCTTTAAGGAACAGTTCAGTGTAAAAATAAAACTGGATAAATAGATAGGCTGTGCATAATAAAAAATGTATAGTTAGTTAGGCAAAAAATTTAAAAAAGGCTGGAGTGACTGGTAACCAGTCAGTGGAAACCAAGAGAGCTGTAAAGCAAGAAGTAGTGTTCTGGCTATTACGTTACACATCCAGTCACTCCAGCCTTCATAGATTACATTTTTGCATAATTAACTATATTAGCATATTTTTATTTCTATTTACCTGGTTTTTATTTTTACACTGAACAATTCCTTTTATGTTAATATGATTTTAGCAGACTTGAGATATGGTGATCTAAATTGCGGAAAGATCCCTTATCTTGGAAACTCCAGGTTCCAAGCATTCATGATAACAGATCTTATACTTATTATACTATTATTCTGCTACTTTAATAAGTAGACATCCAATTTAAAACTGAAAATTCAGCTGTAAGTGTAGTCAAGAGCCAAGAAGAGCTTCCATTATTGTGGCTTCCCTGCACACAGTTGGAAGTGCAGCCTTAAAGAGACCATTCTGTCTTTGGCATAGGAGTTGCTGGTCTTTCTAAAATATACCTTATATTAAGACTTGTAGGAATATCCCTGTTATTTATATAGTAACATAGAAAGTTATGTTGAAAAAAGACACTCGTCCATCATGTTCAACCTTTTGACTTTTTTTTTTAACCTGCTTAATTGCTAGTTGATCCAGAGGAAGGCAAAAAAAAAACCCATCTAAAGCCTCTCCAATTTGCCTCAGAGGGGGAAAAAATCCTTCCTGACTCCAAAACCATGTAGTCCCTGTATCAATTTGTACTATGAACTATCTCCCATAAGCCTGTATCCCCTCACTTGCTAAAAAGCCATCCAACGCCTTCTTAAAGCTATCTAATGTATGAGCCTGTACCACTGATTCAGGGAGAGAATTCCACATCTTCACAGCTCTCACTGTAAAAAACCCCTTCCGAATATTTATGTGGAACTTCCTTTCTTCTAATCCATCCTGGATGGAATTAATTGGGCTGGATAGTTTTGTGTCATTTGCAAACACTGATAAATTACTTACAACACCCTCCCCAAAGTCATTAATGAACAAGTTAAATAAAAGTGGACCCAATACCAAGCCCTGAGGGACCCCACTAAGAACCTTACTCCAAGTAGAGAATGCACCATTAACAACCACCCTCTGTACCCGATCATGTAGCCAGTTTCCTATCCATGTGTAAACAACTTTAGTTTAGAAAGCAGTCGTTTATAGAGCACGGTATCAAACACTTCCACAAAATCCAAATAGATTACATCTACTGCCCCCCCTGTCCAGCATCTTACTTACCTCACAATAAAAAGCAATCAGATTTGTCTGACATGACCTATCCTTCATAAAGCCATGCTGATTGCTGCTCATAATGCCATTCACTGGAGAAAATTTTGAATGTGACCCCTTAAAAAGCCTTCAAATAATTTTTGCACCACAGATGTCAAACTTTACGGCCTATAATTGCCAGGCTGAGATCATAATCAATTTTTTTATCTACTTTGCCAGCGAAAATTCGCCAGAGTCGGTGTTAGTGAATTAGCGAAGTTGCGAAATGACGTCACACTGGTGAATTAGCGCTAGCGTTAGATGCTTTGCCCTTTAGTGAATTTCCCCCTTAGAGCTTCTACATTTACTCCTTAAAGTGAACTCATCACCCAGACACAAAAATCTGTATAATAAAAGTCCTTTTCAAATTATACATGAAATCCAATTTCAAATTTTTATTAAAGCATTCATAGCTGTTTTAAACTCATTTAAAAATCTCAGCTGTTATTCAAATATTGTCTGCCACTCCTCTATGCCTTAGGCATAGAGGCGGGGCAGATAATTGCTTTCACTTTCTATTCAGCCCTTCCTAGATACCACTGCTCCCCACACATTCCCCCAGTTCTCTTAACCATTTAATTGTGTAGCCAGGACATGGGGATAGACATCGGGTCCTCCATTCTGGTGCACAAACAAGATTCTGAGATGATGCAAGGCTTGCCTTAATAAAAGTGTCTACAAAATGGCTCCTCTAGTAAAGGAACACTTGCAGCAAAGCACTGCGCTTCTCCTCGTCTGATTCTACTTACTTCTCTTTGTGAATTCTACAATTTGGTATCTTGGACGTGGTACATGAACAAACACTTAGGAGCATAAGAGTGTTGGGTCTTACATCATCTATTGCAACTTTGTGAATAGTGATGGGCGAATTCCCGCGATTCGCCGCTGGCGAATAAATTCGCGAATCACCAGCGAAATTTTGCGGGAAAAACAAGTCGCCAAAGTTGACGCGACACACGTCAAAAGCGTCCCGCGACTCGTTTCGCAAATTTTTCGCCGATTTGCGAATTTCTCTGGAATTTTTCGGTGAAGCAAATCACTATTTGTGAATTAACAAAATGGCTCCTGCCTGCTTGCTATAATTATGAATTCCCAGACTGAAGGAAACAAGATTAAAATATTTATATACTGTAATTAATGTTCATTTTGCTTGACTAATGTGATAAAATGATTTTGAATTTTTTTTGGGGTGACGGGTCCACTTTAAGGGAATAAATTGAGAACAGTAATGAGTTAATATAATTTTAAATGACAACCATTTCTGTTCTGTGTTTTTAGCTGCAAACTTAATGCTACAATCAATACTCTGAAGGCACTATTTGAATAAATGATTTTTTTACAGTTACAGTTTCATTGTTTTTTGAACAAAAAGACACAAAACTAATCACATGCCAACAACACAATATTTCAATAAATTATTTTACTAGTAATTTGATGATGAGTGGAATCTTCAACCATATTCCTTCACTTTTTCACAAAATAATATGCATGTTCACACTATCCACATCCAAACTCTAAATGTCATGTGTCTTTAAAGCAATGTACAACTGAGGGCGACAAACATTTGTTCACAGATGCTGCAATGTGAATCTTTTTCATGAATATAAAAACTTGGGGTTCTAATTTGGTTTTGTATTTAATAAACTCAAAAATATATGCATGCCTAGTTTCAGTTAAAATATTAATAAAATTTAAGTTTCTGAACAGCTAATCAATATGTGATGCTTTGCAAAAAAACATAGATTGTCACTGCATACAGTAGATTTCAGCAATGTGTGAAATATTATGCGTTTGATGAGGAGCTGCCTAAAATGTACCCAGCAGCTATAGCTGCAATGTACATTCTCCTGCTTTATAAATAATCTGATACTGAATGGCTAGATCATCTCAGCTTTAACTTTCATTTCATGCCCTTTTATTGCACTTTTTCTCCAGAATTATAATACCACAAAAGTAATTTACTTACTTGTGTGCTCCGCTAGATAAAGACTAACTACCTAAATAAAGTTACATCCAAATGTGAGTAGTAGACTTACGTAACATTCAACTAATCATATTTGACTAATGTAATGTTATGTATTGGTCATTCTGAAAAATGTTACTTCCTTTAAACTGCAATGCAAAACATTAGAGAGAACATAGCAACAATAAATAACATGCTATCATGCTCAAAAATAAAATATTATGCAATATATTATGTAAGTACAACACATTATTGTGGACAAGGAAATGTTATTCCTAATATTACTGTGAGCACTGATTTGTGCTCTTATACACTTACTCAGCTTTGACATTAGATACATTTTTGAGAAATGGCACATACACATAGTGCAGGCCAGGGGTAGGCAACTCACAGCTCCAGAGCCTCATGTGGCTTGCTGCAGCTCGGTCTTGCGGCTTTGTCTGTCACAGCCCTTGCACCTGCTGGAGACTTCTTGAGTGTGCGACCGTGGTAATCTAACGGTTAGCTTACGGCGGTCACACAGCCAGCAGGCGCTAGGGCTGTATAGATGTCCCAGAAGTGACAGGCAAGATGATTCATCATGGTCCTTACTGCGGTCGCACACTCAAGACACGAGAGAAGCTTCCACAGTCCAGCTGCAGTAAGTGCGAGGGCTATAGATGTGGATGTGACCGGATGCATATTTTGATGATGTCTATAGCCCTCGCCTTTAAACAGATGAGAACACTAGCATTTAATAGGACTATTCAGTGTTTACTTTATTTCAAAGCAGGCCTACACATACACACTGCAATATTATTTGTTGTATTCTGTTGTTGTAACAGTTAAAATTTAAAAAAGGTTAAAACTTTTTAAAGTTTATAAACTGTGTTATGTTTTGCGGCTCCAGACTATTTTTCTTAAGTGGAATATGGGGCAAAATGGCTCTTTTGATAGTAAAGGTTGCTGACCCCTGCAGTTACTTCGGAATTAAGCTAGTGATTGCATCTGCCTATCGAAACTTCATTAGTCCTCTTTACTCTTACTTAGGTCAATTTGAATAGGGCAGGTACATTAAAGTTGTATGGACGTCTTTTTTAGAGATGTTGGTGCCAGTGCTTGAAGATGGCCACTTTTCATTCCAAAAGTCCAAGCAACCTGAATAAAGACAAAAGAGATCCTCTAATGCCCTACACATGAGCTCACCCTAAAATGAATGTTCCATGGCCCTCAAATGTCTTTTACAGGCAATCCCACTTAAAAAAGAAAGAAAGCAGGCAGCATTGTTTTTGGATGATCCTGTGCACTGAGTAGGCTACAAGCCCTGGATGACTTGAAAAATTTGAAAGACTTGGAAAAAAATGTTGGTGTGCAGTTTTACTTTAAGATATTTTAACTACAGTTGCTGGACAAAAGCTCCCATCATACTTTAAAACTGTATAATGATGGTAGTTGTAATCCAGGTACATATAGGTGAGCAATACTGTTGCAAATCATTGTCAGTGGGCATATTTCCAGGGACATACGGAAAAAGCCCTATTCCAAACTTGCATCATGAGATTTTCTTTCTATATTGTTACATAGAAAGTTGTAAGACAGACACAATGCACAACTATACAATTATAAAATAAAATATATATGGTATTGGATCCCTTATCTGTAAACATGTTATGCAGAAAGCTCCAAATTAGGGAAGGTCAACTTCCATAAGCCCCTATTTAAACAAATAATGCAAATTGTAAACAATTTTTTCCTTTTTCTCTGTTATAATAGAACAGTACCTTGTACTTGATCCCATCACTATACTATGTAAACTCTGATGAATATCTAACTACTCACATCAGTACCTGCAGATAACTGGTGGATAAATGAGTGAATGGAATAACTGAAGGGGCATGTTTGTAAAAGCAAGGGGTAGTTCTTCTTTCTACATCCTCCAGGTATTGCTGCATTAATCAGGTTCAGAAGGTATTTACTTAATCCCTTTATATACCTTTCATACTGTCTACTTAAACAACATCTTGGTTTCCTTTACAGGCTAAAGCTGAGGGAGTCATCTCAGGCAAAAGAATGCATTTCCTCTTTCCTGTTGTAACCACATTTTATATGGTTCAAATAACAAAAACAATCCGCCTTTCTGTTTTGGTTACTGGGGGCCTTTAGAATAAATATACTAAAACATTGCTAGCATCTATTTTATTTAATTATTTATTTATTTACCAGTATTTAAGATGGAGGATAATCATGTGCATGCAGAAATCACAGCATTTAAGAATTTAGCTCTTAAATTATAATTGAATATATCTCTGGCTACCACTATCACACAATGATCCTCCAGGGCATATGGCCAGCGTCCCTGCGAGCCCTTTTTAGTGCTCAGTAGTGATGGACGAATCTCCCCAGTTTCGCTTCGCCGAAAAATTTGCGAATTTCCAGAGAAATTAGCGAATTGAGGAAAAATTCGTGAAACGAGTCGCGGCATGCTTTTGATGCGTGTCGCGACATTTTCGTCGCGTATCGTCAAAAACTACGGGCGACTCGTGTTTTCGGCGAATTTACGCCAGGCAAAATTTCGCTGACGTTTCGCCCATCACTAGTGCTCAGTAACACTTCCTCTTATACATTCATGCTTCACGATGCCCACCTTTCAAATTGCAAAATATGAGCATAAGTCTCCTGAAAATGAAAGATATATATGAATGCATTAGCTAAATCTATATTTCAACCTAAGCAGTCACTAAGAGGTTACATTTGTACGAGAACTTATCATTCGTAGATATACCGTTTTGCTTATGCAAACTAAGAAATACTTTGCTCTCAGGTTTTGCTCTCCATGTAATCAGTAGTCCATACATAATAGTTTTAATCTTAAAAATATACAATTGTTTCATAGTACTGCTGTTTTAACTGCTGAAGACTAGCTGGGCTTATTAATGGACTATGAGTTTGTGTGCAGAATATCAATAACAGGCCACTTAGTTTTTGAAAGTTTGTAATTTTATATTAGGAAATGTATTCTATACGTTTTTAATGACAGAACACAGTACTGTTCAGTACACACCCTAGCCAAGTTTCTGGGCATTTGTGGGTTCCTGTAAGCTTGAAGATGCTTGCCCATTCTCTGCTATTGCACTTTGCTTTATTATTTTTTTACCTCCTTTTAACATGATACTGATCCACTCCATTGAAAAGTCTAACTGCTGCAGAAGTTCCCTGAAATCCCCCCAGATTGCAAGTTATTCAGACAGACAGGCTAGGGGGTTCCAAGAGGCACAAAAACTAGGGGACACATTCACTTGCCACCTGCCATTTTACAGTGCTGCCTTGTACTTGAAAGTGTTCCTCTTTCCTTACTATACATTAACACTAAGCTCCCCTTTGTGTCAGTAATATATGAGCTGTATTGCAATTTCCGCCCATATGAGCCAATTCATCAGCTTCATAAAGCAATGACTAATACAATGAACCAAGTGCATTTTATTACTGCTGGCCTAAGCATGTGAACTTACCAGTTTTACCGAGACTGGTAGTGCCATATGTCAATGTTACATGTTTAATTGATTTAATTGATTTAAATCAATTGATTTAATGTCCAACATCAGTAATGAAAAGGCTTAAAAATATCTGTAGACTAAATAATTTTGTACCCAAAGCCCAGAAGGTCTTTTGTTTCTAGGAGTGCAAAGAGATGTGTCTTAGGGCACAATCTATCAGGCAACTCCTAAAATGCTAAATAATTACACGCATTTTTGAACTTTGCACATTGTCCCTGACTTTGTAAACAGGGCCCTGTAGTTACATTCGCATTACTTATGATGAGATTTACATAGGCATGATTTCTAGGATTCCTAGAATGTAAATCCTAGAATGATTCTAAGAATGATCATGGGATATTTATTGTTGTTGGAGATAAACTTTTTTCAGTTTATATTTTACATTCAAGGCCAATTATATAAATTATGCAAAGTGCGTATATAATTATTTTAGCTGTATGACATTTTATCCAAAATAAAACACAAATATATAAATTGCGCTGGAAAAAAAATCACAGGTTTCTGCACCAACCAATTGTACATGTGCTTGGAAGAAAAGACCATATTTATGTTTGAGGCACAGTGCATATTGCACAACCAATTTCCAGAGAAAAGCAGGACGGTAATTATTTCATGTAATGGTTCTATAAAAAATAATAAGCAGTTTAATGAATAATTACAATACCAAAGGCAAATACAACTTAATAACAGGGACACCAAAACCTTCCCTGACATGTTTAGCCAACACTACTGAAACAGTAAGAATGATTTAATTGGGGACACTGGCAATGTGCTGCTGGTGCTGAAACCATGAAAAAACTGCAGCGATTCATTCACTATTAGACAACTTTTGTAACACGGGTAAGGTGTCAGTGATAAATGAATAATACTTATCAGTTATGTGTCATACAAGAAACTTTTTGGTTGAGATTAAGTGATAACTACTCTAAACAATACAATTACATTTCATTTAGTTTTTATCACACTATTAAAAGAGGTGTGTACAATCCTGCTTTACCTTCCATAAAATAAATACTGTAGTTGGATAATATTTCCTTTATTTGTGTCTTTTTGCATTTCCTTACTTAAAGGAGCAGGAAAGCGTTTTTACATTTGGGGTGCTAAATGTTAGACACCCCCAAGTGACTACTTTAACCTGCCTGATGCTCCTATCAGCTGAAAACCGCACCGACCTGGGGTTCTTCTAGCGAGCACCATGGAGAGATCAACTTCCTGCTTCCTCTCCTCGTCTCAGGGCTGCACGTGCACAGTAGAGAGGAAAGCCAAACTTTAATGAAAAAGTCAGCTATTTTGCTCTACTGAGCATGTGATTTCCCCAGGAAGTTGATCTCTCTGTGGTGCTTGCTAGAAGAACCCTGGACTGGTGCGGTTTTTGGCTGTTAGGAGGCACCCGCTATGTAAATCCGGCCCTGAAAGTGTCCAGCTAAAGGTTTTGAGCATAGGTTAGTATAACTTGTAGTATAACTACAATACACAGGTACTGTACATAAAAATAGAGGAAATGGACACCAGGAGGTTCTGTGTGAAAACAGAACAGGTGTTTATTATGTCCAAGACAAATATCCCCAGGTTTACTCACATGATATAGGATGATATTCACAGATGATATTCACAGAGGATAGACCACATCATACAGCAGGATGTTGCAACTCCCACAAGTCTTGATAGTCAATTGTACATCAATTCCCAAAGACAGATATACCTTTGTGGGGATCGGGATCATCAGTGAAGTATTAGGGAGACAAAGTCTAACACCCTATCCACTGAGTCCCTGCACTAAAGGCAAACAAAGAAGCCTTTGGGAAGCTACTCCCTGCTACTAATCCTTGATGGAGCACACAGCTGCTCATGCTATATAATGCTCTCTATCTCACTCTACTAGAGAGTCTATTACAAAACTAGTCTGTGCAAGCTATCCCTCGTTCACGGGGTTCCCTGGTCCCCGACTTAATCGCTTAAGGTACAGGTCCCTTTACAGCATGTGGCTTTACTGGGCCTTGGTATACCCAGGTTCAATGGGGCACGTCCAGATGCTAAGGACACCAGCAGCCAAAAAGGATGAGGCCACTCCCTGTCCAACACTATAAAGACGTTTGGCAGGAATAATTAGTGGTGTTAAATGTAAATTATACACATAGGCATCTGCCTAGTAACTAGGGAAATAAAGGAAGGTAGGGTTTAAAGCCATATGTGCGTTATAAAACCTATGGGTCCCTACATATATGTACAGTATTCTGTTTACTAATCTCTACTAGAAGAGAAGTGAAATCACCTTAAATTGTTCACTTTCATTTCTAAACGCATTTATCTGCTCATGGGAAAGTATAAAGTAATTAACAAAAAGATATAAAAAGGTTACACTCTTCTCATCCCTACTTTATATAACATAACAAATGTGTATTATTCAACATCAAAAGGCTAAGATGTAACAATACTAACCACAAAAATGCATTGCTTTAATTGTGAGATTAATTGAAAAACATGAATGAATTTTTAAACTCAAATATATGTGCTATTAGTAACAGCCTTTTGTGTGGTTACTTTTCTGTGAACCAAAGGCTAATATCAACATTAGATTTGGCTTATGTTTACTTAGCAGTTGAAGAGCCACACCCTGTTATTGAAGTATGGATCAAAGTAATATGGGTCATGCATGAATAGATTTTTATATGATCTAAAGAGAAATTTAAATAACTTTTTGCTTAACCTGGGTTACACATGTTTATGTTTCTTAAAACCCATGGGTTTCAATGGGCCCTTTACAGAAAAAAAGCAATTAGTATTTATCAGTTGCTGAGTTCATACATGCAGTTTTGTAGTAGAATTTTGCATACATACCCAACCAATTCCATGTTTCTTATCAATATTAATGTATTACTATGCTTTGTATAATGGCAATATATTTCACAAGCCTTTTTACAGAGATTACACATCAACTGCATATTAAGGGGCTGATTTGTCAAGGTACAAATTCGATTTTTTACATGGGGAGGGGTTACTGCTGAAACAATTAGGGCTATCAAAGTTCAAATTTTACAGTTTTATTAAACACAAAAACTTGGATGTAAAAATTCTGCAGAATATTTGCTTTGGTTTATCTATTGCAGTGATCCCCAACCAGTAGCTCGTGAGCAACATGTTGCTCTCCAACTCCCAGTGGCCTCAAAGCAGGAGCTGATTCTTGAATTCCAGGCTTGGAGGAAAGTTTTGGTTGTATAAGAACCAGGTTTACTGCTAAACAGAGCCTCAATACAGGTTACCAATTCACCACCCCAAGAACATTTTTCTTCTGAATGTTGCTTATGACCTCAAAGGGTTGGGGATCCCTGATCTATTGGGTACAACAAATGCATGGCAGGTAATACAAGAAAACAGGTATTCAGTACAGAGATCCGTTTGGTAAAGAGAACTACAGCGGTTGATGTACTTGGTGAGAAGAAATTTGCAGATGTTGATTTATTGCAAGTCAAAGTAGAAATGTGAAAAAAAACTCCCAAATTCCAATAGATCTTCCTCCAATAGGTGCTCCCTGCATTCTCCAGTAGGCCAGGACATGGTACTTCATCTACAGTAGTTCACTGGCTATGAGCTGGGTTTAACTTTGAGATAAGTGTTGGATATGTGATAACCTTATAACTCCAACTACATAATATTTTTGGAATCCAGTGCTACCAGCAATAACCTATACCAGACCCATTACCACAACAGGTTAGCCCAGCAACTGCATAATTTTAGGAATCAGTAATAGTTATGAGTTTTTTTTTGCTAATGTATAATAAGGGTCCAACTTGAGTTATAATATCACATTCTCTCATTGTTTTGTCGATGTTTATTGTACGTCAAGCAAGTGTCGTGTGGATTCACCATATGTATGTGCATAAAAGGCAGACTAGGAATTTTTCATTATGTACCGCGAACTAAATTGACCAGCTTCTTATATAAGGCTTAAATGTAAACTTTATATCATCGCCAATATGGCAGAAGTTTATCAAATGCTAAATACAGGTTTTTTCAGTTTAGGAAAATTAGTACAATGCTGTAACATATACCTAATAATTAAGCAAATGATTTCCAGTGTAAAAAAAGGATCAAGCCCAAACTGGCAATCTCCCTGTTATGGAAGATGCCAGAGGGACTTTTGTAAAAAAGAAACAAAAAAAAACTTGAGTGTCTGTCATAATAATTTGGTTCAGAAACCCTAGACTGAACTTGTGTTCCTAAATGCCCCACCTAAATTTGAGTCTGTCTCTTACAGACATAGATGAGTGAACTAACTGTGAAAAGAATTAGCTCCCTTCTGCCATGATGTGACAGGCATATAAGGCTTTTGAATGCATCACTACTATATGCAATTAGAGTGTCAGTTTTGAAGGACATGTGCGGCAGCCACTCGTATAGCCCAGTATTTATCAAAATCACCTATCTGACTAAAATGGTTCATTTGGGCTTAGTTATAGAGAATGCATCACATGTTACTAAAATTCTCTATAAAAGATATTCAGACAGCGCTACGAAATAAGTACAGCGCTACGAAATAAGTTGGACGCTATAGAAATACATGTTAATAATAATAAATACTCATGCAGTCCATCTCTGCTATCCAAAGAGTGAAATATAAATTGTCACTGTCCAAGCAGGTACACTCCATTTGTTGCCTTATGAACCAAATCCAATTGATTAGATTGTGTGGGATGGGGGGGGGGGTGGTTTAGGAGGAGGCACTGAATTCAGAGGTTGCTCAGAATGGCCAACTTTCATGTAAACTCTGCAGGGAATTTAATAAGTGAGTGAATAATATTTATATAAGATTTGTAATAAAGGAAGTACAGTATACTGTAGAGGATAGGATCCTCCTCTTATGTAACCCTGGAACAATAAATATCACCTCCGATTGTGTAACAGGTATTAAAGTAGGTATGGAATGTGAAATGCCAGCACATTCGATTTTTTGGTCCATTCGTGGAAGGTAATATACTGAGAGACTTCAGTGTTCAATTACTTGCTAGGCTGGATACCCCACATGACTTTATGTCCTACACAAAAATGTAAAATCTTACCTTAGAAAAATCACCACTCAGTGTTACTTAATGTACAAAATTTGTAAATATGTTTCCTGATTTAAAGTGGTAGCATAAGGATGCTTATTCTGGCCCCAGCAAAAAAATATTCAGGGTCCTCCTTCATTTCATGGTGTCATAACGACCAACCCTTCCATCCCCTCCACCACATACTTTCACATGTCAGAACATAACATGATCAGGAAGAAGAACATAACATGATCAGAAAGAACTGAGAGTGCAGAAGCCTAAATGGCACAAGTGCAGGCACAAAGGACAGTACAGTGTAGACATGAGATAGAGTGGGAGGGAGGTTTTACTGATTCAATGTGTCCCTCTCCCCTGGGTCACCCTGCAGTCATGTGGTCTACTGTATACTAGTTAGGCTGCCAATCAATAATACTATGACAAAATACATGCATTAAAGCAGGATAATGGTGACAGTATATGCTACAAAGTACACAGTGGACATAGGTATCTCCTTGTATTCTGGAGTGCTGATACCTGCAGATATTTAGAGAACTATTGTGTTTACAGTTATCCTACTGCCTATGCAAGCCTAGACCTTTTAAAAAACTCTACAATTTTTTAATCAACGTAAAATGTTTTAATATGTACATTATCATTTGGATATCTTAAATGAATGATCAGACAGATCAGACAGAGCTTAAATAAAATGTTGATATCATCCATTTTTGAGGGTTATTTATTAATGGTGGAATGCTAGAGTTTTTTATACCGCAGATCAGTGAACCTCAACCAGTGGCTCATGAGCAACATGTTGCTCTCTGACCCCTTGAATGGCGCTCTCACTGGTCTCAAAGCAGGTGTTTAGTTTCGAATTCTTGACTTGGAGGCAATTTTTGGTTGCATAAAAAACAGGTGTACTGCCAAACAGACCCTCCTATAGGCTGTCAGTCCATATAGGGACTACCAAATAACCAATCACAGCCCTTATTTGGCACCCACATGCACTTTCTATGCTTGTGTTGCTCCCCAACTCTTTTTACAGTTGAACTTAAATGAGCTCACAACTCGAATGGTATGTCGTATCTGGAATGGTGAACTCACAACTTGTATGGAAAAAACTTGATTCTGCAAGTTCAACTTGAGAAACCCAAAAACTCAAATAGGCAAAGGTTAAATCGAGCTCAGCGCTGCAGAGGGATCTTCTTTGAAAAATGTTATGAGCAGCACCACAGGGGTTGTGGACCCACTTGTCCACGATATAAATTAAATGAATTGGCTTAGGTGGTGCGCTTGCCAGTAATTATTTATCAGTTTTCCCGTCTCATTTGTAACTCTTGATAGAAGGCATATAAATGTTAAGTTCAGGCTGTAAGCGTTAAGTTCAGGCTGCAACTTACTTGCTGCTTTGAAAGCAGCAAGTAAGTTGCAGCCTAAACTTAACGCTTACAGCCTGAACTTAACATTTATATGCCTTCTATCAAGAGTTACAAATGAGACGGGAAAACTGATAAATAATTACTGGCAAGCGCACCACCTAAGCCAATCCAAAAACTCAAATGAATCGAGTTTTCCACTGGAAAAACTCGAATTGCTAGATTTATTTGCGTTTTTGTACAAAATCCTCAGAAAAAACTCAAACATCATGTAGGCTATTAACATATTCAATGGTTCAAAGGACCTCTGCCATTGACACATATATGACCTTGACTTGTTATTGATGTATATTCATATTCAAGTTATTTCCAAGGTTGGGGTATAATAAATCACAAAAAAATTAGTCTTTTTTTTTAATCAAAAATGTTTTGACCAAATAAATCAACTAGAAAACAAAAATTTTCCTGGAAAAAAACACCTCAAACCTGAAATAACCCCCTAAATGCTCATCTGATACTGCTTTTCAAAAAATCTCAAAATACAAGGTATCTTGAGTTGTTGAGGATTGACAAATACTAAGTTTAATATTAAGGTCCCATACTCAGATATATTGTTTATCAGGATTGCATCACGTTTCTCCTCTCTCTGTTTTTATTCATGACTGCTCATTGTAGACTATTTGCAATATTCGTTTTTATTATGTGGTTATTAATGATTTATTTTAACCAGTGTTATAGTTTTTATCATGTTGCTGAGAATCACCTATTTTGTTACCAATGGGTGTGGGTAATTTAGCCAAATTTTTGGATAGTTTCCCAATGGGTTAGTGGTTGACTTTGAAGTCTAGCTCTTTATGTTACACACAAATGAAGACCAATTCAACATGGTTGACTGATAATGGTAGTATAACATCTGTGATAAAACAGCACCATCAAAAGCATACACAATCAAATAATATTTAAAAAAAATATTTCTCTTCTAACAGGCAATTTAAGGATTATATAAAAGAATCTTCTTATCCAATTGCCAAAAGAAATTAATTGATGTGGATGTCAAGTAAGTAGTTGATGCATGCTAAAAAATGTTTGATGCTTGGAGGGAAGAACATTTTAAGAGAAATCATCACTAATACAAGAACAACTTTCTTTAATGTTATATATCTGACAATTGATAAAAAGTTGATTGTATAAAAAATTGAACATTTAAATTGTCCATTATTGGTATTAAGTGTTCATCTACAGTGGAAACAGGGAAAATAGGGTGTTAGTACAGGTATAGAATCTATAATTCTGAATGCTCGAGACCTAGGGCTTTCTAATAAGGGGTCTTTCTGTAAAATGAATCTTCATACCTTAAAGGAAAACTATACCCCCCGAACAATGTAGGTCTCTATAAGCAGATATTGCATAAAACAACACATATGTAAAACCCTGCTTCATGTAAATAAACCATTTTCATAATAATACACTTTTTTGTAGCATGTGCCATTGGGTAATCATAAATAGAAAATAGCCATTTTAAAAAATAAGGACAGCCTCCTGGGATCCTAGGATCCAACGGTGCAGACATACATACCAAACAAACTATAAAGTTAGGTCACACGAGCCAATAAACATACAGAGTTCTGTCTTTTGCTTCAGCACTTCTTCATGTTACAGTTAGAGTTGAAATATTTCTGGTCAGGTGATCTCTGAGGCAGCACACAGACCATCATGAAATGGTGGTTCAAGGGAAGAGATGTAAAAGGGCAACATTTACTTAAATATATATACCAGGTAGGTAAGATTCTTTAATATGTCACTTGATTTGATATAAACTATCTGTTGTTCAAAAATAAATTTTCGGGGTATAGTTTTCCTTTAAGTCTACTAAATAATAATTTAAACATTATATAAACCCTGTCGGATTGTTTTGCCTCCAATTAGGACTAATTATATCTTAGTTGGGATCAAGTGCGAGGTACTGGTTAATTATTACAGTGAAAAAGAAAATAATTTGGATTATTTGATTAAAATGAAATCCATGGGAGATGGCCTTTTCTGTAATTCAGAGCTTTCTGTATAACAGGTTTTTGTATAATGGATCCTATACCTGTATCTCCAACAGTGTGACTCCAATAACTTCTTATTTGGAGACCCAAAAGTCAGACCAATTGACTAATGGCTGACTGTTAGAAGCAAATTATTAGCACCATCTTGATCAACATGTCAAACCACGCAAGCAATGTTGCACACTACACACTTACTGGCTGTATCTAGACTGATGGTATATAAATAGTAATAAAAGTACAGATATAATAATTATGAAAGGTAAAAAAAGCAAAGTATATGAGAATCATGCTGTAGCTTTAGAGCACTAGGGTCTGGCACATAGGATGCAATATATGAAATATATTGTTTTACGGGATTAATATGATCTCCCTGTTAAACTGTCCCACCATTAAATGGAAAAGAACAGCTATAGAGAGTGAAGATGTTATTCAAACATATAGACCAGCATAAAACACAATTTTTCCCCATGAAATGCATAGTATTTGATTGCCATTGCCATTTGAAAATATCAACATTATTTTCTTTTATAAAAACGATCTCTTCCTTTTATGTTACTTTAATTTATAATTGAGATATATATATATATATATATGTATATATATATCGTCAAAAGTAGGTAGCCGCACTCGCAGGACTTATGAAGAAAAGTTTCTTTATTGCAGAAAAAAGATCACTGACGTTTCGGCTGATACAACAGCCTTTTTCAAAGTAACCCGGAATTACAAAACATCACTTAAAATACAAAAAATGGCGCGAAGGCCCGGTGACCCCCCAGGATGTGATGAAAGAAAAGGAGGGAAAAAAAGGTATTAAACCAAAAAACAAAAAAAAGGGAAAAAAAGAAAAACAGTGACATCTCCATAACAAAGGATGTGCAAAAAAAGTGAATACAAACAATATAAATATACACATATAATGAATAAGTGTCCTTTATGAATAATCCCCGAACTCAAACAATTGTTTCCTTGTTACCACTACTGCGTGCCTAGAGGCGGTACCTCCTCTATATAAAGGAAAAATCCAATTAAAAAAAAAAAGGTAAAATGAACATCCGGTCAAATTAGTCAAAGTAACAAATTTTACCTTTTTTCAATTGGATTCTTCCTCTATATAGAGGAGGTACCGCCTCTAGGTTTTTTGGTTTAATACCTTTTTTTCTCTCCTTTTCTTTCGTGACATAACTTGTGGATTGGCACCCAGGCAACGGAGTAGACTTTTTCGTGAGTGCCGTTTTTTTCAACTTTCCTATATATATATACTGTATATAAAAACTTTGGAAGAGCCGGCACTCACGTCACTCGGTTCAACTTGCCTTGGTGCAGTGTCCAATATTTTGAAATAATTATCTCATAAAGAAGGTCCGCACTCTCAGGACTTAAAAATTAAATAATGTTTATTAACAAAAGAAGACTAACGTTTTGGCCTCTCAGAGGTCTTTCTCAAAGTATATCAAATATATATATATATATATATATATATATATATATTCATAGAAACTAGAGGCACTCACAGGTCTTGGTATTGAAGATTTATTGAATGTTCAAATATTCCCCCACATCAACGCGTTTCAGTTCCTTTAGAACTGTCATCAGGATTCTAAAGGAACTGAAACACGTTGATGTAGGGGAATATATGAACATTCAATAAATCTTCAATACCAAGAACGATAAAGAATATGGAGTGCAGCCATGGTCTTTGAAGCTACTGTTAAATTCGCAGTAAGTTTAGGAATTGTGGCTAAAAGCACTTTTGGGCTGTTGCAAAGTAAGTTCCCATGCATAATTATGATTGGTGGTTTCCTGCAACATGCCCCTCAGAAGGTGTCCAATGTAATTACAGTTTGAGCTATTTGGCACAACCTGGCATTATACTGTGGTTTAGCAATGAATATAGTTGAGAGCAGTGTGGATTGCTCTTTTCACTTATAAATATTTATAAGTTGCACCATTAATTTTAATTAAGATTGTCCTTGCAAACCACATATTTTCACCATATTATTTGTGATACTAATTGTACCTTCAAGAACCCAGGTGACAAGTTTATTGGCCTCTGACAGGGATTTATTACATTCATACCAGTGTTTCTGAGGAGACAATTTACACACACCTGCTCTAAATTTAAATAAGTTAAAATAAATTTCCTACAAAAATAAATATTTTCCCACAAATGTGTTCCCCTTCTTGGATATTCCCCGAACACTTTTGCAGCTATTGTGTATACAGTAACAAGCCAGTTATAATAAACTATTAGTGATTGTGCATTAAGAAATCTTTCTTGGTTTGGATAAATTATAGCTCAAGGTATAAAAATTGGACATATGATTCAAGAATTTTTCAGTGGGTGAGTCAATTTTTCTTTTAGGGATTTTAAAACCAGCTCAGTCATAACTGTCTTTTCATTTTAAAGAACATTTTGAAAATTGCATAGGCAAAATTATATAACATTTTAAAACCCATGAAAAAGAGCAGAAGTTATAAACATACTTATTTTAACATATATAAATAATAATTAATTATGGCCAATAATATATTAGATAATGGATAATAAAGGATATGGATTTAGCTGTTTTGAAATTTTGAGAAAGGGAAACAGACATTTAAGTAAAATACCCTAAATACACTCATATTGATGATGATCACATTGATGCTCCCAATGAGTACTAAAGAGTACACTTTTATGCCCCTTGCTCTTGCACGTGCATACCCGGGTCATACCCCTTTTAGGCTGCCAATACTGTCCATCAGAGAGCTTTAAATAGAGTCATCTACTCATTCTCAATTTCTTTTTTTGGTGCCACAATAACAGAAACCATAGATATTTCATAATAAAAATAATAGGCAAAATGTATGTTTAGCATAAGCCCTATTCTTCTAAAGGGTGTGTACTGTTCCTTTCAAACCTGGACTGTTTCTACAATGTAATGTTTTTCCATAAGTGCTCATTCTAAGATTTTATTTTTAGCACAGACATGCCATAGTAATGCTGTAAAAGGAATGTGTTCTTATGTAACATACAGGAGTAAAAAAATTGATTTAAATCATATAATGTATTTGGGTCATTAAATCTACAAAAATGACACAATGTAATCCACGTATATGAGCAAGAGAAGGATAATGCATGAAGCTGAAAGAGGATCTTGAACTGTCTACACCCATATTCAGTTTTTTGTTGCAACCGCCACAACTGGCCAATGCTGTTTTTTTCTTTAATAGTTATCTGGCACAGAGCATACTCCTATTGAAAACTTGCTTTGAAACATGCAAGGATTTTGTCTTACTCTAGTAAGCTATAAAGAGCTGTACAGACTGGCCCTGTCAGGGATTTAGGACATAAATTATCCTGGATCTGTTATTTATGATTTATTCTAACTATGCAGTTTCAGTACTCTATTATACAGATGTAAACTTTGTCCATATAAGTGCAAACCACCCCATGTACAGTATTACATGTAATGAAGCAGACAAGGCCAACATTTGGCAGCAAATTCACTAAAAAGTGCAAACTCGCCAGCAACTGCTTTGCAGCCATCGCAACACTTTTGCAGCCTAACACCCTTAAAAAACATATTCCACTCAAAAATTATGATGTAAGTAACTGAAGATTGAGGATGTCTGTGCACTCCAATGCACTTCACCAGGTCAGAGATGACGAAGGCAAGTTTGATGATAGAGGTAATGTTCATTAAAATCCGCATCTTAGTGATTTTGTGGAGTTACGTCCATTCGCCAGAGAGAAAATACGCCTGGTGTGAGAGTGCGAAGCAACACTAGATCCATCTCCTTCACTAGCGATGTGCCTCATGCGCTTGTTAGTAAATCGGCAAAGTAATGAAACGACGTCACGCTGGTGAATTTTCGCTAGCGTTAGTCACTTCGCCCTTTAGTAAATCTGTCCCTTGGAGTGCTTGCTCTGGTGTGATCCAAAGAATGATAGGTATCTGATCATGGTCGGTTTAAGACAACTTTTCTGTCTATTGTGCAGTGTAGTGCAAACAGAACATTTTTGTAGAGCAACATTGTATAAGAAATACAAATAGTAGTTTACCTAAGAGGATAGCAATAATTAATCATTCAAAGGTGTCTTGAAGAGTGGGAAGGGTGTATAGCTGTATTAAAGCAATTCTTACATTCCATGTACTACCCAGTAATTAACTGAACATGCAGAAATACCACTAAGTATAAGCAATTACATTATTCTTCATAAGAGATATGCTGCAGGATATACACAATTTAAGAAAATTGAAAATAAACAGGTGGGAGCTGAATGATTTGGGAATGAACACGGATTTTGTTGGAGCGACTGGTGATTGGAATGGAGCTTGATGGGTAATATGAAGTTCAAGAGATAATGACCAAAAGGTGTACTTGTAACAAATTGGGCAGACAAATGTATCCACTGCTTAAAGTGTTTGTGTTTACATTCCAGGATTACTTCTTATTCGAGAGATCACTTTCCCATTAGGTCCTAAAAGCTGAAGCTTGCATCCTGTATAATTTTCCAGCAACATCATGAACAGCAGGAGTTTATCAGTTCTCTTGAATATTCTCAGAAAAAGAATATGTGGAAATGCCAGGTGAGAAGGAAATCACAGTGGACATTTAAAGGGGAACTCTGGCTTCCAAAATAAAATTTGATAAAGATGCCCACATAACACAGGAACCCCTAAGATACTCATCACGGTTACCTATTTCTTAAAAGAAGTATGAATAAATGCCATTTTCTATGCAGAAATCCAGCTATTTAACAGCTCTTCTCTTTCTGAATTATTTGAAATCCTGGCAGGGAGGGAGGGACTAAAACACTGATGTTAAAATTGTAACAACTTCTCCACAGCTTACAGACAGCATGCAGGAACTACATAACCCACGATGCATTGCACTGTGATGTTCTGTTCCTTATTGAAATCATGTGTGCAGGGAATTGTGGTGTTTGGAGGATGGAGGTGAAGGACAGATGAAGTAACAGTAGTCAGCCAGCTCAGCAAAGCTTACTGAGAGGTCATCAATCAGTAAGGTGGTCTGTGGAGACAACCCACGGGCACAAAGACCTGGATGGTGAGAAATGACATTTAATCAAAAGTGCAAAGCTCTAACTGATCATATTTATTTCCAGTATAACATTGTTTCCTGTTTGGAACTTGAGGAAGTGCCCAAGAAAGTGACCAAGTTTGTAGAGATTGTTGTGTAGGGCCATATATGATACTTCCCTACATGCAAATTTTTTTTTTAGTTTTGAGTAGTTTTCAGTTAAGGTTGAATTTAACAATCAGTTTAGGAATAATAAAAATAAAATAATACTAAAAGAGTAAAGACATGTGCCCCTTAAAAGTGTAATGTGTGTAGTGATGGGAGCGAATCTGGGGTGTTTCACTTCACAGAATTTTTGCGAAATTCTCAGGAAATTCCCGAAAAATTTGTGAAACGCCACAGGCGTCTCGTTTTGGACTCCAGCGCACATTGCTTGTGTCCAAAACAAGACACCAGTGAATTTTTGACAGACGAATCGTGCAAATTCGACCCCAGGCAAATAAATTCGCCCATCACTAAATGTGTGGTATACAGTAGATGCATATTTAGCCGGTTTACAATATGAAACAATAGACCTGCCATAATCCTGAAGTCTTTCTGGGTAGTGGAGTGTAGGTATTGGTTACTGCACTGGGATAATTTTGTCCAGTGTTAGTAAAGGACACACAGGGTGTCATTTATAAAGTTTGCACAGCGCATAATTGTTCACAAATGGTAGTTTTGCCCATGCTTTTTCCTCAACGCTACAATATTGCACTACTGTGCCCGTGTTTCCGGTTTTTGCGAATTCGCATTGTGAATGAATTTTCGCAAACAACTCGCAAACAAAACGGGTCTTTGCGTGAGTACAGGCAATTTGCGAGGTTGTTTTGTGAGAAAATAGCGTTAAAAGTAACTTAAATTTGCAATTTGCAAAAAAGTTTTGCAAATATTTTCTCTGCCACCAAAGTTGTTGTGCAGAGTGTTCGCAATTTGTGATTTTTGCCATATTTAAAAAGCTCCTATAGACATTCACAATGTGAAAAACAAATTCACAAATCTGTTTGCACACTCTTATTCAGCTTTATAAATATAACCAGGCGCAGGGCAAATATATTCACTCTGCGAACCAATCTGCCCTGAGCGAAGTTTATAAATGACCCCCACAGAGTGGATCATTCACCTTCCTCTATATCTATATCAATATTGTTGTGAATAAACTATTACTGAAAATTACCACTTTCGTTGGTGTCTGCCTGGAGGAGGTAAGTTCACTACTACCTCCTCTGAATTACCCATTGGGTTTTTAAGTGTTTTTAGCTAATTTTATCCTTTTGGCGCCTCTGTTTTGTCTTATCACAATACCGAGTCCACCCAGAGTGGAGGGGTGTTATCCCCATTTTTCTTCCTTTTACAGAGAGCGACTTCTTATTCCTGAGTGGGGTCAGGATAATCTCCTCACCTGCCTATACAGTGGTTGCCTATTGGTAACCCTGGCTTGTGAGTATTAATTTGTTTACTCTATCATTACTCCTTGTAAAAACATATTACACTATTGGGGCTCTTGGTGTTCCTTTTTGTCTTCATTTTGTATTCACCTTCCTCTGTCTCTGTTCATTACTCAGGCTGAGAGTAAAGATGATCCACTGTCATGTGCTCCTCCCTGTAGTTTCATTGACAGGCATTGAGTAAAAATGTATACATGTTTCTATGCCAATATCTGCCTCATGTAGCTCCTCTCTGGCAGACATTGAGCCTGTTAATGGAGCTACAGAGAGGGGCACATGACAGAAGAAAACTTGTTTCCTCTGCCTGCATATAAAACACAGGAGGATCATCTGCTATGCCATAAGAGAAAGCTTATCTATAAACTGCAAGACTGGGTAAATGGCTTTATGTAAGTTTTTGAGTTACTCCACTGAAACAATTCCAACTTTTTATTGATTCAAAGCCCTGAAGACCCATTGTTTCAGTCAGAATTCTATACTGTGTATCCAGACAGACTGTTTTGTTTTTAATATTTACTGCTGCTGAGGTTTAGAAACCTACTGCAAGCCTTTAGGTTTCAGGGTGGGGCAGCAAAAGCAATAAACAATGAAAGCTTATATTTAATGCCAAGGTTTCTTGATAACACCCAAGTTTTCAAGAATGAACTCTTTAAAATTGTTTTCTAAATTACGCCTCTGCTTTCTGGCCCTGCTCTCCTCCCTGAGCACTCGGTTTCTCATTGCAAGATGAGTGCACACCTTCCAAGAATGTCATTTTGCTTTACGCAATGTACTGAAGATTTAAGTATGGGTAATATAATAATTGCTTTGCATACATGTGTGCTTACCACTTGCACAACTATTTGCTGTAATGTTTGGGTAAAACCCCAATCGACCTTTATAAAAACATTCCATAAAAATTACATCACTTCGTTTAATTAGTCTTATTAATGCTTGCCTTGAATACACAATGATGACTATACTGATGGACCTTTGAATAAAAGCTATATGAAATAAAAAAACAAACTATAATGTTTTAGAAGAAAATATTACTCCAGCAATTAATTTGTTATGCTTCTAGAGCTTAACCAATTGCTAACACACTTTTTTCGCTACTTGCACACTACCATTTTTATACCTGTTAAACCACAATAGCAATCGCACATTTAAAGGGTAAGTCAACCCCAAAATAAAAATGGGTCTAATAAAATAAAACATATATATCAATATTTCAATCCACATTTATTAAATGCTTTTATAGGTATCTGTAAAAACAAAACAAAAGCAGTATTTGCCTAAAAGTTTCATTTTAAACTATGTTGCAAAAGTACCCAGCAACAACAGTTGTCAGTCTTACATTGTTTCAACAGTCTGAGCCACCATGGCAGAGAAAAGAATTGTCAGACAAACACTGCTTTCAATAGCATAATATATACAAATAACGTAAAAACACCCATAGAAGATGTTAATGAATGTATATTGCAAAATTGCTTAGAATTATGTTTTCCTTTATTAGGCTAAAATTTATATTAGTTGTTGAAATTCTCTATAATATGCATAGTGTAGAAATATTAAGGAGTGCACTCTATTGGACTAAGAGTATAAACAAAGCCTTCTATGCAATAAAAGGGTCTAAGCATCATTTACTTACCCTAGGCTCAATTGCTACTGTGCATCCCTTAGATTACAGTGATCCCCAACCAGTAGCTCGTGAGCAACATGTTGCTCTAAACCCCTTGTATGTTGCTCCCAGTGGCCTCAAAGCAGGAGCTTATTTTTGAATTCCAGGCTTGGAGGCAAGTTTTGGTTGTATAAAAAACAGTTGTACTACCAAACAGAGCCTCAATGTCGGTTGACAATCCACATAGGGGCTACCAAATTGGCAATCACAGCACTTATTTGGCACCGCAAGGACATTTTTCATGCTTCTGAATGTTGCTTGCGGGTTCAAAAGGTTGGGGAACCCTGCCTTAGAAAGTACTTGCCCCCCAATATAAGCAGTTGCAGCTTTTTTTGCACTTTGTACATTGTGTTCTGCATTGTAAATCACTCCCGACTAAGTTTATCCAGGAGCAGTTACCCATAGCAATTAATAAAGCATTCAATAAGGTTCATTCACAAGTAATTAGTAGCTGCTACCCACTGATATAGGCGGTTATAACCTGCAGCAAAATATTAATTTTTACTACATAACTCTCAGGGGGAGATTCATTAAGAATCAAGTTGTGTTTTCCACAAAAAAATCGAGTTTTCAAATTAATTTTTTTGGTCAAAAATCTAATTGTTTAGGTGGAAAAAACCTGCAAATTTCTTTGAGATTTATTATACCCCAACCCTGAAAATAGCTCAAATTGAATAATACGCCATGTAAAACCTGTCAAGGTCATGTAGGAGTCAATGGCAGAGGTCTCTTGAACCATTTGAAGATGTTAATAGCTTTCATGTTTGAGTTTTTTCTTGAGGGTTTTGCCCAATTCAAGTTTTTTTTTGCCGAAAATTAAATTGACTTTTTGGGTTGTTAGTCCTGAACTCGCTGAATCTAATTTTTTCATTCCAGTTTTTTCTTAAATTACCATTCAAGTTGTGAGTTCACTCGAGTTCATTCAAAGTATAACAAAAACTCAAATTTGACCTTTGTTAAATAACCCCCTTAATGTGTGAATACAGAATACTTAACAAAAAATAGTAAAACTAAACTTTATAGGAAATGAGACATGACCTACAAAACAAGGGGAAGATCTGCAACAGGGATGCAGTTACTAAATACATGAATTTATTTCATTGCATAAAAAACAACTGACAAACATCATTCATTACAGTGAAACTGCTTAACTGCTGATAATCAAAACACACAGAGTTGTCATGGAGCATGAACTATTTTTCCTATAATTCTCTTGATGATGGTTACCTGTGGAAACAGAGGGAAAATCATAGTCACACCCTGTGCTGTAAATTATTTTAAACTGTAAATGATGCATCACACAGTGAACCACAAATTTAAAGGAGGAGATTCATTTTACAGAGCTCATTATGCCTAGATAAACACCAACTTCGGCATCCTCACTGACTGCATTTAATATGGAACAGTTCCTCACAGAGAACCAGTTTCAAGAACATAAAACAAAAAACTCATCGGTAGCTAGAACATGTGCAAAAGCCTGCAACAACTGGTATAATAGATTGGCTGACCCTAAATATCCTGTGCACTGTCTAGGCCACCAATGTTAACAAACAGAAAGCATTTATACTGGGTAATAAGGGTAATTTAAAAGTGTGTAGTCTTTACCAGGTCTATTAACTCATAGCAAAAACATGAGCTTTTGCTGTTGGTTACTAGACAAGGTACAAAATTTGAAGATGTTGCAACGCTACCCCAAAATGGTATTGTTCAATGAATCTCAACACCTTTTGGGGTCTAGCATCTTGATGCTAAAAGACAAATACAAGAGGTCCTCTGCACTCAACCCATTATCAATATATTTAAAACATTGAGA
>CM044441.1:84747984-84806863 GCA_024363595.1 Xenopus borealis
TTATGTAATGGCTGCATGACCTGCTAATAAAGCATTGTTATATTCTCCTCATCCTCGGCTGCCAAACACAACAGGTGGGAGCTGTAACAGGGAGCTGGTCACTACTCCTATATGAACTATAACAAACAAGGGAAAGTTGTGCTCACCACTAATTTTTAAAAACATTAGGCGGGGGTGCAATGAGGCTGTGACCACAAAATACATATAGACAAATACAAGAGGTCCTCTGCACTCAACCCATTATAAATATATTTAAGACATTGAGACATTTTGTACATACAGTACAGCTACTAAATGCCTTACCCTTTAAACAATTCAGGGATTGTTTGTCCATATACTGCAATATATTTAAGATGGCTAACTACGTCAAATTCATCCCATATCTGGCCAGTCCTACTCTCAATTTTCATCTGATTCATTAAGAATTCTATTGCTTCATTATACATTTTACAAAGGGACTAAGTTTTACCTGCAACTTACTTGCTGTTTTCAAAGTAAAACTCCCAAAAATCCAAAAAAAGTAGTGGAAAAGTTTCCTGGATGTATTATGCCACAAAACTGCAACTATTCGAAGTCTGAAAATACTCCAGCTAAAACCTATCAAAATTATGTAGAAGTCAATGGCAGATGTCCCTGTACAGCTGAAAGTGGTTTTAGAGGTTTTCAGGTGTTTTTAATGCTGGCTTTTGTGCTACAAGTTGAAAAAGTCACAGTTTTAGCAACTTTTCCCATTTGTGCTTTTCATTTTGGATCTTTTAATACATTTCATGACATTTGTGGTTTTAGAGAAAGTTAGATAAGTTGTGGTTTCAAAAACTGCTAAAACCATAAAAACAAGATGGTTGATAAATAGGCCTGTACGGTTCCTTTAGTATATACAATCAAAATATTGCCATTCTTGCACAATAGGTATTCTTTAATTTGGGTGCAAGCACACATCTTCTCTTTCCCAAGCCCTTTCGTTCCCTTGTCTCTCAAAAACCTTCATAAATACAAACATAATACAGGCGGAGAAAATCTGCACATGTGCAGATGAATGGAAAGGACATGATCTGTTTAAAGATGCCAGACCCGATCGCCTAATGAAGAGAAAAACTGCTGTTGACATTATAGCTTTTGAAGAAGGTATTTCCAAAAAATAAGATAGAAATTTGGTAATTAGGTGAATGGGAATACTTAAATTATCCACTCTTTGAAAACCAGATTTCCTTTGACTATGACTTTTATTATACAGCTTTTTATATATTGGTGACTGGTCCCCTTTAAATTGTAGCAAAACACGTAGTGGAAATTTTGAGAGATTCACGCAAAAACTGCAAATTTTTACAGAAATCCATAACAGAAAAAAAATTGCTCATTACTATTAATGAGCTGAACTTTAATTTAAAGCAGCCTAGGTGGTTCTTCACTGTGAGGACAGTTTGGTTATTAAAGGAGAATTCAACCTGTATGTGAAAAAAAACCCTCCCCTGTGTAGGCCCCCCTCCCTCCTCCCTCCCTGCCCCCCTAGGAAAATGCCACTAAATTACTTACCCCTCCTTCCAGGTCCTGTCACAGGCGCCATCTTGTCTCGATCACTCTTCATCCTGTACTGACCGTGATTTTCAGGTGCATGCTCAGTTGGAGGAATGTTCGTTGAATTCTCCTTTAAATGCCCTGGCAGGTGATGTTCTGATGGCAGATTCTATTAATACCTGTAATACTCAATTAGATGATTTCTTAGACAAACATAATATACAAGGCTATAGTGACCTTTAAGGTCTACAGGTACAGTATATTTACAGTTATATATGTAAGTATACTGATTGTATATATATATATATATACAGAGTGAGAAAAAGATTCTTTTTTGTTGCTGGGAGTCTTTGCTACATTTATCTAAGGATCTCATTTTTGAAGATTGGGTGGTAACTTGCTTGAATACATTAATGACTTTATTATATTTATGTAACACTGTTTGCCTTGTAGCAATAAATCACTATGCAGTGGGTGAATCTGACATATATCAAACTAACACAGCACTGAAAGTAATCATTCACAAAATGCATTCAGTATATAATGGTGTTTATGTTAGCTGTCATGCTGTTTTTGAATGGTTTTTCGAGATCTTTTTTTAATGGCATCTGAGTTATATATTTGAAAAAAGCTACTGCATAATTATACTGTTTTAATACAGGATTTTATATTTGAAATATATATCAGCTGGTGCAGTATGTGAGTTTGGTGTTCTGCTGGTCAGTTGAATATTTTAGATTTAATCTGAATTTATCTGGAATAAATCTTTAGCTGTTCCTCTTCAGTAACCAGAAGTGTAATCATGTGCCTCTAAGTGTAATACTTATCGCTGGGCCCACTCCTTGTTTCCCCCTTGAAATTGCGACTGGTAACATGTTGACTCGTGAAATTACCAAAATGGTTAATTAATTTTGGGCCTGTTTAATAATTTGATATAAAGCCCAGTGTTGTCTTTATGTTACTTTGAGTTGTCACAGCAAATTAATTTATATAGTCATATTTCTGTACTACAGACCATAATTCAATAATACTAATCCATTATCCAAACCTGTTATCCAGAAAGCTCCAAATTACAGGAAGGCTGCCTCCCATAAAGTTAAAAAGTTAAATTGGACATGTCACCCAGCCATAAAAAGTTGTCTAATAAAAGTCCTTGTCAAATCAATCATGAAACCCAAATTATTTTTTATTAAAACATCTATGCCTGTTATAAACTTGTTTAAAACTCTCAGCTGTCAGTCATATATTGCCTGCCTCTACTCTATGCCTTAGGCATGGAGGCAGGCCAGGCAGTTGCTTTCTCTTTTCATTATACACCTCCCAGATATCACTGCACTCCCCACATTTCCCTTCCCATCTAATTGCATAGCCAGTGCATGGCTATGGTTATCAGGTGCCCCATTCTTGTGCAAAAACAAGTTTTGGTATGATGTAAAGCTTGCCTCCGTAACGGTGCCCCCAAAATGGCACCTGCCATGCTTTCTGTGATTGTAAATTCCAAGACTAAAAAAATAAGATTTATGCAATTTTTATAATTTTAAGATTATTTAGCTTGACTAACATCATAAAATAGGATTTGGAATGATTTCTTAATGTGACAGAGATCCAAATTACAGAAATAATTCTTATCTGGAAAACCCCAGGTCCAGAGCATTATGGATAATAAGTCCCATACCTTTATTGTTATTCATTTTTTAATGTACAAAAAAAAATAATAATTACAGATTCTTTGTTTTTCCGTGACTAATGATGCATTCATGTTACTCCTCTATTATAATGTATTATTCTCTAACATTCCTGTGTTGAATAATTAACTGTTAGAAAGTCATGCTATATTTCCCAGTTTACATTATGTTGTGCTTCCCCCATTTAAATCCAAGCTTCACTGCCATGCTGTTATCTCACACTGTGACATTGCTCTCTGTTTCTCTCTTGTTTCTGTCAAACCTACTCTTTTCCTAGTTATAGCTGGATCCCACCCTTGCTGTTATTTGTGTATGGGTGTGTCTATCGTATGTATGCGTGTGCGCACCATTAACAGATTTTAGGAAGAAATATATATGTAAAAAAGCTGGACCTGAATGGACCTTATTAAAGTTCAATTGAGCTGAAGAGGCGGAAGTGGGTGAGGTATATGTGCGCATGTGCTCACAGAGCATAGGGAAAAGGCCTGGGAAGGAGCAGTGCAATACATGATGATTGAAAGGGATAAAATGAAATACAGAACAATCCAGTAAGGGAAAAATGGAAGCATCGATACTAAAATCCATTACGGATAATGTATTCAGCTAAATATGTAGCTTATTAAGAAAACAATCTTGAATAGTTATATACACCGTTAAATGTAGGGATATGTAATTAACTTCTTACTGAAAAAGCTGAAAAAGCTATTCTCTTTGCTGCTAAGGTTTATGCCACCTTCAAGTACATCTTAAAAGTTTGCAATGCGCTATTAAAATTCACAATGCAATTGTCAAATGAAGAATGCTACACTGCGACATTCTCTTTGCAAATTTTATTACATTTCCCCCTTAGTGCTTGCCAAGGCAAAAAAAGGCAATAGAAAGGGATAACTATTAAATACATTTTAGTGTTTATCTCAGTGTGACATTCTGGGGAAAATCAGAAGCATAGAAACTGATAACCATCCCATACAAATGGCAGAATTTTTACCTTTTGAATTTGAAATCTTTTTATTTTTAGGAAACAACATTTTGTTGCATTAAAAAGAATAAATATTACCCTGGGAGATATACCCCCCCCCCTTTCTTTGTTGTTGTTTTGTTTTGTTAGATTTATAGTAAATACTAGATCTTACTCCTTAGAGCAGGGGTCCCCAACCTTTTTTGCTCGTGAGCCACATTTAAATTTAAAAAAGAGCTGGAGAGCAACACAAGCATGAAAAGTCCATGGGGATGTCAAATAAGAGCTCTGATTGGCTTTTTGGTAGCCCCTATATGGACAGGCAGCCTACAGGAGAGAATGTTTGGCAGGACATCTGTTTTTTCTGCAACCAAATCTTGCCTCTAAGCCAGTAATTCAAAAATAAGCACCTGCTTTGAGGCCACTGGGAGCAACATCCAAGGGGTTGGAGAGCAACATGTTGCTCGCGAGCTACTGGTTGGGGATAAATATATGATGATACTATGTATGTATTTGTTGAAAAAGAGAAAAAAAATTATAAATATTTATCTTCACAACAAAATGCTATTTTGCATGTGAAATATTGTAAAATGATGAACACAGAGATAATTATACATTGGTATCTTAGCATTTTATGATAAACAAAAAACCACTTCACTGGCATCAGACTTTGTTTAAAGTGCAATCTGTTATAGCAGATTCACAAACAAGAGTCACTGCAATTGTTCTTCATGAATATCTACAAGCAAATACCATTTAAGTATAAAACTAGGGGCACGCTTGGTAACAAGTCATATCGGAAACAATTACGGAAGCGTCCCAGTTATATCAAGGCACACAGCATGTGTTCTGTATTGATCATTCCTGTTCCATTCTTTGTTTTACATACTCAGGCATTCTCAGATCAAACAGAAATGTTCCTGTAATTACTTTCCATCTACTGTATTGATCAGAACAGCAACATTTTGTTTGCAGACTGATGGATAAGGCAAATGTTTACCCCAGTTATCCAGTTAAATACAAGTACTTTGCTGTGTTGTAAAAATTAATTAAATTGCAAAATAAAATATTTGCTCTTTGGTGTCATCACATTTTCAATACTTCCTTTTAATATGTCTTGAATTTAATACTGAGATATGGTCATTGTACTGTAGATGGAAACAACCTGGAATGAGCATTGCATTTCTTCTTGTCTTATACTTGTAATTAATTCCATTGATTGAGGACACATTAACAGATGTCTGTTATTTATGATGTATTTATTGCACTGTATCAAGGGGCTCTAGAGACACTGAACTTTTCGGCTCCATTTGCCAACCATCCACATATGGGGGAACACAAGTCTGAATTAGCTGACCACATTTAAGTAAATCCTTTACGTCAGGAGAAAGGTCCATGTTTGGAACTATAGAGGTAATTGCTTTGGGCCTACCTTATTATGGAATGTTAGCAAAAATCCACTATGGGCACTTATATTACAGTAAAAGGCATACAAATCGCAGTAATTAAAATAGATATACACAATAACAAATGTAAGAGTTGGGAATATTAAGACACATGGGAGGAAAGTGGTCTGTGCCCCAAAGAGACCTGAGAGGAAGGTGGTCTCTTCCCCAAACTAATCACAGTAAACCATGAGGAAAACATCCAGAAGTTAATCTATTTAATTGTAACTGTATTTTATGTTTCCTAATTCTTCCCCTAAACCCAGTTAACTTCCTTGACTTGTTAGTGCTGTGGATCACAAAATCTTTGGGGGCTGGCTAAAGCTCACTGCAACAATATTTACAATTAATGTTTTTAGTGAGTGTCACAAAACAAGAGGGGTCATTTATTCAAGGTCATATTTTTGTGGTATTAGAGCTTTTTGAAACAACGGTTCTTTTTCTTTGAAATCATGAAAGTTATTAAAAGTTCAAAATATAAAAAGTACAAATGGGAAAAAAATGCTGAATGATGCACAAAAAAATATGAATACCTCTTAAACCTCAAAAAATTTGATATTTTTTTTTTTAGACAATTACTAATGAAAAAAAATCACCAAATCTCTGAAAGATTAAAAAAAGTCCCATAGTAGGTTCCATTGACTTCTATGTTACCTTTCAGCTTTTACTTGGCTCAGCTATATATTAGAGATTTGTGGTTTTTACACTTAATAAATCATTTTTGGACACAAAAGAACACAAATTTTAAGAGAAAAAATAGGATTCATAAAAAAAAATCCAAATGTTAGTAAATAGGCCCTATCAAATCTTCATTTTTTGGATAAAAGGCTCTAAGTTTCACAGCATGCGGATTCCTTGCAGGTGAGTGGAGGAGCAGATTTTAGAGGCATGGAGCAATTATCTCAGGAGCCACAGATAATAAAAGAAAAGTGTAAACCACATGTCTGCTGTTGACTTCAGTTCCTGCACCCCCAGAGTCACCCTCCTGCAGTGAAGATGATGATGGCACACCTCTGAATCCTGCATCCCTACAGTCTTTTCTGCCTTCTTTCCAGCCTGCCGGTCCCAGCTTAATGTCATACACTATTACACAACTCACACTTAAACATACACAAATACTTGCATGGGTGATCATGGGTGTGTATACTCACATTCACAGATATGCACACAACACAATTGTCAAGTGTACACATCAAGTAAAATATGTTTATTAGAAAATTGGGGCCCCATAAAACATTTTTTTTTTTAATTGGTGGTCAGGCCCCCCAACAAGTTAAAAAAAAAATTGGGGCCCCATAAAATATTTTTTTTTAAAAACTGGTGGTTAGGCACCCCGACAAGTTAAAAAAAAAATTTGGGCACCAAAAAAAAAATAAAAAATAAAAAATTTGAAGATTGCAGCGCTGCCCCATAAGCCCCGGGCCCAGGACACTTGTCCCCCCTGTCCCCCCCTGATGGCGGCCTGATCGTCAGCTTTAGGGAGCGGACATAAACCTTAAAGACACTTTGGCACTGAAATGGGAACCATAAAAAAACCACAGAACATGGAAGGTAGAAAGTTACATTTTTCCACATTCTCTGACTTTCTTGAAGGTTCATGCCCTCCTGAGAAATGCCCCTCAAATAAGAGCACAAAATGTTAGAAAACTGCCTGGAACTGAGTGCAAAATAAAAGGTAAGATTCTGCTGGGATTTAAAGCACTGTGACAATTAACAGGTTAAACCATCTCTCTCCATTCCTTTATCTAAGTTGTGTGTGCTTACAGCTTATAATGTTTCCTGACATGCTTTGTATTTAGAATTATACACGAAATATATATGACATTTAGATAAATGTAATTTTTTCAAGGTTGTTCCAAATTAATCTTCATGTTACCTCTTGTGCCAGTTTTTCAGCCTTCAACAGGGGCTTATGTGATTTAAATAATGTGATTTATGGGACCTGACAATTCAACATTCCTGTCTGTCCACTTACTCTGTTTAGTCTTACAACTTCTTTAGTTCCTCTCCTTATTTGGCTACTTCCTTGTGCAACAATGTCCCTCACTAACAACAAAGTTACACTTCTGATTAAATAGACTTCTGTCTGTGTGGAACAAGAGATAAACCACATCAGGTTTGGCATATTGGGCAAAATAGCTTCTATCTATCTATCTATCTATCTATCTATCTATCTATCTATCTATCATCTATCTATCTATCTATCTATCTATCTATCTAATATACTAGACACATGCTATGATAAGAAACAGTCTTTACTTTTTTACCTTTACATTTTTGTCCATTTTTCATTAATGTGATTTTTCTCCAGTCGTGAGAGCTTAGACGTGTACCTATGTCCTTACCATCCAATGGAATAGTAGGTTAGTACTGCTGAAATTGAGTCTTTAACTTAGGCCTTGCACAGACATTCAAAGCATGGATAGTGGGTAGGTGGGCAGCACCTACCTACCTCCCCTCACCCACAGCGCTGCTGAATTAAAAATATGGAACTGCTAAATGCAGACAAAGGTATAATTACCTAGGCAAATACATCTATTGTGCCGAACAGGGAGCAAACTTTTTTGGTGATTTGCTCACTGCCTTGAACATAGTAAAGAACCCCTATAAAATATAGCATTGTAAATAAGAATACTTTTGCCTGGGGTCTGGGTACACTCTTCACCTTGTGCCCCAGCCACAGCAGGGCCCTGTTAAAGGGCAGGTGGTAAGTACAGTGCCCAAGGTAACCTGTGTCCACTGCTGCTCCCTAACCTCAATGTCTCACTGTCTGTGAGTAATGCTGCACTAGATAAACAGTTCATAATCTTCATAAGATTTCAGAGTTGCTTTTTAAAGGACCAATGTCCTTGGTTATATCCTATGACAGTCATGCAGTAAGCAGGCCTTTTGTTTTATATTGTCAAAAATAGACTTTCTGAAATTCTCCAGACTCTGTAACCAGCAAAAGGAGGAAGTTGAAAGGAATAGCAAGATTATTTCATTGAATGATCCTCCTCAAACATAAAATGCCACAAAGCCTAAATTAGGCAACTCTAAGTGTGCTACAGTACACTTTGAAATCACTTTCTTCAAATGAATATCTGCTTTATGGAAACGTGCAATTGAATACAATATATAAAAAACAATCCCATAGCGAGCATGTGGTTATTATTATTAGGTTTGTGCATTTCTAGTTCTCTGCAGTACTTTTATTAGTTACAGTAGGGTGTGAATGAGTAAAAATAGCTTAGAAGCAAGACAGAAAAAGACACCTTCATTGTTTAGCATTTCAAAGTTTCACATTTTTTACATTTTCAGGTACATTTCATTTTATTTTATCATTGCATTTTTTACTAGACACACTATTAAACAGCTTCCTGAATGCTCCACATCATTTCTAGTCAGTGCTAGATTTTGCTCAGTACAGTCTTCCATAATGCCCAGAATAGGGATGGCGCGAACCGCCGCAAAAAAGTTCGCGGACGCGTTCGCGAACTTGCGACAAACGCGCGAACAGTTCGCGAACGTCACGAACCCCATAGACTTCTATGGGAAGGCGAACTTTAAAAGCTAAAAAAGACATTTCTGGCCAGAAAAATGATTTTAAAGTTGTTTAAAGGGTGCAACGACCTGGACAGTGGCATGCCAGAGGGGGATTAAGGGAAAAGAAAAATCCATTATTTTCTTATGTCAAAAGTGTTACAAAGTATCTTACCTGCACCTGTTAGCTGTTCTGGACGCTGTTCTGGACTCTCTGCCAAAAGCCAAGTTCAAATCTTTGCTTCTTTTTCTGGCTGTTCAGTGAGGGTCTTTCCAGTGAAAGAGGGTCCTCCAAAAAGAGGGTCTTTCCAGTACAAATGAGGGACAGAGGGTTGAGCTCGCAAAAGAGGGACAGTTGGGACTCGGGAGGTATGCACATTTTTTTTTTTTTTAGTCCAGGGGGTGTGTGGGGGTGGTCCAGGGAGATCTTCCTGATTGGCTGCCATGTATCTGCTGGTCTGGGGTGAGAGGGCAAAAAAATGCGGCAAAAAAAAAGCGCCAAATTGACGCGAACCCAAAATGCGAACGTCGCGCGACGTTCGCGAACTTCCGGCGAGCGCGAACAGTGGATGTTCGCGCGAACAAGTTCGCCGGCTAACTGTTCGCGCCATCCCTAGCCCAGAACGTCCTTCCAATTCTAATTCCATTCCTGAAGCATTCCAATATTAACACACATTTGATTGGTTGACATGGGTTACCTCCCTTGTACAAACTTGCCCAGGGCCGGTAAATAAATTTGACAGATTAAAATCCCAAATCCTATTTTATGATGTTTGTCAAAATAAACTTCACTTACTCTGTTTAAATTATAAAAATTTTGTTTTGTTTAGTCTTGGAATTTACAATCACAGCAAGCAGACAGACACCATTTTGTGGACACTGTCATTAAGGCAAGCTTTATATCATGCTTTGCATTAACCTGTTAATTCAGAACACTGCTTGGGGTCTTTAACCAGTCTCCCTCCTTCTCTGATCATATTAATACTACTACCAAACCTGCTGCTTTCCCCCCTGCGATATAGCCATGACACACTTCTTTCATTCACAAATAACAGCCAAAACACTAATTCATGCCCTAATCCTATCCTACACCATTTCAGTCTCGTACTAACCAGTCTTCCCGACTCCCACATTTCTCCTCTGCAATCAATCTTAAACTCCACTACTAGGATCCTCCTGCTTTTTCCTAAGAGGGAACTTGTTCAACCCCAAGTAAAATCTTTATAATGAAGAATAGCATATAAAATGCTAACATTCAATGCCTTTCACTCCTCTGCTACTCACTATATTTCTACTCTTTTCTCACTGTACATTCCTGGTTGTCTCCCCTGTCTCCTCTCAGAGCCACCGTTTTCTCACACCATCCACATCCATTGCCACCTCACCTTTCTAGCTTGCTGCTTCTTACCTCTGGAATTCCATCCTTAAATATCTCCATAAGGAGTGCTCTGTCAATTGCTTCAAGAAAAAGTGAAGATTCTACCTTTTGGAGTACAAGAACAGTACTTTTAGTATGTTATAGAATGGCCAGTTTTAAACAATTGTTCGATTGGTCTTCATTATTTATTTTTATAGTTTTTGAATAATTTGCCTTTTTCTTCTGACTCTTTGAAGCTTTAAATGGGTGTCACTAACCCATCTAAAAACAAATGCTCACATTTTATTGTTGTTGCTGCTTTTTATTACTCCCCTTTCAGGGACTCACCTTTTCATATTCCAATGTATTATTCAAATCAATGCATGGTTGTTAGGGTAATTTGGACCCTAGCAATCAGATTAAAATTACAAACTAGAGAGCTACTGAATAAAATCCCAAATAACTCAAAGACCACCAATAATACAAAATGAAAACCAATTGCAAAGTGTCTCAGAATATCACTCTCTACAGCATACTTAAAGTTAACTCAAAGGTGAACAACCCCTTTAAGGAACAATAACTTTTTCTCTTGAAATTTGTATGTTATCCACCTACTTAGGCTGTTAGCTTTAAGGGACAGGGACCTTCCCACTGTCTCTCTTATCACATGACACTTAAAGCTCTATGATGGGAATGTTATTAAAGTCGCTAAAGTGCTTGAAGGTGTAGTAATCTTTTGGAGCAAACATAACAACTTTTTTAGTAAGAAGTTTTATTACACTGACTGTGCATTGGAGCAAGCCATAACATTCGCAAACTTTCTTCCACTGTCGGAAGTGGTCACTAAAAGCTATATTAAATTCGCACAAAGCAAAATTTGTTTGCGCAGAGGCATAACTTTTCGCATTGCGAATATTTTTTCCTTTACTGACTTTTATTACATTCCCCCATATGTCCTTATACTGTATAAGCTTTTGTGTCCTTATATAAGCTTTGTGTATATTTATTTTAAATTGGTACTTGTCCTCCATCTGTGTACTTTTATATATTGTCATTTTGTATAGTGTACAGTGATGCAGGTCCTTATAGTGCTTTACAAATAAAGTTATACATACTTGCCAAAATCTTTATGTGCCAGAATTGGACGCTTTATTCCCATGTCCATGCAATGGCTACTCATTAAGATGGTAAGGAGGAATGGGGGAATGTTAGAATGCAGTGAAATCTATGTAGTCAAAATGAAAGTAATTGTTTGCCCCGCCTCTGTGCCTCATGCTTACAAGAGGGGCAGGAAATATATGATTTACAGCTGAGATTTTAAACAAGTTTATAACAGTTACTGGTGTTTTAATTAAAAAACAAATTTTTGGGTTGCATGTTTAATTTGAAGAGGACATTTATTATACAGCTTTTTATGTTTGGGTGATAGGTCCCCTTTAACATCAGTCTCTTCGATAATGCATCCCTCTCATCATCAAAGCCATGGATAAATTACCATCCACCAAAGCATCAGCATTTCCTTTTAGTCTCATAATCAGATTGAGGTGCCCTACTGGGCACATCTAATGGGGGAATATAATATGTTTTGTTAGCACAAATACTTTTGTGAACATTCGCAGGGTATGTAATAAAATTTAGCAATTGCAAAGTGTATTTTGAGACTAAAAACTAAACTCCAGAGTAGGTGTTAATGCTAACCATTGTAAATCGATGTAATATTCGTAAGCAAATGATTTTACATTGTGAGTAGCACTAAACATTCGCAAAGCCGCCATTTTTAACATGCTTGCATTTTTTAATTACATTCCCCCTTATGAATCTCACAAATGCACATTTGTATTTCCTTACTTTTTTTCTTTTTATTTAATGATAGAAAGACTTTGGGAGGCAAAATGTAATCCAGTCAAGTAACAAGTAGCAACAGATCCGTAGCTTTCATTATTAGCAATGCTGTTTAAAAATTCAACAATTATGAAACAAAATCACTGAAAATACAAAATGCATATATGAGAAACACACTACTGTACTGTACTGTACTAAACTGGATTAGCACAAAAATGTAGAAAACAACCTTACATCTAATTAACCTTTGTGCCTCTTTTAACATCAGAAAAAGATCCAAAATAATCCACTTAATTCACTCCCCCACAGTTTACATGCATTTCTAATTTAGAAAAGATGGCTTTATCCTTATACTAAAGCACATATTGGAATAAGTTGGGTGTATGATGGAAAAATTTTGCCAATGAATAGCTAGATTATATATATTTTATTTTATATGCAAGATTACATGGTCTAGCATTTTTTGTTTAAAAGAAAGAAAAACATGGGTCACTGTTGTGAATGCACCTGCCACGGTTTATGTCTCAGAAAAACAAGTTTATTTTAAATGTAATCCATGTAAGCAACCACATAACTCTGAAAGATATTCAACATTAGGTAGCGGCTTAGGTAACTGAAAACACTTGAAATGCCAGTTTAGAATGGCTGAGAAATAATGTGGTTATTTTTTATAGTGCACTTACAAATGTCATCACAAACCAGAGTTTTATAGAAATAGGAGGCATGCCAACTGCCAGTAAATCTACACCGAATTCCCTGCATCAAAAACTTTCATCAGAATCTAGTACAGAAATGTGCCATGTCCCATACCTGGGTTTCAGTTCCTGGAGTACTGTTATAGATCCTATTCCTAGTTTAAAGTCAATGTCTCCTTCAAAATTCTCCTTCTAAATACTGCGAAATGTATTTAATGAAATTTTGAGTTCTTGTTTTTTTTTTTCAAAAAATTGTAAACTACTGTACAAAGATAAGTGACTAATTATATGGAGGACAGCATTTTCTGTAATGGTACACTAGGGTCTATGCCTAGAGTGGCAGCTTCAGGTGGGTGGTACACGAGTTCCTATTTAAGAATAAAAAAAATCCCAGGTGGTCTATGGCTAGGATATATATCTGCTCTGGTTGTGTGTGTGCTATGAAAAAGAGGTGCTTCGTTTGCCTAGTTTGTGTTGCCCATTATGCTGAGCTGCTGCCAACTTTGCTAATTCAGTTACTCCATTAGCTTCACAGTGGCAAAATGAAATACCAGGTGTCATTTTCCCTTCAATCTTGCTCCTAAAACTTTCATTTTTATGTAACACCCTAAAAGCTGAAGCTTATTCACTGGGTTATAAAGGACAGCCAGAGCTGATCCCAACTAAAGACTGATTTTACCTTTATTACGGTAATTGATCAGTTGTTGGTGAGATCCCAACTACAGACTGATTTTACCCTTATTGGTGCTCCCATTAAAAAAGCTATACAGATTGCCACTGGCTAGGGTGTGCAATTTATTGTTTGTTAAAGGTTATTGCCAGAGAATAATTTAGAGCTAAGCTGCCTGCTCCATGAAGAAGGTTGTGCAACTAGTGTTATAAATATTTCCAGTTTCTAACAGAGTACTCTGCAGCAGGACTTGGATACTTAAACAAATAACATTATTCATCAATGGTGAAATAACAACCAGTGATAATTGTTGGCAGGTGGGTGCAGTATAGGGCCAAGCAATAGTTATCCCAAGGATCCTGCCGATCTCCCCCACCCAGATTGCATGCGTGCACACGCACTTGTTTGCAAGACAGATTGTGAAGAGAGGGGGAATGGGTGGTGCAATTGGGCAATCCTCCAGGACCCTGGACTATGGTTGGGCAGACAGAGGAGGTACATGCCCAGTGGGGGGATGTAGACAAGATAGGAGCAGAGAAAGGGCTATTAGACACTTTGTTAGCCTAACGTTTTCTTTTTGCTGAGTAAAACTCCAGAGATTTGTTGTTCAAACTTTACTGCTGAATATATACAAGTAGGGACTTTGTTTAAAAGAATTTACTTACTAGACTAGAAGAAGCCAGTTCAGTGAGGTCTCTGGGATATATTCTATACATAGTGTAACATATTCGGGACCAATGCTATGTGGGCAGTTACCTTTACTTGAGTGTTCTGTTTGTTGCATTGTTTGTAAGTTCAAGTTGTGCGTACTGATGGGCGAATCTACCCAGTTTCGCTTTGCCGAAAAAGTAGGCGAAACAAATGGTGAAACAAGTCACGACACGTCATTTTCGACGCGCAGCGCGTCCTTTTCGTCGCGTCAAAAACGACATGCGTCGCGTCAAAAAAGAAGCGCGACTCGTTTTTTTTTCTGCTAATTTTCACTGGCGTTTTGCGACTTTACTCGCCAGCGGCGAATCGCAGGAATTCGTCCATCACTAGTTGTGCACTGCAATGAGTGGTCATAGGGGTAAATTTATCAAAGAGTGAAGTTCTGCCACTAGAGTGAAATTCTACAGCGCTCAGTTAATTTCAATTGGATTTTGAAAGACATTTTTATTAATGGGTGAAAGTTCACCCATTGATAAATACGCTTTAAAAAATCCCATAGAAATGAATGGAGACTGGCAGAATTTCACTCTAGTGGCGGAATGTCACTCTTAACTTCATTCTTTGATAAATACACCCCATAGACTGACAGCACAGGAGAGCACAGACACACAGGGGCAGATTTACTGAATTCGTGTGAATGATTCGAAATCCAATAGAATTTTTTTTTAAAAATCGAATTCGAATTTTCTAATAGTTTTTGTGGCCACTTCGACCATCAAATTTTAGATTAGAATAAAAATCTATTCGATCATTCGACCGTCAAATGACTTGCCCTTTAAATTTTTATTTGATTGCCTAGTTCGCCAGATTGCTGTATTCCCCTATGGGAAGGTCCCATAGGGTTATTTCAGTTTTTTAAGATTGAGTAAAAACGATTTTATCGATCGATCAAATTTTTTTATTTGATCGTTCGATTTTTTGAATTGCGTTAAAACCCTTTGAATTCGAATAAAAAAATCGATGGTCGAATTAGAGGGTTTTTTTAACCCTCAAATTCGACCCTTAGTAAATCTGCCCCACAGTGTTCACTAAACAGGGCAAATTTCTCTATTCCTGTAATGTTTACCAGGGATGAGCAATTTTTTTTGGATAATACAGATTCACAACAACAAATTTCTTGTGGCAAAAATATTCATAATTCTATTTAAAAATGCACTCTGAAAAAATGCCTATTGACTCTAATGCCAGTCACACTTGATAAAGAGCGTAAGCTCGAAACATGTCATGTTTATGAATAAAAAGGCACCTTTTGCAGCAGATCCACACCTATCCTTGAATTCTGTATTGCTGGCTTTTGGATGGAAGCATTTAATTAAGGGCAACAGTTGTACCAGAATACTCACTGAAGAAACTCAATTTGATTCCAATGCATTTGACAAAAAAAAAAAAAAAACACAGCGAAAAATGCCCACTTACTTCAATACATTTGGTGAAGTTTTGTACATTTTTCCATGGTTTTGCATATTTTTTTAGAGAAACAGGGCAGTTTCATGCATCATTATTGTTTACAGCTCAGATTATATTTTGGCTTGATTCTCCTGTTTATCTGTGAAGAAACACAATCCACTGAGGTTGTAACAAAAAGAAGGAATACTGTTCGGAAAAATAAAGACAAAATAAAAATGGTAGTAAACAGTGTCGGACTGGGACATCAGGGGCCCACCCAAAAACCTTACACTACGGGCCCACCAAAAAATTTTAGACCAGGGGCCCAGTCTCAGTACTATTATTCTTCCTCTACTCATTCAAGCTCTATATTCCTAGTTTATTTTCTTTACATAATATAATGTATTATTACATCTATTTAGCCACTAGAGCTAGGGCAGTGATCCCCAACCAGTAGCTCGCGAGCAACATGTTGCTCTCCAACCCCTTGGATGTTGCTCTCATTGTCCTCATAGCAGGTGCTTATTTTTGAATTCCAGGCTAGGAAGCAAGTTTTAATTGCATAAAAACTAAGTATAGTACCAAGCAGAGGCTCCTGTAGGCTGCCTGTCCCAAAAGGGCTACCAAATAGCCAATCACAGCCCTTATTTGGCAACCCCAGGGGCTTTTTTCATGCTTGTGTTGCTCCCCAACTCTTTTTACATTTGAATGTGGCTCACTGGTCAAAAAGGTTGGGGACCCCTGAGCTAGGGAATGGCCATGAACTTGGCCAAATTAGCAGCATGAGGGCCCACTGATACCTTGGCCCACCGGGACTTTTCCTGGTATCCTGGTGGGCCACTCCGACACTGGTTGTAAAGAGTTAAAGGAGACTAAAAGTTTTACTAAAGATGTAGGTTAGAAATGTACATTATGTTTTGGGTTTCTAGCCCAAGGCAACCAAAGCCCTTTAGCAGGGAAGGTCTGTGGATGCAACGTTGCCCCCATTAGCCTCTCATCTTCTTCTCTGCTGAGTCACTGCACATGCTCCATGCTGCTGTCACTTTGGGACCCACAATATACAGTACACATGGAATATAAATGTCACAATAGAAGGCTGATTAGTAATTAATACAGATAATGAATACACGGCAGCATAGAAACCAGTCCAACTAGCATCAGCATTTAATAATTAGCCCTGTAGCATCAGCTTATATTACAGGCCAACCTCATTTTCTTCTTGATAATTTTCAGAAAACTCTAAGCTTAGCTTCTCAACATGCTCAGAGCCCACTGAGCATGTGAGTGTTGCAGACACTTTCCAAGATGGTGACCCCCTGTGACAAGTTTGAAGTCCTGGATTATTGCTGCTATTGACAAGCTGAAACGTTTGGCTTGTGTAATAAGTTCATTTTATAAAATATGGCATTTTAAGCAATAGTAGTACAGTACTTTACAATATACAAGGTGTCCAATCAGATTCAGTAGAAGCAGTAGCATACGCTCTGGGCCCCCCTATGTTGTAGGAATGGTCTCCTTGCAGATTCACCATAGACAATAATGCCCTGTTGTAGGACACGTGTCAGAACAGGTGCAGTCTTGATATTTGAAAGTTAAAGCTTAAATGTAATAATATCATTCCGCAGGTTTCCTTTAAAAATCAAATAAAAATAACATAACCAAACAGCACCATTTATTTATAATCATTATAGACTGCGGCTCAAACACATAATTGTGTTTGAATGTGTTGCATGATATTGCTAAAACAGTGAAGGCAAAACAAACTTACAAAAAAAACCTTATGTAAACAACCTGCTGAGAACAGCTACTGAATGATTTCAATACTTATTGTTTAAAGGTAGACAGTTGCGTTCCTTTAAACTGGTTGATTTATGGTCTGAATTCATAAACTGACAGCTGTTCCAGGACTTGAGCAAGCAGAAAACACAATAATAAAATTCAAGTGTCAACATGTTTTCATAAGCCTTTCTGCATAAAAAATGCAGTAAAGTTTAATTTGGACCCACCCAAAAATACAACAGTCAACCGTCAACCCATCACATCATATATTTAATGCACATTGATCCGCTCAAAAGTTAAGTGCCATCAAACTGAGAATCACGTTCTCTTGGTTATATGAAAGATATTTTATTGTCACGGTAATATTTATAGAAGCTATCTTCTATGCTGTAAGACCTGTAATACATATCCTGTGTAGCTTCCACATATTATATTAATGCTTTGATTTATGCTATATAAACTGACACAATATATCAGGTTTTAAATCTAAATATAAAGTATTATATATATACTGTATATCTATTTAAAACCATGTTCTATAAATATATAACTAACAAATTAAAAGAGGATGTGACATAACAGGGCAAATAAAAACAAGAAGGGATGAAGGGATGCCTAATGGTTAATTAGAAGAACATTTATATAACAAATGATAGAAGCTTTGGGAATGTGTTGGACATGCCTTGTTTTAGAACAGGATGAGAACATAATTATGTGTACGTTAAATACTGTAAACATTTTATACGCATTTAATTTACTTAGCATATACTGATCCCATTAGACATTTTGCTACTATTTTGTAGTCAAGTAGTTTGAGTAAGTCTATCATCAGGTTAATGTCACAGTTTTTTCCCTTTAAGTTTAAAAGCAACAGCAATGCTTTTTTTTTTTTAATTATATTTCCAAAATAATGTAGTTCTTTAAGTATTGGTATACATACTTATGTACATTAGTTATTTTGCGTAATGACCCTGTTTTCTACATTTTCACTGATTACAGATTATTAATTTACAGCAGCATAAACCCAGGGTTGTAACATCATGTGTAAGACTCTGGAACTAGGTCTAGGGGCGCAGTGGTGACTGTTGAACAATTTCAGTAAATGTTTGTGAAAATGTCTACATTCCTTAATGGGGTGGTTCACCTTTAAGATAACTTTTAGTATGTTATACAATGACCAATTCTAAGCAGCTATTTAATTGGTCTTCATTATTTTTTTTTTATAGTTTTTTAATTATTTGCCCTTTTTTTCGGACTCTATCCAATTTCAAATGGATAATTTGCACCCTAGCAACCAGATTGCTGAAATTGCAAACTGGAGAACTGCTAAATTAAAAGCTAAATAACTCAAATACTAAAATTAATAAAAAATGAAAACCAATTGCAAATTGTCTCAGCATATCGCTCTCTACATCATACTAACAGTTAACTCAAGGTGCACACCCCCTTTAAAGGGAAACTGTCATCCAGGTATAATAAAAGTCCTTTTCAAATTAAACATGAAACCCAAATTCTTTTTTTCTAAATTATAAACGCTTTTAAATCTCTTAGCTGTGAATAATATATTGCCTGCCCCAGTAACTTAACTGCAGCCGGGACACCCCCCCTCTGTGCTGATTTTCTTCACGGCTGCCGGGGGGGGGCCCGGCAGGGCTGCGGACCCTTGTCCAATTGCACCCCTTGCTCCCCCAGTAGTTACGCCACTGGCCCACCCATCCTCTATGCTTCAGGCATAGAGACAGGCAGACAATTATATCACTTTCTATTCTTTACTTTCCTAGATGGCATTGCACTCCTCCCAGTCCCTCTCCGTCTTCAACATCTAATTGTGTAGCCAGTGCATGGGCATCAGGTTCCTCATTTTGGGACAGAAACAAGATTTTGGCATGATCTAAAGCTTGCCTGAATGGGCACCAATCACAGCCAAAATCAAACACATATTAACAATCTGACCAGTACAGACTAAGCATGTTTAATCAAACTACATATACAGTTTTTTGAAAAAACATAATTTTTTTAAAAAAATCCCATACTTTGTCAAATGGGTTCTTTCACTCAGGGAGTCCATACTGTGACTACAACATGCAAATGAGTTCACAAGCATGCTCAGATTGTATCAATGCCTTGAGTGTTCTACCCAGAATGCCTAGCTTTAGTAGCCTCCTCCACTAGAAGTATCATGAGATTTCCCTATTTTATCACCTGCTGGTGATGTCATTATGCAAATGAAGGGCAAACACCAACTTCCAGAAGGTGGCAGCACTACTGAACAGCAGCTAACACAGAAGTTTGGCAGATTTGAAAATAGCTTTGAAGGTTTATTAAGTAACCAAGAAATTTCAATAGTGATGGGCGAATCTCCCGAGATTCACTTCGCCGAAAAATTAAACATTTACTTAGTAAATGATTTTAGTTATGATTGGCGAAAAATTTGCGAAACGAGTCGCGGGACGCTTTTGATGCGCGTCGCGTCAACTTTGGCGTGTCGCGTCGTTTCTGGCGCGCGTCGCGTCGTTTTCGGCGCGTCGCATCAAAAACGACGCGCCACTCGTTTTTCCAGCGAATTTTTGCTAAGCGAAATTTCGTTGGCGATTCGCGAATTTATTCGCCAGCGGCGAATCGCGGGAATTCACAGCGAATTCACCCCTGGCGAATAAATTCGCCCATCACTAAATTTCAACTGAGCATGTGCAAGATTTCAGAGCTACAGTTGGCTGTGAAGATATAGGTAGGAGGAGTCCATAATGCCTGCCTCCATTAGAACTGCAGTGGAGATAGGGGAGATTTTGCAGAAGGTATAGTGAGCTGATTACATTATACAAACAATTCTAACTTTTAAAAATCAAATTTCTTAAACTTTCACATAGTGAATTTACTTAGTAAATGATTTTAGTTATGATTGGTGTTTACAATAAACAGAGTTTACAATATGGCTGATGCCTGCTTGATGTGATTGTGCTTGCCAAGACTAAAAGAAACAAGAAATAATTTATATAGTTTAAAGGGCACCAATCATAACTAAAATAATTTACTAAGTAAATACAATATGTGAAAGTTCAAGAAATCCAGTTTTAAAATAGTTAGAATTGTTTGTATAATGTAAATCAGCTCACTATCCCTTCTGCAAAATCTTCCCTATCTCCACTGCAGTTCTAGCTGAGGCAGGCATCTTGAATTTCACTGACTCCTCCTACCTATATCTTCACAGCCAAGTGCTGCTCTGAAATCTTGCACATGCTCAGTTGAAATTTCTTGCTTGCCTAATAAACCTTCTAAGCTAGCCCTTCATTTGCATAATGACATCACCAGCAGGGGATAAGATAGGGAAATCTCATGAATACTAGTGGAGGAGTTTACTAAAGCTAGGCATTCTGGGTAGAATACTCAGGGCAGTGCTAAAATCTGAGCATGCGTGAACTCATTTGCATGTTGTAGTCACAGTATGGACTCCCTGAGTGAAAGAACACATATGATAAAGTTTGGGATTTTTTAAAAACTGCTGTTTTTTCCCCCCAAAAAAATTGTATATGTAGATTGTTAATATGTGTTTGATTTTGGCTTTGCCCTTTAAGTGAAGTTTTTACTTGATTAACATCATAATATAGGATTTTAAATTATTTCTTAGGGTGACAGGATTCCATATTTTATATACTGAACTTATTGCACCAGCCTAAAGTTTCAGCTTGTCAATAGAAGCAATGATCCAGGAGTTCAAACTTGTCACAAGGGGTCACCTTCTTGGAAAGTGTCTGCAACACTCACAAGCTCAGTGGGCTCTGAGGCAGCTGTTGAGAAGCTAACCTAGGGGTTGTTGCAAATGATCAAGCAGAAAATGAGGTTGGTCTGTAATATAAGTTGATGCTATAGGGCTGATTATTAAAGTCTGATGCTAATTGCACTTATATTGTGACATTTCTATTCTATGTGTACTGTATAGTGTGCAGTAGCGTAATTACCAGGGGAGCAGGGGGAGCAATTGCACCAGGGCCCACTCCCTCTCAGGGCCCACCGGAGAGGCTAGGAGAACTCCAATGTGCAATTCATAGGGGGAGAGCCCGATAGGGGGGCCCGGGTGCCAATCCTGCACCAGGGCCCACCAGCGAGTAGTTACGCCACTGATAGTGTGAGTGGGTCCCTAAGCTCAGTAAGTAACAGCAACACAGAGAATGTGCAGTGAGTCAGTAGGAAAAAAAGATGGGGAGTGACTGGGGAATCTTTGGAGGAACACATCTTCCCTGCTAAAGGGCTTAGGTTGCCTGTGGCTGGTATAGAAGCCCAAACCATAATGTACAACATTTCTAGCCTACTTCTTTAGTTTAATTTTCCTTGTCCTTTAAAGGTGATAGGGTCAGCATAGCTAGTTTTGTCTATACAATGCTTGATATCACACTTAAAAAAGGGTCTGCAGCCTGAAATGTGTTGAGTAGCTATAAGTATAGCTAATATGGGTTGTACTACTGTGTCAGTATACTTTGTTTCTATATCAGGCGCATATACACTAGAAACTGACCTGTGCTCTTGTCTCAGTGTACATGATCCTGCTGGATGAATCAGAAGTGACAAGCCAGACTGCAACGCTCTACACTGGAAGCAAGTATGGAGGAACAGTTGACTGTTAATCAGTGGGATTACAGTGGTTTGGAATTAGGCAAGGAGTGTTTACATTTAAAAAAAAGTGGGATGGGGTATACAGTAATGTACATCCACAAATGCTCCTTGCATTTACATTTAGTTGTGTTAAACACCAATCAGTCTTTCCTGCCTTCTGTTCCAAAAATAGCACTGTTGCACAGGGGAACTCTGGAGCTACCGCCACCTGCCGCAATTCAGGTACCCCAAAATAATAGGGAGTACACACCACTCACACGCCGAACACCAGAAATGATTATAGACTTTGGAAATAGTTACACAATTGACAATGAAGAGCATGCACAATTGAGTTCATTTTGGTGAATCGATGTAAAAACCATTGCATTTTGATAACTGTACTAGTGGACGATATACCCATGTGTGCTTATTGTTTTACCTTAGGGAGCAGTCTTATTTAAGCTAATATATATATATATATATATATATATATATATATATATATATATATATATTGCCGCACTTTGCCAGGCGAATTTTCACCAGCGCTATGCAAATTCACTAAGATGCGAATTTGCGCTCAGGGTGGCTAACGGTGGCAAAGTAGAGCTACCGTTACTTTGCCAGGCAAAGCGCATTTATGCTAGCGATGCCTAATTTGCATACAGTGCAAACTTAAGTGTATAATAGAGGTGTATGTTACAGCCACTACATTACACTACACATTTAATAAATGAAATAAATGAAATAAAGTTGTCCTATTGCCCTAAACATGTGCCCACTGTATAGTTGAGTTGCCATATGTTAGGAAATGTAGGGGGGAAGGAGGGTAACCCAAAAAAAGCGTGTTTTTTTTCAAACTCCTATCTATTGTATTGGTCTGACATGGCGAAGTAACGTCTAGCGTAGGAGGTAACGTTCAAAAAAATGTTCATCTTAGTGAATTAGCGTAGTTATGTCCCTTTGTCAGTGCTCAACTTCGCCTGGTGTAAGGGTGCGAAGTTGCGCAAGTCGATGTCCTTCGCTAGCGAATTTTCGTCAGGGACACTGTTAGTGAAACGGCGAAGTTGTGAATTGATGTCACGCTGGTGAATTAGCGCTAGCGTTAGACGCTTCGCACTTAAGTGAATTTGCACCTATTTGTTTCCCTGGGCAAATGTCCCTAAGTCCTTACTTACCCCTTCCTGTAGATTGCGTCCTTGGGAGTTCACGGCCCATCTTTTTTTCTTCGGACTGAGAACAGTGTTTAGGTGTATGTGCAGTTGGAGCAATCTTCCGCTTCACAACAACTGCACATGCACCAAAACTCATGAAAATTGCTGAGTTGAAAGAAGAGATCCCGAAGAGGCTGAAGATGACGACTGTGAACTCCTGAGGACAGAATCTACATGGAGGGTTCAGTAAGGATTTAGGGGCATTTTCCTGGGGTAACACTTAGGCTGGGAGGAGGAGGGAGGAGGATCTATGCAGGGTAAGGGGGTAGGACTTCTTCAACATAAGGGGTTAGGTCTCCTTTAAGAAACTAGTAGGAAAGTGTCACATCAGGCTAAAAGTTATTAAAGGCCATGTGTTTACATCAATATGATATTTTAAATCTGTTCAACTCATATTTACGTCATCAAGACATACACAACATATTTCTGTGTGTTTATTTTTTCTTGTGGTGAAGAAGAAAAATGCTTACAGAAGCATCTTGGAAATGCCTAAATATGAATATATTTGAAAAATAAGGTGTGTTTTGTATACTGAGAAATCATTGTTATTTTGTTTAATGGAGAGACTGAGCAAACCGGCATGCTGTTTATTTCCAGTAGTGATCTGGCGACACGTCTTTAATTCATTCAGATCTATTTATTCAACCAGCTCCTGACAGATATGAATATAATAGCATTTATTTTTCACCTCAGTGAGGTCACAACATTCTTTCAGCATTGTGAATGGGGCCCATGAGGCTGCACTTAAATTACATGATGTTACATTACAATGAAGCTCTAACCATCAACTTTAATACTTAAACGTCCATTGATGTGACTTTCACAGAATAATTAAGGAACAAACAGACACAACATATTCAACAAATGCAATGTTTGATTAAATGTTTTTGCTATTCTTTGTCCATCTCAGGGCCATGAAAATACGACATTATCATATTCATCTGTGTAATAGCCAGATTAACAGAAAGGTATGAAAGAAACCCCGAGTTTTGAACATTCAGCTGTTACAACTTCCATTGAATACTCATGGGAAATGTAATGCAGCTGTAGAGACAATTTGTAGGTTGTTTGAAAATGTGAGGACTGGTCAATAGACATTTATCACAGGTAGACTATTCATGCTATTGCTACACGACATAGGTAATTTTCTGAAATAGTTATGTATTAAAAGGATTCATGTTAATATTCCGAGTTATATTTATGAGTATGTGCTCCCTGGTGTGCAGGAATATTAAATACCCTGCACTTTTGGCAATATGCACTTCCTAGCTTTATTTTTCTTACTGAAGAAAAAACATGTGACTATTGGGCTGTGCAATGAAAGGGGAGGTTAAATATAGTTAAATGGATTACAGTAAAAAAAACTGTTAAAGATATACAGGGCTCAGGCCCAAATTAGCCATATACGTACGCAGTGGCCTGAGTAGACATGGGTTAGGGGTTTCCGGAGAACTTTGAATCCCCTGACAGTCCTTCCTTGCACCTTCTGAGAAACATACAAGCAAGAGGAGAGCATGTCCTGTCCATATCTGTTCTGTTTGCCATGAGGACGGAGCAAGGTGATGGAAAATTTGCAAAACCGCAAACAACTAGTTAATTCTTTTTCATTGTGCATCATCTTTATAGCAAACTACATTAAAATATCTGGATGTTTTTTTCATGGCACCTTGTTTCTGCTTTAGGGCTAAGAATAAATATTGGGAGGGCAAAATCACATGCATTTTTTGCTCAGTATATTGCTACACACATGCCCTATGTTGTTAGAGGACCTCCTATCCAGTAGCTAAAACTGCCTTTCCAGTTGAAAGAAAGGCTCTCATGTTGCCAATTTCTTAAAAACATGTCTGTGCTTTTGACATTACTTCTGGTTGTCTGGCAATAGTAAATACCTGTTTATTTCAAGTAAAGAGGAAACACCCCGTTCTATCTCGAGTAATTAAAACGTGTATAAACCCCCCAGGATCGTTCTATAGGTTATGTAACCACCACTGCAATACCTAAAATACTATTGAGATAACCTTGGAATCCACCTGAATTAATTGCGTACATAAAATGCCATATGCTCGGGTGAGTAACTAAGTTTGATTGACTTATTATATAATAAAGTGCAATGTGCTATAATGAATAAAAATCTACCAAAATCACTTGGTCCACTTGATTAATGTAAAAAAAACCCAATTCATTCGTTCTAAAACAAGGTGCTATGTGCTGTAGTTCATTAATAAAATTACCACAATCACTTGGTTTACATAATTAATATAAAATTCATTAATCTAGAATGGTATGCTATAAATTATAATTCATTAATGAGATTACCATAATCACTTGGTTTACATGGTTAACGTGCAATTCCTTAAGTGATTTTCAACCTTGTGCCTCCAGCTGTTAAGGAACTACAAGTCCCACAATGCAATGAAGGAGTCTGACAGCCACAGTCAGGCAAATGCATTGTGGGACTTGTAGTTTCTTAACAGCTGGAGGCACAAGGTTGAAAATCATGTGATTAAAGGGAAAAAAACCCTTCGCTTAACACCTAGTTGAGGGACAAAACCCCCCTTATCACCCTAATGGGGGTTCCAAGGTGTTTTCCTTGTGGTTAAATCAACAAAACGATCCAATACAAAAATCCACCCAACAAAAATTTGAAGTTAGAAAAGGAAATATTTGATAGTAATGGTGGAGTCGTCCCAATTGCTTCTATCTTAATTTTTGGCTATCTAGGCCCTGGGACTACCACAAGATAAGAAGGCAGAACGTAGGGGACGGTGGTCTCGTATGATTAACTAATCCTAGTTCAAGAAGGCTAATCTAAAAAACCACAAATCACCCCCGTCTTGTGATAAGAAAATAGAGGAGAATAAATAAGGTTAAAGGGTTAAAAAGGCTTGTATATTAAAAAACGTCCAGGAGAATTAAAAAGAGAGGAGAAGGAGAAACGCCGACGTACGTTTCGCTAATTGCTAGTTTAGATATATTACTCCTAGCTTACAAACACAGGTACAACTGATAATAAATCTGACCACCGACAGATTATATCTGGGTGCATGTACAGATGCAGTCACTTGGATTTGTAAATTAAATGCGTCGTGACTTAACTCATCTAACCCATTTATCCCACTTAGCACAGAATATTGTGTCACAGCATCCCATCCAATTAAAGAGTTCACCATTAAAAACAATGGAGCTTTGGTATGCTAATGAAAAGGTTAAATGCATTAAATGAGTTAAGATAACTTTAGATAACACAGTTTCTTCAATTAACCCTGAGTCACGACGCATTTAACTTATAAATCCAAGTGACTGCATCTGTATCTCACATTAAAATTAATAAACCATGTATTTATGTGTTTGTCTTTATATTGACAGTAGGACTGCTCAGATCGCTTTGGTTGATGTGGAAAGATAAAATAGCACATACAGGTTTTTTTGTGTTTTTTTTCTCATGCAATGCAACAAATGAGCTGCATGGCGACTTTTTTCTAAGTTTTACAAAAATGTTTGCTGGCGGCGAAACCCCAAATCTGTACATGAACATTTTTCCCTCATCGCTAATAGCAACTGCAACTCAAATCCAGGTACACAAATCGTCAACCAAGTGCGTTGTGAACATTGTTCATCTTTGCACCCCATTGATAAATGAGCCCTCAGTCGGTCACAGCAAGCAAAATAGGTAAGAGATATCTGAACAGTGATGTCTTTATAATATTGAATGCATTAGCTTACTAATACTTAAGCCTTTCCTCAAATCACAAAGAAAGAGTGAGCATTTTTTGCATGGTCCTCAGAAGACAAAAACCATAAAAATCATAAATTCTTTTTGCTGACGTTGGGTTTATTTGTATAGATTAATCTAATCCTGTGTTTAATGTAAACAAGTTTTATTTGACAAGTATTTTTTGTATTATTATTCAGGTCCTCGTGTATTAATACATTCCATTTCTTCTTCTCAGAGCAGTTTTTAGCCACATAATGTCCTTTATGTACACAGGTGTCCCAAACCTTAGCTCAGAGTCAGAGCCTAAATTGGTCTTACCAGAGGTGTACAGAGAATGAAACCTGCAGAATCTGATGTTTTTCCCATGTAGTTTTTATTCAGATTTTGCAGCTGCTGATTCACACTGAGCAATCTGCTCAACACTTTACTTCCATAATATCCATGTTTACTTAAAATTACCCAATAATTTAGGGAATAAAACTGGAACTGCTCAAATGAATCGAGTTTTCCAGCAAAACCCACCATAAAAACCTAAACATCCTGAAGGCTATTAAAGGACCAGTAACATCAAAAAATTAAATTGTTTTAAAGTAATAAAAACATAAAGCAGTGTTACCCTGCACCGGTAAAACTGCAGTGTTTGCTTCAGATGCACTACTATTGTTTATATAAATAAGCTGTTGTGTAGCCATGGGGGCAACCATTCAAAGGAGAAAAGGCTCAAGTTACACAGCAGATAGTAGATAAGCTCTGGAGAACATAATGTTATCTGTTATCCATTACTTATCCAGTGACATGTAGCCATTTTTCAATTTCCGCCATTGCTACTTAGCAGCTTCTTTAAATGTACTATAGTAGTGTTTCTGAATCAAACAGATCAGTTTTAACAGTGCGGGGCAACACTACACGATATTTTCTTTACTTTAAAACACTTTAATTTTTTGGTGTTACTGTTCTTTTAACATCTTCAAATAGTTAAAGGGACCTTTGCCATTTACTTCTACATGACTTTGACAAGTTTTAGCTTGAGTATTTTCAGATTTTAGCTATTTCCAGCTTCAGGGTATATAAATCTCCAAAAATGTGGTAAATTTAAAAAATAAACCCCTAGGTATATTAAGAAATTACATTTTAGACCCCAGCAGACCCTGTTTCCATTCTGTAAGGAATGGAGGAAACCAATGGGTCAGTAAGGACAGAGGAGGGGTCAAGCGTCAACCTTAATACCATGCACATTGTGGGTCACCTGCAATTTTGTCCATGGTGAGTGGTGAAAAAAAGAATTTTCAAGGGATACCAAGACACCAATGTTAGCTCCATAGTGTGTGCACCCATTCTCCACTTACATACAACCCCCCTCTGTTCACATGATCTACTCCCCCACCTATAGCGGTCCTGCACAACTGCCACATACCACGCATGCCTACTCCTAATTCCGGCTCTGCTCTGGTGCAAGGGTGCTGTGTAGCAAACACCCATCTTGACCAGGCAGTAAATATAAAAGATACATTTTGCCACTGTATCTGCCCAACAAGCTCTGGTACTATCTTCCAGTCTGCAAGCATCATAAAACAATTTACAGAAAACGCTGTTCCCACAGTAGTCACTCCTAGCTCCTTATCCTCTCATATTGCCTGTATGCAAATTGCGAAGTTGTAGTTGTAGTTTATTAATCAATTTTCTGGGAACTTGTTTTTTTAATCATCTACTGTACATGTATATGGATTCTGTGGACTGTATATTTTAAGTAGTAATATGTTTGAGTTGTTATGTTTTTTAAAGTTCATGAACTGATTTTATAATTTATAATATTAATTTATAATTATTATTGTGACTGTTAATTTATTATGCATGGTAGGCAGGCTATCCCCATTATTAATTGCTATAAAGGGGACCTGTGACCCAGACATATAAAGCTCTATAATCAGGCCAGGATTTGTGGCAATGCCATTATTTAGGGGCGGCATGCCGCTCAGCTACATCCTTAGGAGCCCCAGTAGCTCCCCATCTTCTTTTCTGCTGATTCACTGATTCACATGCTCTGTGCTGCTGTCACTTACTGAGCTTAGGGACCCACTCACAATATACAGTACACATGGAATAGAAATGTCACAATATAAGGCTGATTAGTAATTAATACAGATAATTACAACATAACAGCACAGAAACTAGTGCAACAAGCATCAGCATTTAATATTCCACCCAATAGCATCAGCTTTTATTACAAACTAACCTCATTTTCTGCAAAGTATCTTAAAAAGAAAAGAGAAGGAAGCGCACATAGGGTAATACTGTTTTATGTTGTCTGATAGGGGCAATCCAGTCCAGTTAAAGGTGTTCAGAAAAAAAAAAAGTTAATTGGATCCACCCAAGGTGCACACACAAATCAGGCTTCCCATTTGGGTATGTACTTACAAATGGTCAATGTTCAGCTTGCATGTCATATTTGTTTTGTGTTCCGCAATTGATTCATTACTCCATGCATGAAGTGGAGATAAAAGAGAAAATAATATCATAGTATAATTCCGTTTAATAAATATTTTAAAAACAATCATAGAACGCCAATTGCCTACTCACAAACAGTTCAGCATCAAAAGCACATCACATTCCAAGGTAAAAGTCCGGACTCCTCAGAAGGATCTGCTGTTTGGAGATATGGTGATGTTCAGGGAGTAGCAATTGGTGCCGCACTGTCCTTTCCTACACGTTTCACAGACTCTCCGCTTCCTCAGGGAGTACACAAATACAGACAGGTTAACTGGTTGCTCATAAAAGTAACCATATTATTATTATTATTATTATTATTAACATGTATTTCTATAGCGCCAACTTGTTGCGTAGCGCTGTAAAGTGAATGTGATTATACAACCAAATCACATGAATTACATACATAGAACATAAGGAGTTACATACATCACAATAAATATAGAGTTACTGTACATACATCACAATAAATACTGGTACAGGAGGTGAGGAAGGCCCTGTACAGAAAAAGCTAACGGGAGGGGAATGATACAAGGTGTGGGAGTGGGCAAGATCAGAGTAAAGTGGGTGAGAGATGTAGTAATGTAAGCGGTATTGCATTGAGTAGTTAACAGTGAGGGTAGGCTTCTCTAAAAAAGTGGGTTGCTGAGCTGTATAAGCCTAGCAGCAGTGTTCATTATGGACTGGAGAGGTGAGAGTTTCTGGAGGGGAAGGCCAATTAAGAGAGAGTTACAATAGTCTAGACGCGATATGATAAGAGAGTGAATACGAATTTTGGCAGCGTCTTGGGTGATAGCATAAAGCATAAAGCACTTTAGCTTATTATTGTATAAGTCATAAGAAAAATATTAATTATGATAAACCTATGTATAAACCTATTTAAAAATAAAAATAATGTGAAGCAAGCAGAAACTGCAGTTTTTCCCTTGGCCTGCTTTTTATGGTATTTAGGTTGTTTGCTTATAAAAACCACCCTTGAGCAACATTCGTGCAGACAGAGTAAAACATTATTGGCTTTGAAGGAATCCCCTCAGGTTAAATTCGCCTAGATAATATCACAGTTACTACATAACCTGTTTGGGTTATTTTCAATAACACCGTAGGAGCACCAACAAAGGCTATGCGTGATCATACCAGTAGCAACTACCTGTAAATTAACCTTTAGAAAATCTGCCTTTGCACGAAACGCCCACACAACCAATCTATTTGGATGTTTTGAGACTTAGGCAGCAAGCTTGACAGGTATTCTTTTTTTGTCTATTCAGTCTGTTGTTTTTCTATATAGCATTCCTTCACAGTTACTGTATTTTGCATATTTTGGGAACTTAAGAAACCGTTCACACTGAGATTTACTATTTTGTGTTTGAACTGTGCCGGAATGTGTGTTTAAAAATTAGTTTATACTATTGAGGCAGACCAAAATCATTAACCTGCATAGAAAATCTTTTTTTCTTTCTTTGGCGGTTGAGAGTATGCAAAACATACATTAAATATGTGTAAACAATAAATTGTTTGTGCAAAGCAATAATTTTCACAGTGTGCATATTGTTTTCAATAAAATCTGTTATTATATAATCTTTTATTCTGTAAGAATTCTCTTCTGAGCACAGGAACATTCAAATGCTTCTATGCAGTTGGTCAGTTTCTTAAAGCTAAAGGAACAGTAAGGGCAAAGCCAGACGGGGAGATTCGGGGGAGATCTGTCCCTGGCGAAACGCAGCGGCGCGATTTTAAAAGTCGCTCAAAAGAGCAACTTTTAAAATTGCGGCGCTGCGTGTGAACAAGTGCAGGCGACTTTACGCCTAGCGAGTGCGCAGCGCTGACTAGCTATTCGGGGAGATTCGGGGGAGATTTGTCGCGGCGAGAAGTCGCCAGGCGACAGATCTCCCCCTGAATCTCCCCGTCTGGCCTTGCCCTTACACCAAAAAATTTAAGTGTAAAGTAATTAAAATATAATTTACTGTTGCCCTGTACTGATAAAACGGATTTGTTTGCTTCAGAAAAACTTTTATAGTTTAAATAAACAAGCTGTTGAGTAGAAGTGGAGGGAATTAATGGAATATTTGAAGGTAACAAGATGACTATATGACAAGATGTTACTGGACATATAAACTACTATGCTTCACTTACAGTAATCTGTAAATGTGTTACTTGCAGTTGTGCTCATTTTTACATTCTGTTGTGTGCTCCAGTTGGTGAAAGCCCCCTCTCCAAGTTTGAAGTGGCTCTGGCGAAAAAATAAAAAAATGCCAAAGACCTGGGTTCAAACCAAATTATAGGTTTCTAGTTGCATGCATTCTCCTTGCTGATTTACTGGTCCCTAAATTTCCTCTCTGATCTTGATTTCTCTGTTTGCTGCCAGCTAGTGATGGGCGAATCTGTGGCGAGAATTCGAGAAAAGAGTCGCGCTGATGTTTTTTTGCGCACCGAAGTTGACGTGCGCTTTTTTTGACACGCGTCAGAATAGTTTTGACGCACAGTGCAATGTGATAAAACTGCCAAGTGAAATGCATACCCCCAATGGTCCCTTTTTTGGAGGGACATTCCCTCTTTTGGAACAATGAGATTTTCTATTACCGCACACCTCCTTCCACTTTTCTGCGTAGTGGTGCTGGTCCTCCGTTGACCTGGCCAGGTCTCCTTACTGCTTTGTAGTTAGAAAAACGGTCCGCACACTCCAATATTGCAGTCGGGGATTGTGCCCCTTTTATTAATGCCACCAACAATCAGATTGTTGGTGGCATTAATAAAAGGGGCACAATCCCCGACTGCAATATTGGTGTGTGCGGACCGTTTTTCTAACTACAAAACATTCCCTCTTTTGACAGCGCAACCTGCAGTCCCTCATTTCATCTGTATTGTAAAGTCCCTCTTTTCTCTGCACGGAATAGCCAGAAAAAGAAATAAGTTTCTAACTTAATTGGTTTTTGGCAGAGAGCCTAGAAGAACAGCTAACAAGTGCAAAAAAGATGCTTTTTAACAATTTTGATATAATAAAATAAGTAATTGATTGTATTTGTAACAGTTTAGATAAGGAGAAATATTTTCAAACTTTCATAACCTGCCAAATTTGGTAAAACGAACATGTTAATTAGTGGGTGTGACCACAAAATGGGTGTGGTCAAAATGTTGCAGCACCACGTATGAAAAAAAAAAATTCTGTCCCTCTTTTTACTTCCAAAATGTTGGGAGGTATGGAATGTGAAAAAAATTGTAAAAAATGGCATCTTTTGCTTTGTGTGTGAATGTGCTGAATAGCATTGGAGTCAATGAGAAGAGCAATTTACACGCGTGTTTCACTTAGTATACACACGTGCCCTGCATTGTTAGTGGACTCTCATCTTTTCAAAAGAAAAAAAGGCCTCCCATTTTGCCAGCTTCTTAAAAACATCTGTGATTATTATTTAAAATAGTGAAAAATTAAAAAGGCATATTTTAACATATATTCATTTATTTTTAAAAAAAATTTCACTGCACAGAATGTGCTGTTTTGAAGTGAAGCAACGAACTCGGCGCGCGACGAACTGAGACGCGCAGCGAAATAAAACACGCATCGCCGAATGTCGGAAATTTATTCGCCCATCACTACTGCCAGCTCAACCTTTGCCAGAATTCTAATTTGGAGATTGTTTAAAACTTCAGATTATGCAGATTGGATGCTGGCCTGCTCTCCAGTGTCTAGTTCCTTACTTGAGCCCTGACATTCAAGAATAATTAGTACTTGCAAGTTGGAGCATTGTATCATCAATATTATTGTGGGTGCATAGTGTCACCTTTGCTTTAATTTTGAGCCACCAACCTTGACCATACCAGTCCTACTCCTTAGCCATTCTTTATCCTTTTCTGCTGTTTTAGGCTGGCCCTCTCGGTAGGAGATGTCAACTCTTCTTAAAGTGGACCAGTCACCCCAAAAAAATATTCAAAATCATATTTTATCACATTAGTCAAGCAAAATGAACATTAATTACACTATATAAATTATTTTAATCTTGTTTTCTTCAGTCTGGGAATTCATAATTATCGCAAGCAGGCAGGAGCCATTTTGTGGACACTGTTATTAAGGCAAGCCTTGCATCATCTCAGAATCTTGTTTGTGCACCACAATGGGGGACCTTATGTCCATCCCCATGTCCTGGCTACACAATTAAATGGTTAAGGGGACTGGGGGAATGTGTGAAGAGCAGTGACATGTAGGAAGTGCTGAATGGAAAGTGAAAGTAATTATCTGCCCCGCCTCTATGCCTAAGGCATAGAGGAGTGGCAGACAATATTTGATTGACAGCTGAGATTTTTAAATGAGCTAAAAACCGCTATGAATGCTTTAATAAAATTTTTAAATTGGTTTTCATGTTTAATTTGAAAAGGACTTTTATTATACAAATTTTTGTGTCTGGGTGACGGGTCCACTTTAAGTCAGGAATCTGATCACCGCTATTTTTACTTCAACCACTTGCTGTATCACTCTGTTCTGAGCAAGGTGGTAGAGATTGATTGCATAATTTCCCCATGAGTAATCTAGTTTATTGTAACATTATATTGAATTTCTGAACAAAGTTCAACATCCTGTCTGGACTGGATATGGACCAATGACCTACAGGTCCTATGTAGTCTCTTATAGCTCTGTTCTGTATAAGCAGACTACTGAGGTCCTGGTTCACACCCTTTGGTATCTTCAAGTTTTCAGGTAGGTATGACTTATTCAGCTTCTATAAATACTTTAAGGAGCCACACACACACCCTGTTATATGGAGTCAGGGAGCTTACCCCATTTATTATGTCTGCCTGTACATCAACTTTTCGGGGGGGGGGGACAACCCTCCTTTCACAAAGATCAGTTACGCCACGTCTTAATAAATGGGGTAAGTTCCCCAACTACATAAAATAGAACTTGTGCTAGTTTTGTGCAGAGCGACCTGAAACCCGCGGGACCTGCAGGTTGACCAAGCGATTGGGTGGGTTAGGGCTTGCACCTCTATTCACGGGTGGCGAGTTGAGAGGGTTGAGCTCTTATTCCTGCCCACCTTGTCTTCCACCTTACACTGCTGGTTTCCGACTTCTGGCTTCTTCTTTTATAGACGTTTGCCTGCTCACCCCGGCCCTTTTGTGGTGTCTTGGCGGCGAGGGTCTATAAAATGACGCTTGTGGAGGAAGGGCGGATTTTGGCCTGGTGCAGGTCGTATAAAACCTGACCAGTACAGCACTAGTGTGTGCAGCTCCTTGAAGTATACATATTGCTGATTTGACTGTACCAGTTGTTGAAGGAGACCTGCCCTACCAGTGTATACCACCAGAAACATACAGGGAGGCTAGTAACTAATGAATAAAGTCAATAATGACAATAGCCAGTAAGTAAGCACAGGTTGAAAAGCAGTTCCTGAGCAGATATGACTTGACCATCTTAGATGCCATATGGAGCTACATATAAGGCTACATTTCATTCTAAGGCTTTGTGCTGTAAACTGATGGTGCCACATCCTCTCAAGTATTGTATATATGCTCTTATGCAGTCAATACAGTACTCATGTCCCAAGGAAATGAGCAGCTCAGTCGGCAGCACTTTTGCTGAACTGCATTCTGCATCCCTAAATCCCAAATTGACAGTCCACAGAAGATAAAAAAAATACACAGATTGTGAGTAACCTGGTTTACACCCTCATTCACACCTGTAATGTATCTCCTCTCAGTCTGAGCTGTGCCATTAGTAGCCTGCTTACTCATCTGAAATCAGGCCTAAGTGAGTAAAGACTATTGAGTCAAAAACAGCAGAAATTTAAGAAAACATCTACAGGTAACTGTTACTAGAATTGCCCTATTATAAATTCTCTATAAATAAAGTATATCAGTTTACTGCATGTGTTCAATTTAACATAACTAATAGCATTATATAAATTGTTTATTTCTATTTGTCATTAGACATTTAATTACTCATGACATATCAAGGTACAATGCAGCAACCCAAAGTAGGCTATAAAATGTACTTTTATTATTACCCTCTATTTGAAGCTCATTTAATATGAATCCATTTAACGCTGGTCCAATTACATGGCAGTGACTTCAGTTGTTCTACTTGTTCCTGAGTCAAGTTCTTGCCTAATGCCATTATGCAATTTAATTATGCCATCTCCAAGGATGTTCATAACAAAAACAATTACTGTTTCATTGCCACTGTAGCTTTTTGCTGAATAGGATGGCCACGTGTTTTGGCTGTTAAAAAAAAAAAAATTCAGGATTGTGAATCTCTACAAAGATAATTTGGCCGTGGAAGCTTTAAGTTATACAATGTAATTTGAGTGTTGTGCTTTCCAGTTATAGTTCATAGCTGTTTATTATACTGTTAGAAGCACTTGCATCATATAAAACTTGATGAATAATTTATGACATCTGATTTCAGGCTGGGCAAGAAGAATCATCACAGTAAAACATTTTGGTGCTTCTTATAGATCCTTTCAGGAACTGTCTGTGTTACACGTGAGATTAACATTCATCCCCCAGTATCATAGTACAATGTGAGTAGTCTCTGCCTCCACAAGGGAAGAAAAACTGCAATTCCACATCATGTCCGTCTGCTGATTGGCATGCAGCCCACCCTGAAAAGTATTCTGAGCTGCCAGTTCTACTGAACAACCTGGTAAAGCAGTCAGGAGGAAGTTTAATGTCTGTATGGGTTTAGAATGGAATTTGGGGGTGCTGTACATTCTGGTGCAGGGTTTGAATGGAAACTGGAGCTATGGCCTGCTCAGGAGGTTGCAGTAGCTCCATGGTTCTCCTGCATCAGTAGGGGTAATGGCTCCTGATTCAGAATGGAAAGCATAAAGGACTAAGTGGTGCCAAGCACAACTATATGTAAGTGCAAGGGGATCATTTTCATTCAAGTACTTAATGTAAAGTGGTTTTAAGCATATAACACTGCAGTGAAATGCTGGCCATTGCACTTGCAGATGTAAACAAACCCTTATATGTTCCCTTTAATATAAAAGGGGTTGGCAGTGCCTAAAGCATGAATCTTAAATTAGCCACAGTTATGAGCCCTAGTTAAAGGAGAATACAACCTGTAATGAAAAAAAAAATTCCTCCCCCCCTTTGTAGACACCCCTCCCTCCTCCCCCCCAGCCTACCTACCCCCCGGACTAATACCCCTAATTTTTTACTTACTCCTCCTGCAGATTCGGGAGTCGGGGTTTCATGGCAGCCATCTTCTTTCTTCGTCTTTCGAAAATAGACCAGCATTTTCAACTCTTGCGCAGTTGGAGGAGATTTCCATGCTCGACCACTGCACATGCCCTGAAAGTCACAAAATGATTTCTGAAATTTTCGTGATTTTCGGCGCATGCACAATGGTTCTGATCCGGAAATCTCCTCCAACTGCGCATGCCCCGAAACTTCCAAAAAAGACCGAACATGGCTGTGTGAACTCCCGTGGCCCAAATCTGCAGGAGATGTAAGTAAAAAAGGGGGGGTGGGGTAGGCTGGGAGGGAGGAGGGGGATCTACACAGCGGTGGGGGCAGGTTTTTTTTCATTACAGTTTGGATTTTCCTTTAAGGAATTCTTCTGCCACTTCTAAGAGTCTATTTCACAATACAGAGTGCATTATAACTTAGATATAAAGGGGGAAATATAATAAAATTAGCAAAATGCAAACCTTGCATACCACAATGTAATATTCCTTGATCAGCTTTAATTGTATTGTGAAATCCTAATTGCACATTGTGAACCTTTAACACCTGCTCTGGAGTTTCATTAAATATTTTGTTGCTAAAAAAAGTTTGAGATTGGGGTTATTATTACATACACTGCGGACTATCGCTAGCTATAAAATTCACAATCACTATCCTACTGTTACATAATGGGCAAAGCATTCAAGAAGGCAAAATCGCGATCAAATTACTCATGATTTTTGCATTAGTGATCAATATTACATTCCCCAAAGTATATTTAACTGAGAACAAGAACCATAAGAATTAGATGAGTATTACTCTGTATTACACTGATGTTTTGGAGCTTGATTGTATATTAAAATTAGGGATGCACCGAATCCAGGATTAGGTCCGGGATTCGGCCAGAATTCAGCCTTTTTCAGCAGGATTCAGATTCGGCTGAATCTTTCTGCCTGGCGAACCAAATCCGAATCCTAATCCTAATTTGCATATGCAAATTAGGGCCAGGGAGGGAAATCATGAAGTAAAAAATGTTTTCCCCTTCCCACCCCTGATTTGCATATGCAAATTAGGGTTCGGATTCGGTTCAGTATTCGACCAAATCTTTCGGGAAGGATTCGGGGGTTAGGCCAAATCCAAAATAATGGATTCGGTGCATCCCTAATTAAAATATTGAATACTAACAAGTACTGACACAAAGGAAAATATACCATGTCACATGAAGTTTGCTCAATGCTTATTACAACATTATATTGGTTATATAATATATATAACCAAATGACATTGTCATGTTGATGAGTAATGTGTGAAGAGGAATCCTGTTTGTAGCTGGTCCTGTCTTTTAATAAGAAAGTTTTCATTTTGTAGGCTTCTATACTGTTACTGCAGCATGCTGTGAATGAACATATATTTGCTTTTTTATTTGTACGAGGAGAGCTTTGTTTTTAAATAATGCTACAGTACATTTACCATCAGTTACCATTTCAGCAGGGAAGATGTTAACACCTGTTTGGCTTTTCATTTGCCCCTTTAGCTTGAACAGCATGTGAAACAGATGTGAATGGCCTCTGGTCTTTCACACTTTCTTAATGAGGTGCTCCTAGTCCTGTCTTAGCAATGCAAGAGGATGTGCTGCCTTTATATTGAGGTGTAAATTTATACAAGACCTAATGAAGTACAGTGCTGCAATTTAACACGCTATTAAATTCATTCTTAAGACGCAGCTTCTCACTGTATTCACGCCAGTCATTTTTGTAAAGTGTCAATACACTGATAAATGTCACTACGAGCAAATTAGACCCAGAGGGGGTATGTGTTTGTCTCCCTTCCGTGTCCTCTAGGCCAGATTTCCCTTGTTTTCTGTTCTAGTAAAAGTAATATGCTTTAAAACATGTCACCTTTGATACTCTTTTCCTGTATTGTAAAAAGGAAAAAAAGAACTTCATACAAAAGGCTTTGTTAATTTCTAATCCTGACTCAATTAAACACTTTAACAGCAATCCAATGTGCCTAACGTCAGTGTTTGTAACCGTTCCTTCCTAATTTAGGTACATATTATTCAAGGGAACTAGATCTAAGTCAGTGAATATCTGTTTCTTTCCAAGCTTATTCTTCAACTATCACCATTAAGGGGGTTGTTTGTTGAAAAGTAGAGTTGCAAAGCTGTAAAAAGCAAAAATATGAAAATACTCTAGCTAAAACCTGTCCCAGTCATGTAGAAATCAATGGCATCTGAAGATGTAAACATCTTCAGATGCCATTGATTTCTACATGACTGGGACAGGTTTTAGCTAGAGTATTTTCATATTTTTGCTTTTTACAGCTTTGCCACCGTGATTTAAGTTTTTTCTTTTGCCGATAACTCTATTAATTCAAAATTCGCCTAATAGCATTCAATCAGGTTACATTTTACATTCAGTTTTTTTCACAAATAAGCAAACATTTGAGTTGTGAGTTTATTTGAGGTAGAAAAAACCTCACATACCTCAAAACTCCACCTTTGACAAATGAACCCCTAAATGTGCAAGTAACCAAACTTTCAAGGCACAAAGCTGATTTACTAGTCTATTCATTTACTTGATTTTGCATTAAGAAACAGTTTGTCCAGTTCTGAAGGTGCATGGCATTTACCATAACAGGCATAATTGAGAATTTTTTTGCATTTTTTTTCTCCTAGAATTTTCTTATTCTATTAGCTAGAATTTTTGTGAGATGTGGTATTCAAGGATTATTTGGAATATGGAATGCAATACATCTGCCACCAAAAAAAATCTATAAAATTGTTGTTGACATTTACAATTATGTCTGTAAAAAGGTATGCATTCTATACTAACCTGCAGTACGGAAGGATTTAGCAAATTTACTGAGCACATGGGCCATCATATCAAAAGCTCTGCATAAAACTGGTCTGTATGAGATCTGTAGAAAAGAAAACATTAATCCCAGAGAACCATATGAATGCATGCATTACTTTTAAAGGAACAGAAGGCTGTGCAAAATAAAAAAAAGTTTCTAATATATTTAGTTAGCCTAAAATGCAGAAAGGCTGGAGTGAGTAGATGTCTAACATAATAACCAGAACACTACTTCCTGCTTTTCAGCTTTCTAACTCTGAGTTAGTTACATGGGGGGGACCACATGGAACATGACTATTCAGTGGATTTGCAATTGATCCTCATATTGCAGCTCGGATTCAAAAGCAAGCAGCTATGACCCATGTGCTCCCCTCAAGTCCCTGATTGGTTATTGCCTGGTAACCAATCAGTGGAAACCAAGAGAGCTTCAAAGCAGGAAGAAGTGTTATGGCTAATATGATAGACATCCAGTCACTCCAGCCTTTATAGATTTCATTTTTGGCTAAATATCTATATTAGAAACATTTTCTATTTTGCACAGCTATATATTTACCCATTTTTTATTTTTATACTGAACTGTTCCTTTGGAACATACCTACAGCAAAGAATGGTGGTGGTAGCAAAATGCTCTGAGGCAGATTTTTACCATTAAGCACTTAAATGAGATGCTTCAAATCCACAATTTGGCCAAATCCACAACAAAATATTCAGCTGCATCACAAGCGGAATACAAAAGCTACTCTGGATATTTGAGAAAAATCCAATAATTGCATAAATTGTGAGTAAAAAATTGCAGTGTTCAGTCTCCCAGAATTCTAAAGTCACATGAAAAAACTCAAGATTCTGCCTCTCTGACTTCATCAAAATCTAAAACTAAAATTGTTCACATTTGGATGAATTCTAAACTGGGGCACCCCTTTGTAATAATAATCTGAAAGTCTCTGATATTTAAACATATGGGATGACTATAGCTGTGTCTTATACATATACATTTTATACATGTATTTGCTTTAAACACTCGTGAAGGGGGCCATTTTTATCAAGCTGGGACAACCATCCCTAAACAGATGAGACTCTACTTGCCTCCAGTCATATAACTTGAAAAATGAACCCTTGCGTCAGTAAGTTTCATGGTGACATTGTGATTGGATCATACTTTCACTCTTCAATGAGCTTCAGCCAACACCTGCCTCAAAAAGCTCAACTGATCAACTTGTATTACATTTAAAGTTTAAAATGCTGGGGAATTCCTTTCCAAATGAGTCACTCAGATAAGGGGTGAAGTGTTTTCAAATTTCTTTAGAGATTACTACATATTCTGTATTGTAACCTGAATGAAAGAAAGCTTTCATAGACAAGGAGAAATCCTGCAGCAGGATAATCATTCCCAAACACAGGGCCAAAGTAACTCTCAAGTGGATCAACAACAAAAAGCTATATGCCCAGTCAAAATCCTGATCTTAATTAGCAATATCTAAATAGTGAAATGTAATCCACTGGAGAAAGTCTGCATGCAAAAATGGGACAAAAAATTTCAGTATGGTTCCAGGTCGAGTTTTTTGTACCATGTTAGCCAGTTGAAGACATTATAGGGTAAAACTTTTTACATGAAGCATAACAAAAGTGGTATAAAGGTGATGCATTTATTGGCTAACTAATATTATTATCACATTTACAGCACTTTTGTTACGCTTCATATCAACAGTTTTAACCTGTAACCTAAGCAGTGTGAAAAGCTGATACATACTTACCCCCAAAGGTTCTGCAAAAGGTGACTTTACATATGTTAAAATGTAGAGATGGAAAGTCATGCAGATAGCATATTTCTATTTTTATATCTTTAGGATTTCTTTCTAACAAATAAACATTGAAGTCACATAAAAACAACACACTTTGCGTTTTACAGCTTTGTTACAAAAACACAGTAGAACAACATATTGTTCATTAAAATTAAAGTAATTTTAATTAGAGTTGGAGTACAGACCGAGTCGCCAGCTTATTGGACTTCCCCAATAGATATCTTGCTGAAAGTCCGCCAGATCTCGATCGGGCAGGTTAAAAAACCCGTAGGATCGCAGCTGCATCTGTGCCTGTATGCGGTTCTGCGATCTGACCGCGCCTTTCGGATGCATTATGATCCGATCATTGGACCTGTGGGCATATCGCAGAGAAATCCGCTCATGTTGTGACATTGCCAAACGAGCAGATCTCTGTATTTATGGCCACCGGCAATTTACTTCAACTTTTTTAAAAAATTTGAGTATACACATTGCTTTAATGTTTTTCTTCAAGAACAGTGAACATTCTTCTATGATTAAATAAATATCATCCTTTCTAAAATTGCTTATATTACAAGTATAAATAACTGATTTAGGGCTAAGTAACATCTAAGCAATAGCTGAAAGATAGTTAAATTATAATTTTTAGGTATTTCTGTCTCGAGGCATTAGGTATATTTATAGCCTGAATAATAATTAAAGGGTGGGGGAAATCTAAAGGACTTTAGCATGAAGTACATATTTAAAAAATGTATATGTGTGAGAAAGGGCAAGCACACTGCCAATGTGTGTTTTGCATGTTTGACACATGGGTCCCTACACAGGCCACCTCACCCCGTCCCCAATCACTCCACTAGCCTCCTGAAAGGCAACCCTACTCTGGTGGTCATTATGTTTGGCTGCATCTTGTCAGAGGTTCCTGGGGTTCCACTGATGTGATTGACGAAGTTGAGCTGATCTTGGCTTTATTAAAGGGCACCAATCATACCTAAAATTAGAATTGTTTGTATAATGTAAATCATCAGCTCACTATACCTTCTGCAAAATCTCCCCTATCTCCACTGCAGTTCTAGCTGAGGCAGGCATCTTGGATTTCACTGACTCCTCCTACCTATATCTTCATAGCCAACTGTAGCTCTGAAATCTCGCACATGCTCAGTTGAAATTCCTTGCTTGCCTAATAAACCTTCTAAGCTATTTTGAAATCTGCCAAACTTCTGTGTTAGTGCTGCCACCTTGTGGAAGTTGCTGTGTGCACTTCTCTTTATACTTCTACTTGGGTAGAATACTCAGACAGTGCTACAATCTGAGCATGCTCGTGAACTCATTTGCATGTTGTAGTCAGTGACAAAGTATGGGATTTTTTAAAAACTGCTGTTTTTTTTTCAAAAAACTGTACATGTCAGGTTGTTAATATGTGTTTGATTTTGGCTATGATTGGTGTGCTTTAAATCTGTATATATAATTTACATGTTTTTCCAGCTTCAACCCACACATTCATGCTGTAAGTTACTGGCACATTTCACCTGTTCTAACTGGCTGATTCCTGTAGACAAATAACATGGGTGAGTGTTTTGTAATAGGAAAAAAATGTTAGGCGGTAGAATGACACTTAAAAACCATTTGTATCTTAATAACTATAGAAAACCTACTCAATGACAAAGTTTAAGGAGTAAAACAGTAATGTGTACACAATGAGACAACTCTTGCAAGTCTACTATGAAAGTCAGAGGAAAATCAAAGTGATTTGTGGTTGGAAGTTTCATTTCATTATGGAGCACAGGAACTTGCAGCAGTTTAGAAAAGTGCAGGGCCCCAAATGACCCCTATACTGGACCTCCCCATAGATTCTCTCTGATCCATGTCTGTGTTTAAAATAAGTGGTGTGTCCTGATGATCCTTGTCAGAAGCACAGTAGAAAATGAGTAGCCAATCACAGTTCATAAAGCAATTATATACTGCAGTTCCCTGTCAGCTCCTCCTAGCTTCTGATTGGCTGGCATCACACAGTCCTAAGAACTTCCAGCAGCCAGCAATAAGTCAAACAGATGTGCAGGAGTAGTATATTTTTGGGGGGATTTTTTTCAATAAAGCAGCACAAAGCACACCTTTTCTAAGCACATTCTGTCAATATTTAGAGGAGTAATATGCAATGGCACATTCTGTTTTTTTTTACACAATGTGTCGTTTACACTTTTTCAATTTGATGCTAATCTAAAGGTGGTGCTAAGCATTGTTTTTCTCATTAGCATTGAGGTCTCTCTGATTTAATCATGTAACCCTACACCAAGTTTTTTTGACATTGATCTGCACTGGTTTTCGTCTGATAATCCAATAAAGTCGAATTTTGGTGGGGACAATTTGATAAAGTCGAGTTTTCAGATCGATTCTTTCTTAAAGGGAAACTGGGAAAACAAGTTTTTTTTTTTTTTTTTTTTAAACGCATCAGTTAATAGTGCTGCTCCAGTAGACTTCTGCACTGAAATCCATTTTTCAAAGTGGCAAACAGATTTTTTTATATTCAGTTTTGAAATCTGACATGGGGCTAGCCATTTTGTCAATTTCCCAGCTGCCCCTGGTCATGTGACTTGTGCCAGCACTTTAGGAGGGAACTGCTTTTTGGAGGCTGTTGTTTTTCCTTCTCAATGTAACTGAATAGTACACAGTGGGACATGGGTTTTGCTATTGAGTGCTGTTCTTAGATCTACCAGGCAGCTATTATCTTTTGTTAGGGAGCCGTTATCTGGTTACCTTCCCATTGTTGTTGAATCTGGTAAATAGGAACAGTCCTGATCACAATACAGAGTGAAATGTTAGTAAGAGTCAGAGCAGAGTTCAAAGGAAAAATACAAAGGATTCTGTACTTACAGCAAAAAAACTCGGTTACACTGAAAATAGCTGTTATGATAAGGGTTAGCTCTAAAATATGCTTAAACAAGTTATTTAGAGGTGTGCACAGTTAAAAAAAAAAGCATTGTCATTATGAAACACATAGCAGAATCTAAGAAAACAGTTTAACAAAAACAAATATACGTCAGAGTAATGACATGCCTGGAAGCTATGGTTAGCATGGGAATAGCTGCAGTCATCTCTTACTTTTAACTATTTTCAAATGTTTTTTTTTTTCAGTCTAAATGCTGCCAATTTCTGTTTGTGTTTGACAGGTCAAACTTACGTTTACAGAAACGTCCATAAATTTAATAAAGAGCTATTTTTAAATAGGATCAATAACATCCAACCTCATACAGCTAAACAAGAAAGTGCATTACTGAAGCTTTATTCTTTCTGCTCATGTTGACTTGTCTGTTAACAGTCAAAAGGTAACGTAAGAGATTTAAATAAAGCTGTAATTTTCTTGCTTAACATTGTGCCAGTTTGGCTTAAAGATTTTGAACATCCAGTGAAGGAACAAGTGAAATACTCATTGAGCTCTTCCCACAGAGTAGACTGTTTGGCTTGCAATGTACACATGTATTTGCTAGTCCAATACTGTGTGTGTATTTATTATTTAGTAGCTTTGTTAAGGGTAGCTTTGTTGTCATATATGATACTTACGTACATGAACCAGTTAGGTTTTACTTTGGAAAGGCTTTACTTTTTTTTTAGTTCTTGGCTTTTACCTGTTTTAATCTGCATAGTGGAGCACTCACTGATAAATATTTTTAATATGTTTATTGAAATGTTATTTAGTATATCCAGGCTTTTGGAACACCCTAACATTATCTTGCCCTGTGGGACCCAGTAACTTTTAGTCACACCACAGCTTGTTTGTAAGTTTAGATGGAGACTGAATGGGTTTATTTACATTTTTATTAGCAGACTTAAGGTATGAAGTTCCAAATTACAATAAGACCCCTTATCAGAAAATCAGGTCCCAAGCATACTGGATAACAGTTTCCATGACCAATGCTGTTCAACTTTTACATGTACTGTCAGATATGCATGTTCAAGGATCAGAGTATACTAACATTCTAGCCCTTGAGTGGAATAGGGGCTATAAAAAAAATCACTTGAAAAGCCAAATTTAGTACATGGGCATCTAGCTGGACAGCCCTGAATTAGAGTAAAGGCAGTGTAGTCTTAAAGGGATCCTGTCATGGGAAAAATATTTTTTTCAAAATGTATCAGTTAATAGTGCTGTTCCAGAAGAATTCTGCATTGAAATCCATTTCTCAAAAGAGCAAACAGATTTTTTAATATTTCATTTTGAAATCTGACATGGGGCTAGACATATTGTCAATTTCCCAGCTGCCCCAAGTCAAGTGACTTGTGCTCTGATAAACTTCAATCAGTCTTTACTGCTGTACTGCAAGCTGGAGTGAAATCACCCCCTCCCTTTCCCCCACCCAGCAGCCTAACAAAAGAACAATGGGAAGGTAAACAGATAGCTCCCTAACACAAGATAACAGCTGCCTGGTAGATCTAAGAACAGCACTCAATAGTAAAACCCATGTCCCACTGCGTACTATTCAGTTACATTGAGAAGGAAAAACAACAGCCTGCCAGAAAGCAGTTCCCTCCTGAAGTGCTGGCACAAGTCACATGACTGGGGCAGCTGGGTAATTGACAATATGTCTAGCCCCATGTCAGATTTCAAACTGAATATAAAAAAACCTGTTTGCTCTTTTGAGAAATGGATTTCAGTGCAGAAGTCTATTGGAGCAGCACTATTGACTGATGCATTTAAAAAAAAACATGTTTTCCCATGACAGTTTCCCTTTAACACTATAGATAAAATCCTGGTACAGATGCATGGTCTATAAAAACACCCTCTAAATCTGCATATAGTTTGTTGATCAAAACATGTTTATCATATGTAGAAATGTCTCAGAATCTACCCAATCCTCTGGTTCTTTCTAAATACAATGCACACTGTTCAAACCCCTGCATAATATTACTTAATAACCTTTACTACATATTATACAACTTGTTTTTAATGATCGGACTGGGCACATTCACTTCCCTGTGAATTTTTACTGCAGATTTCACCATGTGCAAATTTTTTAACTAAACTGTGGTAAAAATGCCCATAGACTTTAATGCATCTGGAGAAAAGTCACCATAAGAAAAAATGGCCACTGACTTTAATGCATTAAGAGGAAAAAAGGTGAGCCCAGGAAGCAAAATTGGTTGTAAATGACAAAGATAGCCAGGATGTAAACAGATTTCTTCATTGGGTAAAGATAAAATGCAGAGTAATCATGATGTTATTACAGGTTCATACAGTATAGTTTAGGCTATGAACTGAAGAGGAGTAATAATGAAACTTAAATACGTTGGCCACATAATGTGCAAGTATGATTTGCAGGAAACATTGAAGGCAAACAAAAAGGAAGCCAACAAATATATACACTTGGAATGGCAGCTCCTGAAGGTTTTGTAGAACAGTAAAAAAAATATGATTTAAATGAGCATTTTAAATCACAATATGAAAGCTAAAGATGCACATTACAAGAAAAATGTACCTTACAATAAACAGAAACTTTGATGCATGAATGTTCAGGATAATTTAAACTGTAACAGAAAGAAAAATTCATTGATTCAGTGTCAACATTAAAGTTAGTTAATAGTTTTTTTGTAACTTTTATAAAACTGTTAAGTTTGTAATTCCTCTACCACAACTATGAAATCTTGTAAATGTTTTGACAACATTCCGCTTACTGCACACTGTAAATTTAATGCACAGGTCACCGTAGCCCTTTGATTTTTACTTACTGCATTGAATGGTGCCAATACAGAGAACATATGGGCAATTCCACCCACCTGGTAACTGTTATAGAAATAGGGTATTCTTTAATCTCAGGGCATTCTCTAGGGTGAGGTTCTTTGTGATTTCTATTAAAACTAGAGTTACATATAGATATGCAGGACAACAGTCTGTCAGGTTTTTATACAATAGGATATTTGAAGCAAACTGTCAACAGTAGAAAATGTTAATTTTCAGGGATCTGCAAATGACAGGCACCAGTCAAGTCACTTGTTTGCTTTATCATACCCAGTTTGCTCAAAACATGAGGGATAATGGAGCTTGATTTGTAAAATCAGCCTAACATTGGGCAACATATTAAAGAAATACAGCTAAAACTACAGTTTAAGTTTCCCAGCATGCCTGGGACCAAACCTTTAGGAGTATATTTATTATGCGGTGTAAAACTAAATTTTCAGAAAAAAAGGTGTAAAAAGCTGTGTAAAATAAATGGCAAATTTATCAAGGTGTGTGTAATTTTATGCCATACAAACACCAGATTGCTGCTGCTATTTTACATTGCTTCTGGCAGAAGTCACTCCAAGAGAGAATGTATAAAAATTTTACATCGTTTTAATACCACTTTTTACTTGGTGAAGCCTGGTGATGCATAAGTATAAGTCCGCTATTTTTTACACAGCATAATAAATATGCTCCTTACAGTTGGAGCTCCATGACCGCTCAACACTTTGAGGGGCTGGTCTAGTAACCCATGCATCCATGTCCTTTCAAACAATACTAGAAGATTCTGCTTATTGTTTGCTATTTAAATTGGGCCAACGTTTGCAACTTTTATTATATAAAGACATGTTGTGCATTGAGTTTGTTTAAATAATAAACTGCATGTGTTTTACCACTCTAATTTATGGATTAATTGAACATTTAAGGGCAGTTAAAAATGCAATAAGCAGTGCTGTACTGCTCCAAAACAATTGCATTTAAATGTTTGCAGTCCTGCTAACTACATTTTTACACCTCTGCAATTTTTCTATTGACCTGGTAACCTTGCTGTCCTTCACTCTCCATTATTACACCTCCCTATTAACAATTCCGGTCTGTTTTCTCTGGCTCATCTTTGACAATGGACTCTTATTGAATTTGTTTACAAAGACAGATTTGCATGTAATACACCCTGGGGTGCATACCTGTGTTACAACAAGGAATGTAGAACAGCTAATTCCACTGCTAAAGATTTTTGCAGATAAAGAGCCTGGGAGTGATTTACTGAATATGTTTGCACTAGCTAGAGGCCAGGTGCCTTTAATTCTTATTCTTTGGAAACTATACTTATGTACTGTATTAGCACATTTTGTGGGAAATATAGCTGTCTGTTGAAAAATTTGCGCATTATATGGATGCTTTCTAAATTACATTGGTTGCAACTGGTTTTACTCTGACTTTTGTTTTCTGGTGCCAGTTTCATGTTTCTGCTCTTACTGGTTGCTGTATTAAACCAATCTATTGTTCATGCTGTAGCCTTACTGTTCAACTGGATGTCTTGCAAGTTGTATAATGAATAACAATGGCACTTCAGGTAGAATTAATGCAGGGTCGCCCCTTGCTCTTTATTCAAGTGCAGACGTGCACGTCTGCACTTGAATAAAGAGCAAGGGGCGACCCTGCATTAATTCTACCTGAAGTGCCATTGTTATTCGTTATATGTTCCTGCATAGGAGGGTTGCCGTGCCCTCAAACAATTGAGCACCAGGTGAGCTGGATTATCTTTTCACTAAGGAGTGTGCGCTGCTTCTACCAGTTGTGTGTGTCTTGCAAGTTGTGTCACTATGTGCCTCACTGTCATGTAAGAAAATATATTTAAAGTGCAATCTGTTTCACTTGTATTTCATGGGAATCTATCATTTGGCACATTTATGGAATCGGTACACTTTGGACCAGATTCAGTTCAAAAAGAAAAACAAATCTCCTAACCAATTTCCAGCTTTCTCCTTAGGCTTCTATTGAGTTTTCATGACATAAACCAAGAGATACTTTTCTAATTGAATCTGGCTGTTTATGAGATGGGATATAACAGAAACCTCTGCATCCCAACTGCACAAACAAATAACAGTGTCTTTTTCCTTAGTGAGGCATTGTTCAATTCTGTCACTCATTTCTTTTATTTACAGCAGTTACCACTATTATTTCCCCTCATAATATTACTTCTTCCATAACTGCTATAGCTATTGCTATATACTGTTTGTGTTAATAGTTACCAGTAACCAGTGAAACCGGGCAATAAAAGCTGCAGACTTGGCCCCTCCAGACTTTGTCAGCAACATATCAAAAATTGGCTATATATGAAGCTGGAAAATCCTGTTGGGCAAGTCCTCATTGGCACATTGAAATAGTCCTTTTCATTGGGGTTGCTGTTGGCCCCATTATGATCTAATTGTTGAGCCAGGGGCCAAATGAGCTGAATATTCTGGCTTGGCCCACAGTTGGTGGCCAAATTGCATAAACCTCTGCATGTCAAGCTGAGGAACGTACTAATAATATATTTAATATATAACTTTAATAAAATAAAAATAATAAAGTTTTTTGTGAAATAGATTTTTTAAACATCATCTACAGTTTAGTGTATTTTTTTTAATAGTAACAGTTCAATATTCAATATTGTCTCCTTGTTACTTTACATCTTCTTCCTACTTCTCCCTATATATTTTTCCATCTTTTCATTGACACATCATTTTCTCCCATTCCTATCTCACGTCAATGTTGCCAATGTTGTCAACCTCACACTTTCAATTAATTATAATATTACTGACATATTAAAGGCTTTGAATCGACAACTATATTGTTCATAAACCCTGCATTCGCTTAACTAAAGTGTACTGGAGGTCATCTGCTCTTAGTCTACCAGTAAGCAGTAACAATTTACCATCTTTCCTTTACAACACATTGTTTATGCCGAAATAATTCTGCAGTTAAATACAGTAAACGAATTAATACTAACGCTAATATACTGTATGTGCTTTAATATATATTGATAAAATAAGCACGTTACATAAGCGGACAGGACCAGTTCCTTATCTTTTTGTCATATGCAATAAGGGGAATATTAATTTTGGTCTAGACACATTTTACTAAAGACTTAAGGGTAGGGACAGACAGGGAGATTCGGGGAGATTCTGTCGCCTGGCGTTTTTAGCAGGCGACAATCTCCCCCGAATTTCCTTCTCCCTGTCTGCCGCTAGTATAAGTGATAAAGCGCCAGCGCCTGTGCACACGCTGCGCGGCGATTTCAGGAATCGCCCGAAGTTTCCTCACGAAGTATCTTTGGGCGATTCTGAAAATCGAGAAGGAAATTCGGGGAGATTGTCGCCTGCTAAAAACGCCAGGCGACAGAATCTCCCCGAATCTCCCTGTCTGTCCCCAGCCTTAAGTTCTCATGTGAAGGCTTCTAAATATTTACTTATAAACTGCATGATTTGTTATTCTGCATTATCTCATTTTAACACACTATGAAAACAATCAGAGCGTCATAAAAATCAATATTCATTTAATATTCAAGTACTTCAATAACATTTTATCCAGCCTTTAACCCAATACATTATTCTTTGTAGTATAACATGTTGCTTTAGATAAGACTATAGAAAACCATGACTCGCAGTGCCCAATATGGGATCCTTTATCTGAAAACCAGTTTGCCAGAAAGCTCCAAAATACAAAAAGGCCATCTCCCACAGACTCCATTTTAACAAAATAATCCACATTTTTAAAAACAATTTACTTTTTCTGTGTAATAATAAAACAGTATCTTGTACTTAATCCAAACTAAGGTGTAATTTATCGTTATTGGAAGCAAAACCATCCTACTGGGTTTATTTGATGTTTGCATGATTTTATAGTAGACAAAGTATGAAGATCCAAATTACAGAAAGATCCATTATCTGTAAAACCCAAGGTCCCCCTTTTCACAATTTAATCATCAATATCTTTTATTGATTGTATTTGCAATATTGAGTACTTTAGATAAGTGCTTAGATAAATAGAAGATTTTGTGGCTCTAAAAACAAAATTTTGCTAGCAAAATAAAATGTAATTCTAAGCAATTTGCAGTATACACTGGAGCTGGAAAATGTGGGCACTTGTTTTCATTTTCGATATTTCTAGATAAATGTGTCCTATACCACAGTGTATTTTTCACATTATTCCAAAGTAGATAACATAAAAACCTAATTAATAAACTAAGTCATAAACAATATATTTGTTCATCAAATTAGTTAGGTCTGGTGTACAGGTATGGGACCTATTATCCAGAATCATAGGGACCTGGTCCGGATAATAGGTCTTTCCATAATTTGGATCTTAACACCTTAAGACTACTATAAAATCATGTAAACGTTAAATAAACCCAATTGGCTAGTTTTACTTCCAATAAGGGTTAATTATATCTTAGTTGGGATCAAGTACAAGCTACTGTTTTAATATTACAGAGAAAAAAGAAATCATTTAAAAATTTTTGGATTATACCATTATAATGGAGTCTATGAGAGACGGCCTTTCTGTAATTCTGAACTTTATGGATAACGGATCCCATACCTGAATCAGCTAATGGCATGATAATCAGGTGTAATTGTGGGAGACACTATGTTGATTGGTATCAATACCTGCAAGCAGGGCTGCCATCAGGGGGGGGACAGGGGGGACAAGTGTCCCGGGCCCGGCAGTGCTGCATTTTTCAAAGAGCCGGGCCCCCCTTACCAGCTCCGAGCCTGTGCGTCTTCTTCCGATGCGGAATGCGGAAGTGCCGAACAGACGTGAAAGTCCTGAAGCAGCGGAAAGACACAAAAGATCCGACACTGAAGTCCTGAAGCGAAAATACCCGATGTCACGAAAGGAGCCGACACTGAAGTCCTGAAGCCACGTGTTCAATTCCACTGACACCAATGTGGGTTTTTTGTTTTTTTTTTTGTTTTTTTGATCCCCTCACCTCAAATGTTTTCTTTTAATACTCTATAGGCCCCTGCCACCAATTTTTAAAAAAAATATTTTATGGGGCTCCAATTTTTTTAACTTGTATGAGGGGCCCTGGCACCACTGCCTTTTAAAAAAAAAAACTTTTATGGGGGAGCCCTGGCACCAATTTTTTTTTTAACTTATAAGGGAGCCCTGGGGGGGTTACTTTTTTAGCGCTGATATCTGTGTGGTCTTTTTAACTGATGGGGATTGGGGCGGGGCTTAGGTCGCTGGGTGGGCGGAGCCCAGGGGCCCCCGACAATTTAGTTGTGCGGGGCCCCGTGATTTCTAATGGTATTTAATAAGCGATTATCCGGTAACAAATATTATCAGCGTTGTACTAAAAAACATAAGGATTTAGTTAGGCTATTATGATTCATTGTTGCCAGCTTATACTTTATATTTGAAACGTGCAGCAAATTCTTAGATATTGTTGCTTGGATATTGCCGTTTTTGTCCTTTTTTATTTTTGTAATAATTGGGACTATTTATTTTTATTTTAGTTATTTTCTTGAGTCTATCTGGAGACCTTGGCAATGACAAATGTCTGAAAAAAAGGACATTGTGTTTCTCTTTTTGCTCCATATAGATTTTATATCTTGTAATTCATTGCAATCACTGCACAAACACATGTGCACAGATACTTTATCAGTTCAATTTGAATTCAAATGTAAAGTGCAACAGTATCAGTTGTAGACATTCTGCTATAAATGACCAATCCTGAAATGATTTTCAGTCTGCGTGAGTGAAGACAAAAGACACATACATGCCTCTGATTTTCCTTCATCTGCGTGACTTGTATTTTGCCGCCTTATCAATAATCTTCAACCACTTGAGTTTTCTATTGAAAAGCATGAGATAATTTCTGTTCATTTCTATAATCTCTTCAATGAGACTGTAGAAAATACTGAACACCATGTATGTGTCTATATACAATATATATATATATATATATATATATATATTTCTTTCAAAGACAATTGCAATCTCAGTACTTAGTGGATAAATCAATTAGTTGATTGTGGAGGGACGACTGTTTTTTTTACAAAGGCTATGGATGTTAGTCCCTCCACCATAAACTAATCTATGTCCACTAAATTCTGAGAGTGCAGATCATCTTTGAAGGCAATCTACAGTAATCTGACTTGCACCCAGGCAAACAAGTCTACATAAACGTGAGTGCCAACTTTGTGCATGTAATACATATATATGTGTGTGTGTGGGTGTGTGAAGACTTCCATTTCCAGTATTTATGTACTACATGCATGCTACAAGATACAGTTATGGGACCTGTTATACCTGGGATTTTCCGGATAATGGATCTTTATATAATTTGGATCTTCGTACCTTAAATCTACAAGAAAATCATGTAAACATGAAATAAACCCAATAGGCTGATTTTGCTTCCACTAAGCAGTTTCACAGTTTGGATCAAGTATAAAATACTGTTTTATTATTACAGAGAAATATGGATTATTTGGTTAAAATGAAGTCTATGCAAGACAGTCTTTCCATAATTTGGAGCTTTCTGAATTACAGGTTTCTTGATAACAGATCCCATACATGTATCTAATTAGCAGCACCTTTTTGTCCAACTGTATTTTTACAATGCAGTCGGGCAACGTACAAATAGTAGCATAATCACTGCAATAAATAAAAAGAAAAATGATCAGGGACAAATATAAAGTATATTGAGTACCATAGATAAAATATCATATGTTGGAAAACACAAGAGCAAGTAGATATCTGCCCAAAGAGCTTATAATATAATGTTGTAAGGACACAAATAGGAAGGTAATACGTTTTGTAAATCCCAGTAGCTGCAGCACTGGCTCAGAATTGGAGGCTTGACCAGATACACACTAATGCTTTAGGGCTAGGGCAGACGGGGAGATTCGGGGGCATTTTGTCGCCTGGCGACTTCTCGCCGCGACTTGTAGCCCCCGAACCTCCCCGAATAGCCAAGTCCTGGGGCGCACCGGCGTTACTTGAAAAGCCGGCGCCTATTCACACGGAGCGGCGCAATTTTTGAAATCGCTCCAAATTGCCTCGCTAGTCAATTTGGAGCGATTTCAAAAAGCGCGCCGCTCCGTGTGAATAGGCGCCGGCGTTTTCAAGTAACGCCGGTGCGCCCCAGGACTTGGCTATTCGGGGAGGTTCGGGGGCTACAAGTCACGGCGAGAAGTCGCCAGGCGACAAAATGCCCCCGAATCTCCCCGTCTGGCCTTAGCCTTAAGGATCTGAGTTTAGTTTTGAATTGGATGGGGAAAAGTCCTTTATTTGTGAATTCAGCAATGGGATTTCAGGTATGGAGAAACAAAATAAAAAGGTCTAAGATGGGAGATAGCAATGAATGTGGGGGATATGAAAAGATGATACTTATGGAGATGTATTGAGGTGCAAGTGAGTTAAATGCTTTGAAAGTTAGCAGAAGGATTTTGTTGGTCATCCATTGCTTGACAAACAGCCATAATAAAGCTTTAAACAGGACAGAAACAGGTTCTTTCTTAAAGGAAAACTATACACCCCGAACAATGTAGGTCTCTATAAAAAGATATTGCATAAAACAGCTCATATGTAAAAACTTGCTTCATGTAAATAAATCATTTTCATAATAATATACTTTTTTAGTAGCATGTGCCATTGGGTAATCCTAAATAGAAAATAGCCATTTTAAAAAATAAGGACAAACTATAAAGTTAGGTCACATGAGCCAATTAACAGACAGAGTTGTGTCTTTTGCCTCAACATTTCTTCCTGTTACAGTTGAAATATTTCTGGTCAGGTGATCTCTGAGGCAGCACACAGACCATCATGAAATGGTGGTTCAAGGCAAGAGATGTTAAAGGGTAATATTTACTTAAATATATATACCAGTTTGGTAAGATTCTTTAAACATACAGTATCTGTGTATAGCACTGCTTATGGTACCAACTTAAATTGATAATGAACATGGCCCAAACTGGTCTATTCCACCTCTAACCATTGTAATAAGCCAAATAGTCAGCAGTATTAGAAATCACAGTTGAGCTTCATGACTGTCTTCATATGCAATTTCTAAGGATATCATTAACAATTTGATGGACTGACTAATAAAATGCCCTACTGTGTGTGAATGTGATAGGGACCTTAGGCTGTATGCTCTTGGGCAGAGACGAATGCGATTGATGTATAATCTGTGTACAGTGCTGTGGAATACTGTATATCAGCACTATATAAATAACTAGTTCATAAAAAGTGCCCTGGTCAGGATCCCAGAACTGGAAGGCAGCAATGCCAACCTCTAAGCCATCTTGCTTGTTTTCATTACTAACATCTTATTTGATATACATATTTTTTCAATGTGTTCTGGACTTTTTTGTGAGTCTGGCATAAGATTTACATCTCTGTACCAGATAAGTAGGCTACCTTGCAAACTAAACATTCCACTTCTTAACTGTGTATTTATTCAGCCCACTTTACCATCTGTATACATATCACTGTGACACACTGCTAATTTGCCCTTGTGTTGTAAGGATGATTGATGTGCATGCTATTTAGACCCAAACTATTCACCAGTGCATTGTCATTGCACTTAAAATTCCCTATCTAATAGACTTGAAAAGGGAAGGAACCACTTGGTAAAGCATTCTTTGGCCAGTTAGGATATCAGCTGTTTGTCAATGCATCCTTGTATAGGAGAGTGATGTGCTGAAGCTATTTTGCACAATCTTTTGCTGCAATCAGTCCTTTCCTGTTCTAGATACTGAAGCAAAGTATCTTTTCATTGAATTGTTATCTCATTGGTAAAAGCATATGGAAACAAGTCTCTATCAAACTCTAGGGCTAAAAGAAAAAGATGGTATTCCACAGTGATGGACGCAATTCTTTTCTATGTGTGCAACATTCTCTAAACCAAATACTTCTATGTGATGTTTACATAATAATTCACAACCAGCTACTGGTATGTGCAAATCCTTAATCTAGTCATGTTTAGTACACGTCAAATCGCAAATGTTCTTTTTCAAAATGATTCATTGGGAAGAGTCACCCCTCCATGCCTGGCGATTTAATTATGTATGAAATGTTTCTGTAAATAAACAGACCTCCTAAAAGAGTCAGGTATGTCAAGGGTCAGAAAGGTTAAATGTTTATTAGTCTACACTGCCAGTTTTAAGACCTAAGCAGAAGCTGTTGAAAACCGTAATGCAGCCTTTAGGCATCTCCCTGTTACAAACTGAAGGAATGTACAGTGTCAGAATTTGATCCCAGAAACAAATAGCTACATGGTGATTCCTGAATTATCAAGATAAGTGTTTTTCAGCAGCTGTTTCAACAGGTAAATGGAATCTTTCTGATAAAATCATTGCCTCAATTAAACGAAATAAATTGGCATATTTTGCTCACAACTGCTTTAGGGAATATGATTAACATTTTTTTTTTTTTTTTTAAAGATGAGCAACACATAAAACCTTCCAGTTAAAACTAAATGTGCTTTGGGATTTGTCATGGTAAATTGTGTTATTGTTTTTAGACTAAATAGTGTAATATATACCTATCCTGCATTCAACTGACCCCATAAGGGTTAATACAGGAGGGGGAGAAGGCATGTATCTTCAATACTTCTTTTTTTAAGCCATTGCTATTATTATTAAGTATTAACATATATTTATTAAGCACCAACTAATTCTGTAGCGCTGTACAATGGTATAGGATAAGGGTTAATCTCATTGTGAATCTTTTGTTTATGTGTGTGTTTAAACAACGTAATAGCCACTATGGATACAACGAAAATCAATGAACTTGTCCCAAACCAAAAAAAGTAATCAACACTGACTTTGGTATCAGCTGCCATTAATGAACTCTTGTAGGGCAATTTGAGAGATTGGCAGGATGAATGCATTTTTGTGTAAGTTAGTTTGTCCCCCACAAAATCATATTAGATATTCAAGGGGTAGTTCAACTTTAAGTTAACTTTTAGTATGTTATAGAATGGCTACTTCTAAGAAACTGTTCAACTGGTCTTCATTATTTATTTATTTATTTATTTATTATAGTTATATTATTATTTGTCTTCTTCTTCTGACTCTTTCCAGCTTTCAAAGGGGGGGGGGGGTCATTGACCCAATCTAAAATAAATGCTCTGTAGCCTACAAATGAATTGTTATTGCTACTTTTTATAACTCCACTTTCTATTCAGGCCCTCTCCTATTCATATTCCGGTCTCTTATTCAAATCATTGCATGGTTGCTGAGGGAATTTGTCCCTAGCAACCATACTGCTGACATTGGAGTTGGAGAGCTGCTGAATAAAAATCTAAATAACTCAAAAACCACAAATTATAAAAAATGAAAACCAATTGCAAATTGTACCAGATGTAACCTGTTCTACTTTCTACTGAAAGTAGAGTAACTTTTATTAGGTGATAATGTGTTAGCAACCTGAAGCACCCTGACAAACACACTCAAACATGGGAAGAACATACAGAATCTATACAGATAGTGCTCTGGACAGAATTGAACAAAAGACCCCAGTGTTGCGAGGCAACAATACATATAAACATTCAGACTCCCCTTTCACAGTATTATGTAAAACAAAAATTTCAAGTTGCAAATAATCCATTTCTTTAGAAAAACCCAATTTGTAAATATATATTTTCTCATGTAACAGCACCTGGACATCTTTACGTACGTGTCATGTGGCTGGAGTTTTCACTACAACCCTCTTTTTGTCAGTATGTTTATTATATGCCCAAACTACTTAAAAGAACTGACATTTCTATTTTGAAACATGAAAAGAGGCATGTGTAAATAGACACGTATAGTCGTCACACATGAAGGTGCAGCGAAAAAATCTAAGTCTTATGTAAATGTTATTTAGTCATTTTATTTACAGAAAGTCAAATGGTGATGGAAGTGATTTATTGAATACAATAGGTATAAAACATACTAAAACACAAGAATTTCTTGCAACAGGACATCGCTGCTGTCGTAGCTACTGCGTTTTTGAGGGGGAAATTCCACTGTATCACTACAATTATAGCTTCCCTACAAAGCATTAAGAGATTTGTAGATGAACAAAAAGAAATTATTTCTCATATTACTCTAGCAGGTGTTATTCAAGGGGAAAGTACACTGTTTTATGCTGTTACACTGTGGAGGGGTTCTTGTGTTTGGGGTATTATATTCACCTTGCTGATGACATCAAGGAAAGACACCAACTTTTATAACCCCTTTTTGAAACAAAGTGTCATATATCCAGGATATTGCATTGCATTATGTATGAAGGAATTAAAAAGTTCTGCTTATGCTTGATTGTTCTTATTGAACTAATATTGCACATTTTAAATCTAACTACATGAAGCTGTTCAAATTTGAGCTAATGAAAAATTACTTGTAGAAAGATAGAACTTAATTATACTAGAGATGAGGCAGCTATTCTTTATTAGTACACACTCCCAGTAAAAACCACAACCTATTTATAGCTAGATACAATTAGTAACTACTAATTTACCTTTTGACACAATATTCCACTGTATTCAATTTGATGCAGAAAAAACAAACTGAGTTCCCGATTTTCCCATAGGCTTTGAAGGAAGGGTGCTCTGGGAGGGTTTTCCTGTTAGCAGAAAACTGCAGATGGCCTGGGTACTTTTATTTTACTTTCTGAGGGGCCCCTAACATTTGGCACCACCCAGTCTTTCTTCATTTCTTCAAGTTTTTCTTCATCAAATTGACTATAGATAGCTGACATTGTAGCACCCCATTGCACCTCCAGCTTCCCTCTATATATACAGTGGTGTGAAAAACTATTTGCCCCCTTCCTGATTTCTTATTCTTTTG
>CM044441.1:84809089-84863233 GCA_024363595.1 Xenopus borealis
ACATGCAAAAGAATAAGAAATCAGGAAGGGGGCAAATAGTTCTTCACACCACTGTATATTCTAAACCTCTGCCTCACATACCCTTAGATCTCTGGTCAATACAAATTAAGATTCTATATTTATCATGGAGGAAAGGTGTGGAGCTGTAATAACATTACATTATTCTGTATCTTAGTGATATCTTGCCCAAATTGGAAATTATCTAAGGTGTTCAAAAGTATATCTACCATGTTAGCCTTAGCAACGTAGGCACAAGTATTGCCTGGATAAGCTTTCATAACATCAAGGTAGCTTACACACTATTTATTTTTTCTTTGCCATTATATGTATCAGCTTAGTTCACAGTGCATGTGTGTTTTAACATACTAATTTAAGATTAGGGACTTTAATTAGCTTAGATAATATTAAAATCTTATTCTAACGCTAGTGCAAAGGTGGATGGATGATTTGGGAGTTTGTATGACGCAAGTAATAGAGGAAGCGAACAAAAGGTAGGCATATTTATATAGTATATACATTTTCGCACTCCAGGCTTCTTTATGCTGTGAATCAAGTCACTTTTATTTGCATGTGTTTCCAACGTTTGGCCCCCCTTGGGGCCTTTTTTTTTTTAACCTGCACCCGCATACGAAACATAAAATCCGGATTGGAGTGCGGCTGCCTTTGGAAATATAGTATATACATATATTTTTTTTTTGCTAAAAGAGTTTGGTGCAAATATAATTGTATAATTGTAAACATTCAATTATGTAGAGTTTATTTAAGCTACAGAATTTGCAGGGGATAAAATAGATTTCTATTTTGTTCAAAAAAGTCTAAGTATTATATTTCTTTGTGGCCATTCTGTACCTGTTCAGAAAAGGATTGAATGCTTTTATTAGTAGTAATGCTATCATATGGTTTAATCTTAAAGTCATTACTTACCTCTGTGATGGCACTAAAAGGCTGGGGATGGGGAAAGGAGACAAAAGAAGTGAGATAAAAGTCTGAAGCCTAGACTGTTTCATTTTTTCCCATTCAAGTGTTGGGACAAGTCTTAAGGAAATGTATTGAAGGAAGACACATAAGAATGTAAGACCCCCTGTTGTTTGACAAAACTATGTTCTCAGAAACAAACACAATAAAGTCAACATCTTCTTGATACAGAGGCTGTTCAACTGACTTTTCAAGCTGTCTGTAAGGCAGGATGCTAGGATGTTTTCTTTCTTTTGTGTGTGTTCATGGATACCGCAAAAAGTCAAAGGAGCAGGGGGGAAAACTATTCTATTTCAGTGTTCAGGAGTAAGGTCTGAAGGAGATTGTGCCTTCCTGTGACCTGCTGTCAAGAGAAAAGCCCAAGCAGTGATGGGATGTTAGTGAAGGTGCACAGGAAGGAACCAAGATTATTTGTCTTTGCAGAAAGATCTTAGCATAGAATTTGACATTGTTAGCACATTGACATATGCAATATAAATTACACTGTCTATTTTTAAATACCACAAGGTAATTGAGTATCCAATGAAGTATCCTCTCTCCATCAGCTCATGACTTCTATGAGATACTGAAGCGAAGAACTGATGAAAGCAGTATTTGAGTAGATTTTGAAAGACAATATTTTGTTTGGACATTAAAGTGTCCTGTTATGGATATAGTAATTGAGGGGTTCTACAGCATACAAAGGTACCCAAGCGCAATGCAGCAATATTTCCAAACAAAATAGGATAAAAGTATAAAAAAGCAAATAGTATCTAGCACAATGCTAGGTAAAAAGCAAACAGTTGACATACGAATGATTTTGACCAAAAATGTGATTTTCAAAAAATAGCAAAAACACTTCTTAAAGGTTCCAGGAGGTCCCCCATAGGCTAAAATAGCAATTCGTCAGCTTTAGGGTGGCGAAGTGTCAAATTCAAACTTTTTAAAGAGACAGTACTTTGATTTTCAAATGGTCGAATTTTAAAATTCGATTCAAATTTATTTCAGTTCTAATCGAATTTTGGCCTATTCGATGGCCGAAGTAGCCAAAAATTACTTTGAAATTCGAACTTTTTAAATTCAAATTTTCACTTTAACCCTTGGTAAATCTGCCACATAATGTTTTTTCTATTTTCAAAGAAATTTGGGTCCTTGAAGATGAAGTGTAGGCATTACATTTGTCCAGCTCAAATATTGGAGTAGACTTTTCATTGGAAGGTTGTCGTGTGAAAATACATTTCTGTGTTATTAGGTAGCCTTCATGTTATGTGTCCTGCTCAGTAAGACCATTCTAATATTCTGTCTGTGGAAGTAACTACCAGTGGCACTGGGGGTGCTGTCTGCCACTGCAAGGAGCACAGAGAGAAACTGAGTGAAAAGGAGGCTGACTAAAGCCCTAGAGTTGTTTTGATTGAGTACAGGGGTTACCACAAATATGTCTGCTTGATTTTGCTGGTAGTCCACAACGGACCCAGTATAGTGAATTTAATATGTGTGCAGGATGTGCCCAGGGGCAGGAGTTATTATTATTGTATGTTGAGATTTATAATTAGTGATGGGCGAATCTACCCAGTTTCGCTTCGCCGAATTTATTTGCCAGCGGGAATTTACCGCAAATTCGCCCCTGGCGAATAAATTCGCCCATCACTATTTAAATGTGACCTTTGTGCCTTAAACTACTAAAAAAAGTCTTACCCTTTAAACAATTCGCACCTGGCGAATAAATTCACCCATCACTATTTAAATGTGACCTTTGTGCCTTAAACTACTAAAAAAATGTCTTTAAACAAAACAGGGATTGTTTGTCCATATATTGCCAGTCCTACACTCAACTTACATCTGATTCATTAAGAATTATATTGCTTCATTATACATTTTACACAGGGACTACGTTTACCTGCAACTTACTTGATGCTTTCAAGGTTGAAACTTGCAAACATAGTTGCCCTTTTATTGGCCAACCCTGGGATCACCTGACTGTAGCTGGAAATGGCCGGAGCTACAACATGGAGCTGACCACTGCTCCTGTATAAACTATAATAAACAAGGGAAAGTTGTGCTCACCACTAATTTTTAAAACCATTAAGCGGGGGTGCAATGGGGCTGTGACCACAATATTATTACCCATTATCAATATACAGGTATTTGGGACATTGAGAGATTTTGTACCTTAGCTACTAAAAAAATGCCTTACCCTTTAAACAAATCAGGCATTGTTTGTCCATATATCACAATATATTTAAGCTGGCCAACTACGTCAAAGTCATCCCTGGCCTAGCCAGTCAACACTCAACAAGGGAAAGTTGTGCTCAATGCTGATTTCTAAAACCATACAGCAGGGGTGCAATGGGGCTATGACTACAACATTTTATTTTTTTATGGTACAATCAAATGCTACAACAAACTAATCAAATATAAAAACCCTATATCTCACATATTCTACTTAACAGACCACTCATATTCAAGCTGTCAAACACATACTATACCCACTTCTGTGACTAGCAGTACTTTGCCTACAAAGTGACCCACAAAAAGTGATTGAAATAGTGCCCTAGAGTCTAAAAAATCTACAATAAAACATCAGTTTATATGATACTTACTAAATAGAACTGGCCTTAGTATGTATTTTCATATCAAGGAGTAAAGTCAATAATATTATACATAACATTATATTTTGTGTCCATCCACAAGGAAAATTCCAGTGCTTGTACAGTGTATACTCTGCTCATATTGTCAGCCTGTCAAAGAGCAATATGAATTCTTTAAAAAAAAAACAAAAAAAAAAAAAACCCTGTGCATTCTCTCAGTAGCTGTATCAACAATAGACATATTTCTGATTGAAATATAAATTGTCATAGAGTAATATATAGAATAATAATACATTTTGTGTCTATCCCACAAGGAAAATTCCACTGCACATCCTACTTTGCAGCACCTTTGTTAAAAGAATGTTCTGTATTTACCTTCTGCAACCAACTTTTAGAACAAGTAAAGGGCCTGTGCAATGTATACTTTGTTCACACTGTCAGTTTGTCAAAGAGCGCTATGAATTCTTAAAAAAAAAAAAAAACCAAAACTGTGCATTGTTTCAGTAGCTGTATCAACAATAGACCTATTTCTAACTGAAATGTAACTTGCCATAGAGTCTTTTAGGTTTACTAATACTATACAGCAGGACCACATGTGTGTGAGTAGCAATTAATCATTGGTGAGTCACTGTCTTCCAACTCTTTTCTCCCTGTTGTTACAAATACAAAACAGTATTTAAGGAAAGACGTAATGTTGGGGTATATGGGGCAAAATAAAGTTATAGGAAGAATGAGTCAGGGTGATTAAGTTAAAATATCAATACAAGTTCTTTTATTTTTCAATTGTGTTTCTTGACATTTAAAATTATACAGTTGAACAAATAGCAATATTGCAATATGGTTGCTCAAATAGAATACATTTAGAATTCAAATGAATGAATAAAGGGGAGGCAAGAGTGGTTAAATGTTAAATCAAGCATAGAGATAGGACAACATTACAAACTGAACTGTAGATAAACCATATCTCAAGCTGAATTTCTTATTTTATCTCTGCATTAGATAAAAGAAGGTAAACATTATATAAAATATAGAATTATACAGAATTATGATGAAGGGGGTTGCCCCCGAAACGTTTGCTGTGATCTCACAATGAATAAAAGAAGAATCTAAATCCTTTTTCAACCAAGTGGTGAAGTGAGTGTGCCTTTGTTAATATATTGCAAAACGTTATACAGAATTATGGATACATTTCTGTATAAATCACATGTTAAATAATCTAATATCTAAATAAGGGGAACAAGTATCTTATTTTAAGGTACCGTAATTGCCGGCATATAAGACGACTGGGCGTATAAGACGACCCCCCAACATTTCCACTTAAAATGTACAGTTTGTTATATACTCGCCGTATAAGACTACCCCCTCTTCCGCACACCAAAAAAAACTTAAAAGAACATCAGATTTTATTTCAACAATTTTAATTCAAATGCTTATGACATGCAGGTACAGCACATCAGCGGGACAGGAGTGCCAGCCCTTTACCTGTCTGTCGGCTCAGCGGGACACAGCGGCACGCCTCCTGCCCGCCCCTGCATCTTTAATGTACGCCTCTCCTTTAAAACTACAAGTGCACATGTGCGAGCTCTGGGAGCGACGTACAGTAAAGAGACAAGGGGTGGGCCGGAGCGCCGCTGCTTCCCGCTGAGCAGAGGATGAAGGAGCTGGCACCCTTGTCGCGCTGATGTCCCGCCACGGCCCTGCTGATGTCCTGCCAGGCCTATTAGTAGCGTTAATATCATAGGAGGTAAGGAAGGAAGTGGGAGGGCATGTAAAGTAACCAGAGGATAAGAGCACACGGCGTATAAGACGACCCCCCACTTAGGGGCATATTTTTCTGGGGGGAAAAGTCATCTTATATGCCGGCAAATACGGTAACCATATGTAAAAGTTACTACTTTTTTAGATACGCTAAAATTTCTTTCAAGTCTGGGAAAAAATGCATTCTTGTCAACACAATTTCTCTACAGGCCTATTTATCAACATTTTTTTGCGGTTTCAGTGGTTTTTAAAATCATTACCAAACTCACAAACCCTAAGGAAGTTATTTATCAAAGGTCATATTTTAAAGTTTTTAATATCTTGAAAGAATTCACAACTTGAATGGTTTCTAATTTAAGAAGAAACTTTAATGGAAAAAACTCAAATCAGTGAGTTCAGGGTTAACAACCTGAATTGAATAGGTCAAACTAATCAAGTTTTCGAGCGAAACCCCCGAAAAAAACTTAAACATCATAAAGGCTATTAACATCTTCAAAAGGGACCACTGCCATTGACTTCTACATGACCGTGACAGGTTTAGATGGTGTATTTTCGTATTCAAACTATTTCCAGGGTCGGGATATAAAAAAAAAAAAAAAGTTATTTTTTCTTTTAAAAACTTGAAAAATGTGATTCTAAAATAACCTTGAAAAGGGGAACTTAAGTCTAAAATAAAAATAAATGCCGTATTTTGTATAGTAAACATAAACATGAAATACTGCACCAGAAGCCTAATTAAACAAATTATTTATGTTTTCAAAGTTGGCTGCAGGGGGTCATCATCTTGTAACTTTGTTAAAAAAATCTTTATAAGACCAAGACCACACACATACTCAAAGTGGTCTGGGCTTCAGTAGGGAGGTTGAGCTTAGGGATCGTCGAATTTATCAAAACAGCACAAGTCAAATAATATCTGCCATAGAAGCCAATACAGCAAGACTATACAGACTGCACTGGGTCTGCAGATACAAATCTCAACACATTTAAAGCTGCTCAAGTTCTGGGAAGTCCCCCCCTGCTGTTTGAAAGTATGATTGTTGCCCTGCAGAGCAGTTAAGGACTGTCTGCAGCTGTCAGCAAGTAAAATGAAGAGGGAATTTCACTGATATCAGCCCTTCTTCTGACAGTAGCCTCTTCTCATTTCTGCATCAAGAAATATTGAATCAGAAGCTACACAACAGGCCAAAATCTGCCAAAGCCTGTTAGCAATGCTTTGAATTACATTTTTCCACAGGCCGAGAATCCACTCATTCACTTTTCCTCTGCTGCAGCTTTTCCAGCACCTGGAGTCTCTGATTCAATGAAGGCAGATGATGCAAAATGTGAAATTGTGCATTTTGTTCTGAAATCTGACACTTCTACTTGCACCGGAGTGGGATCATATAATAATCTCTCTAATGCTTTATTTACCAGTAGGTCCTTCCAACTGACATGCAGGCACCCAATCTAATTAGAAAGGAGGTTTCAGATAAATATTCAGAAGGGTTTTTTTTTTACAGTGAGAACTGTGAAGATGTGGAATTCTGTCCCTGAATCAGCTGTGCTGGTTGCTACAATAGATAGTTTTAATAAGGGTTAGATGGCTTTTTTAGCAAATGAGGAATACAAGGTTTTGAGCGCTACGAAATACGTTAGCCCTATAGAAATACATGTTAATAATAAAATGAAAGATAGCTCATAGTACAAGTTGATCAAGGGACTGGTCCTATTGCCATCTTGGAGTCAGGAAGGAATTTTTCCCTTTCTGTGGCAAATTCGAGAGGCTTCAAAGGGGTTTTCTTTTCCTTACTCTGGATCAGCTAGCAGTTTGGCAGGTTATATATATACTTAAAAGGTTGAACTTGATGGACATCTTGATGTCTTTTGCTATGTTGTATGTTTCTGGGTGCAGGTAAAGCAGCAGCGGATGAGCAGATTCTTGTTCGGCATGTAGAGGTCCACTTGGTCTTGCACTAGTCAAAGGATACTAGTACCAATTCAGTGGTAAATGGGTCAGTTTAGTTTAAGGTACCACTACCAGTGCTGGTTCGGTGGTAAGTGAGGCATAAAGAATAGATCAAGCTGACAAAGAAAGGTAAGGATCCAGTAAAGTAAAACCATATTATTATTTTCCTAGACAGAAGTGACTCAATAATATGGGTGTGCAGTAGCTTTTAGAGCTATGATATACTTTCTTGAGTCATAGTTCTGTCTGTTATTTCTTGTTTTTCAAAAATAGTCTGACCCTCAAAATTTTTGACATAGTCACTGTAATAAGTATTTAGTAAGTTATTTTGTCTCAATTCCACTTGTTGTTTTATTCTTTTTGTCTGTCACAACAGAATACTCATTTTATAACTATAATAACACCGAATTGCCCACCTACGCATACAAGTAAAGATCTGCTCATTAAATCTAGTGGTGCAGTAGATGGTCCGGTAGAAAGTAGATGTTCTCAGAAACGACATAGAAGGAAATACCACACTGTTGGCACATCTTAATCACACCTTTCAGAGTGCCAGTCTAGTGATTAGTTGGGGATATGGAAGATAAAATAGGAGTCACAGGAGAAACATGATAATCAACAATATTGTAACGCAAAGTAAAAAACAAACTGGGGGGGGGGGAAGGCAAGCAATGTCAGGTAGGGAAGATGAATTGATAACAGTAGAAGCTATGTGATTGAAATTTGAAAGAAAAATGTGTGTTATGCTGTGCCTTTATACTATGATATATTGCCATGATAAAATTGTATCATACAATATCATCTGCTTCTCTGAAAAATTTGTGAATTTCCAGCGAAATTCGCGAATTGGCAAAAAAATTCACGAAACGAGTCACGGCACGTTTTTGACGCATGTTTTTTTTCAGCGAATTTTCGCCAGGCGTTTCTCAAATTTATTCACCAGCTGCGAACAGCGGGAATTCGCATCACTACTTGTAAACCAAATGGATGGATACTGCACAAGTGACCATACTAAGTCACTTTTTTATTGAAGGATCGATCCAATGTGTTAAAGTGGCAGTATATGAATATGGCTTGTGCTTATGCATTTTGTGCCAAGAAGCACTTAATTGTACCTGTTTACTGTTGTCATTATTATGTGCAGAATAGAAATGTAAAATTGGGTATGTAAAAGTTAAATCACACCCACATAGCTATATTGCATAGTAAAGCCCTCTATTTTAGGGGGTTAAAATCTAGAAAATCTAGAAAAAATTTAGTTTTTTCTAGATTTATTATACCCCAAGGCTGCAAAAAGTCCTAATCCGGAAATCCACCATCTCAGACCGGCCAAGCTTGCATATAAGTCAGTGGAAGAGATCCCTATCCTATTTAGTTTTTGTTTTCTGCGCTGGAATTAACCCCAAAAAATCAATAGTTTCAGGGGGGGGGGAAATCGTATGCTTTGCATTTTTTCTCGATTTTATCCAGTTTTTCCCTGATTTCATTAAAATAATGTTTTTTTTTAATAATAAATAAGGTCAAATTGTGGATTCTAGCTTGATCTGAATTTTCTATTTTAAAAACTCAGATAAATTTGTATTTTGATAAGTAACCTCCTTAGGGGCAGATTTACTAAGGGTTGAATTCGAGGATTAATTAAAACACCTTGAATTTATATTTCGAATTCGGGGTTTTAACGCAATTCGATTTATCGAACAAGAAAAATTTGATCAATCGATAAAATCGATCTAATCGAACGATTCCAACGATTTTAACCATTCAATAGAATTTTTTCATTCGATCAAAAAACCTTGGGAAACTCCTATGGGAGCTTCCCATAGGGTTATATAGCAATTCGGTAGGTTTAATCTGGCGAATTGTTATATCGAATTTTTTTTAAAGGGCAAGTACTTCGAATATCGAATTCGAATTTTCGGATTTGGCCAATTCAAATCAAATCTTTGGCTATTCAAATTTTGCAAATTCGATGGTCAAAGTAGACCCAAAAAAATTCGAAATTCGAATTTTTTCAATTCGAATCCTTCACACGAATTTATTAAATAAATGTTAATGTTCAACTCAGATATTTAATGCACTTTAAGAATATTATTATCATGGTCACACTCATATTAAAACATATTTAGCAAGTATTTGGATTTAAGAAATACCAGTCATGCAGAAAATATGTCATTATAACAAATATATAATAATTTAGTGGGCAAATATTTGGAAAAAGAAAAAGTGCAGGGGTGTACATGTATCTATCCACACAATGCACATGGCTCCAAATTATTTTGGAAGACAAAGGAGCATAAGGGCTTCAGTTAAGCTTGCTTTGTCTGTAAAACTTTGGTTGTAACAACAGGGCATAGAGTATTGACTGCTGGAAGCCCAGGAATGTGGAGTGACCAGTGGGACAATTTTAATATAATTTTTGCTAAATACATAACCTTCCCAGGCGCTGTCAATATTTAGCAAATAACCACTAGATGCCTCAATATTGATTTTGAGTTTAATGCACTTGCTGTAAAAGCATATTTGTGTGACACATATTCTCTATGCAAATATAAATAAAAAATAACAGGGGGGTGGGAAAGTTCTAAGTCTCACTGTGAGAGGCAAATTGCCTATAAACCGCTGAATTGCTGAAGTTTTTATTTGCTTCAGGAAGATATTACCAAAAGTGAAATCTCAAAGTCAAAGACAATCACTTTTTGCTTTGAAAACTCTTTTCTGTATAAGATGTACAAAATATTTAGCACTGCTGCGTCATTCTCTAACAAATCACCTCCCTGTCCCGCTATGCAAACTTTGAAATATTTTGGGGTGAGACTAAAAATAATGCAGTTTTCTGATGTCATCTGGGGAAGTGGTATGGGATGTTCGCCAAAATGTAGCTTTGCTTTCTTCTTTTCGTGACAAAATTTTTTTTTTATTAGCAAATATGTCAGTTGACAGACAAACCACCTTAGCGGAGATGAAAGTAAAAACTAAGAAAACAACCTGGTCTAAATATAGCTAGATTTTCTATTCTCACCATTCCTTCCTTTAATGCTTATTATTGCTATAATTTATATATAGTATTTTTTTATTCTTATTTCACAACAGATTGAAACCAGAGGAAGACATTTGCTGGGGTTGTGGGTAAAAATACCTTGTCAGATATGTCACACCAACAGGAAAACTATTTTAAAGGTGTTGTGTTTGGTAGCCGAGGATGAGGAGAGTATAACAATGCTTTATTAGCAGGTTCATGCAGCCATTACATAACAGCAGTAAGTCTTACTTTCACTTTCAAGCTGGACAGAAAGTCCTGTGTATGCACAGTGCCACCTGCAGGCCATTTGTATAAACACCACATATCCCCCTATAGTAGGAAAACATTTGGACAATATATAAACAGTAACAATTAAACTGTATGTATCTTAAAGCAATATATATATTCTTCACATGACATAGTCCTTGGTCCATGCAGGTAGTTTCCTGATTCTCGCAATATGCCTTATAGGTTCACTTTCTTCTGCCACCTGCAGGCCATTTGTATAAACACCACAAAAGGAAAACTATACCCCCCAAACAATGTAGGTCTCAATAAAAAGATATTGCATAAAACAACTCATATGTAAAACCTTGCTTCATGTAAATAAACCATTTTCATAATAATATACTTTTTAATAGCATCTGCCATTGGGTAATCATAAATAGAAAATAGGCATTTTAAAAAATAAGGACAGCCTCCTGGGATCGTGTGATTCAACAGTGCACACAAACATACCAAACAAACTATGGGGCAAATTCACTAAGATGCGCAAATTTGCTAGGGTTCGCATTCGCCGCACTTCGCCAGGCAAATTACCCGTTCGTTTGCCAGGCAAAGCGCAGTTACACTAGCGATACCTAATTTGCATACGGCGGGAACTTAAGCATAGAATAGAAGTACATGTTACAGCCACTACATTACACTGCACAAGCCCAGGAAACCTTTAATAAATGATATAAAGTTGTCCTATTGCCCTACATGTGCCCCCTGTATAGTTGTGTTGCCATATGTTAGGAAATGTAGGGGGGAAGAAGGGTAACCCCCCCAAAAAATTATCGATCTTTTTCAGACTATCACCCTCCTATGCTAAAATACGCCAGCGTTTTTTTGGGACTTTTTCAACCTCCTATCTATTGTATTGAACTTCGCCTGGTCTGACCAGGCAAAGTAACATCTAGCGTAAGTGCTAACATTGAGGAAAATGTTCATCTTAGAATTTGCGAAGTTACGATCCTTCGTCAGTGAGCAACTTCGTCTGGCGTAAGCGTGCGAAGTTGCGCCAGTCTATCTACATCGCTAGCGAAAATTCGGCAGAGCCGGTGTTAGCGAATTTACGAAGTTGCAAAATCACGTCATGCTGGCGAATTAGCGCTAGCGTTAGACGCTTCGTGCTTTAGTGAATTTGCCCCTATAATGTTAGGTCACATGAGCCAATTAACAGACAGAGTTCTGTCTTTTGCTTCTACACTTCTCCCTGATACAGTTGGGGGCAAATTTACTATTATTCCCCATAATTAGCTCGACCAAATTCGCAATTCGATAAGTATTCGACCATCGAATGATTATTGAATTGTTTTAGGCTATCATTTTGCTTGATATCCGATTTCTCGATGAATTTGTACGAACGGATACTGATCGATCGATTTCACGAAAAAATCGTGAAATTTCATTAGAGCGTCAGAAAAATTAGTACGATCGCTCCGATAGTACAAATGGTATTCGGGCAGGACTTCCCATAGGCTTCTATTGCAATTCGGTAGGTTCAATCTGGCTAAGTAGGCAGTCAAATAACTTTAAAATTTTGATTCCTTCGATCACCGAATGATTGAATGATTGAATGATCGAATATCCGATCATTCTATCTATTCGATATTCGATGATCGAAGAGGCCAAATGTCACTTTACAATTTCACAAAAAAATTCGTATGATCGGTATTCGATCAAATTCGATCGAACTTCGATCATTTCACGTGAATTTCGTAAATTTGCCCCTTAGAGTTGTAGTATTTCTGGTCAGGTGGTCTCTGAGGCAGCACAGAGATATCACGAAATGGTGATTCAATGCAAGAGATGTAAAAGGGCAATATTAACTTAAATATATATTGCAGTTTGGTGAGATTCTTTAATATGCCACTTAATTTGATATAAACTATTTGTTGCTCAAGTATTTATTTTGGGGGTATAGTTTTCCTTTAAGGCAATCTGCATTTATTACATTAACAGCCACATCCAGTAAAACACATATTCACCAATTGTTATTGTAGCCTTTCATGCATGATAGACTTAGGCTTAGTCCAGACGGGGAGATTCGGGGGCGATCCGTCGCCTGGCGACTTCTCACCGCGACGGATCGCCCCCAAATCTCCCCGAATAGTTAGGCACCGGCGAGGCTTAAAAGCGCCTGCGCGTGTCCACACGGATCAGCGCGATTTTTAAAATTGCTCCAAATTGCCTGGCAGTTTTTGACACACGTCGCGTCGTTTCCGACGCGTCGTGTCGTTTTCGGCGCTTCATGACATTTTAAATTCGCCCATCACTACTCCCCAGGGAAGATGTGACAATAATCAGACCCAATATCACTTTCTGGTTATTGAGATGTCCACTTCCAATCCATTTACAAACAAGTCAACATTGGTTGACATTTATGTTCTTTAAATAACTGGTTTATTAACCTCTACTTGTCAGCAGGCCAATGATCAAGCTAAGAATGGCAATGCTGTTTGGCAATGGTAATTAACTAACTCTATGAAGGAATAAAGGATTTATTTTTTCAACATCTTCTATATCATATACAAAGCTAGAGATAAAAAGTTCAGTTATCACCTTTTAGCTCACAATAGATGGTCCTTATCTTTAAATTGAACTTTAATTTGTATTTTTTATGATTTTCCCCAATTTCTGCACCCATCTTTGCCTGAAATCATTCACCCTCAAAGTCATCAGTTTTTTTGTGGTGGATAGTACATACATTTTCTGGAAAACAGTGCTTTTAAGTTCCAGGATCTAACAGTCTAAAATCCAAAGGGAGGGGTCAAATGACTAAGGGGAGTGTCTAAGTAGTATTACTGCTCCATTAGTACATAGCAATTTAGTACGGAATATTAAGTGATTGTTAATATAATTTCTTTCTTCTGCAATGCTATTTTCTTTACACTAACAAGATACTGACACCCATTTTAGCAGTAAGAAGTTTTGATTGTCTATTTGTTAGATATCTTATAGTACTTAACTAATTGTTTGAAGTTTGGTAAAGCAACCATGAAAGGGTAAGAGCCACACAGTGTAGAATAAACTCATATTAAATATGGACAATAAGCTACCCTTTTGTGAACCAATGATTACATAGAAACTCACAAAAGGTAATAATCTAAAAGGTACGAATCATTGATCAAAGTGCATTATGATTCCTATGTTTATAATAACATATCCCTAGTTCTATTGTTACCATTCACTCATTACAGATCAACTTTAAAGGTGTCTTTTTTTTTTTATTTGTTTTCTATGGTTCACTTAAGGAAAAGTTTTGTTACTTTGCTGTTTATTAATGGATAAGTTACATAATGGTAAGCAAAGAAAAATATACAATGGCCACACATCAAAAAAATCTTAAGAATAATTCTATTTATAAACATCAAACAGTACAACTGATGTTCTAATGTTCAAATAAAACACAGATGCAGTGTGAAGTACTGGGAAAAAAGATTTGCATTTAGGAATATGCTGAAGATCTAGATAAGAAAGCAGAAGGTAGGTAATACATGAAGGTGCACAGACTCTACTACTATTACTTTAAATACAATATATATTTTGTATGTATTTTTAAATACAATAAAAAATTTGTTTTAAAAGGAAATCAAATGCATGAAAAGAAGGGACAAATTAAAAAAAATAGCAGGAAATCTATACATGTATATGTAAAATACAAAAACAATATAAATCTAAACACTTTTAAAAAAAAAAATATTCTTTAAAATCCAGAAAACCACAACTGAAATTGGGCTAAACCTCCACCAAGTCATAGACTTCACAGTGTTAATTAGTCAAAAATCACATTGATATGTAAAAAGCTATTTTTATTCACCACCATGCCTGATTTTTAAAACATATTTAAAACCAAAGCAGTACCCTGGGAGACGGGATCCCGTTCCTTTTAGTATTTTGGCCGCAATACCCGATCAACAGATCAGGGAAGTGACCAATTAGTTACACCAATTATACACAGTAAGTAGTCTAACGACTATAATAGTATAAAACAGATTATATATTAGAAACATCCCATGTGTGTGTTAACATATTCAAGCAACAAGCTGGTATTATTTCTGTGTCGTAACTTATATGCAGTATGCGTCACTGGCGACATCCACGGTCTGAGTTATGTGTTCAAAAAGAATTTTGCACAGTATATGGTTCCAAAAGGAAAAAGGTAGGTCATTTGCACCCAAACGCCAAAATAATGAGTTAGTGTCAGAGCATAGCTTAATCTCCTCACGTGCTCTGGGGAAGAGAAAGCTTTTGGAACACCCAGTATTATGTAATCACCGCCTTGAGATCACTCCTCATGTTGCAATGGATGGCGGCTACAATGGAAGTTCATATAATGGCTATTCTGTCCTTCAAAATCTGTGGGAGCAAATGTCCACGCTCAAAAATGTGTGCAAACTGTAAGACTGTTAGCTCAAAAATTGTCTCATACTCACGAACTCTTCTCAGTGCAAAGAGTTATCTTAGATGTACAGACCAATTTCAGGATGTGCGTCCGATTGGAACTTTAAATGGCTTGGTATATGATCACCATTGGTTGCTTGTATGTAACACTGAGTGCATCTGTCTGCGGAGAGGGGCCCCGTCTCCCAAGTGCCGCCAGAGAAAAAAAAAATTGCTTTTTACATATCAATGTGATTTTTGACTAATTAACACTGTGAAGTCTATGACTTGGTGGAGGTTTAGCCCAATTTTAGTTGTGGTTTTCTAGTTATTGTAATATTTGGGCACTCCACTAAGCCATTACCAAAGGTGACTGGCTATCGGCTGGGCTTACCATTGAGTTTGAAAATTATTCTTTAAAATCCACTTTGCTCTAGAATATCAGGCTACTCTGGCTGCACTAAGCTTTCCTATTAGAACACCCTTCCTAGATACTGTAGAATTAGCCCTACATAGATTCCTAACCCTTTTCTTATTAGGTTCACATTCCTACACATACAAATAGTGTACTGTAAAATCCACTGTAAAATATAAATATTGCAAGTTGTACATTTATTTTTATTGTGTGTAGATACTTACCTACCTCGTTTAACATGAAATGAGGCTCAACCGGGACCCGTCCTGTCCAGATTGATTGGCTGCTTTTTCCGGGGATAGCTAAGGAAGCTTAATAATTATAAATGATGTAATTTATTTCTTATAATACAAAATGTTCATTCTGTCTACCTTTCAATGGAATTCCAAAACAAGAAACCATTAGGAGGTCACTTCAAAGTGGTGAAGCATTTACACCATCAACTAGGAATAGGAATTGTAGGGCTTCAGTCCAAAGGAATATTAATAAGGAAGTGCAGAAACATACAGCTAAACTGGTAAATTGGTGAAAGGAATGGAAGAATTAAACTCCTAGGAAAGACAGGCGAGGTTGGGGCTGTTTTCAAAAGGTACTTGTGAGGGGACATGATTACACTTACAGTACATTAGAGGACATTATAGACAGATAGTGGGGGGGTCTTATTCCCCATGAAGAGGATCATCGCACCAAACCAACCCTTTAGACAATCAGATCTTGAAAAAGCTAGGCAAAATCAAGTGAAAACAAGTCCACAATTTTTTTTTTTCCCTGAATCGCTTGATTTTTTTCGAGTATTTGCCTGAAAACCCTGAAAAGGTCAGATAACTTCAAATTGGAATAGGTGCTTCTCCCATTGACTTATACAGGACCTTGGAGGATTTTCTGATTATGGCTTTTTGAAACACGAGGCATAAAAAATTAATTCCACAACAAATTTGAGTTTTTGCAAAAAAAAAAAGCTTGATCAGAAAAATTCGAGTTTAGTAAATGACCCCCTTAGTAAACTTGTATTTTCCAATTTGTTTAAAAGGAATCCAACCTTTACTTGAAACTATTTAATGTATGTGCCAGTACAACAGCTTGAGGGCAAGAATTACATAACTTAAAGTTTCTCACTCTGAGAAAAACTTTTTCATAACTTAACAAGTCAGCATTACTGTACAATCTGATTTACTAAAATACCCTCGAATTCGACCATGTGAATAGCTGGGAATTGTTCGGGAATAAAAATCCTTCGAATTCGATTTTACCGCAATTCGTAAATATTCGATCAATTGTAAATAATCGATCAATAAAATCGTTCGAAACTATTCAAGCTATTGTAACCATTCGATCAAATATTTTTATTCGATCAAAAATAATGAAACCCAATTCGGTTGACCAAGCTTTGATCTGGCAAACTAGGCAGACGAATAAATATTTAAAGGGGAAGTACTTCGACTGTCGAATAGTTGAATATTCGAATAGATTTTTATTCAAATCATTCGTCGAAGTGGTCTTCAAAAACAATCGAAAATTCGAATTCAAATCTTTTTGAAAATTCGATCAAACTTCGAATCTTTCATGTGAATTTAGTAAATCTGTCCCTTCCTGTTTTACAAAGTAGAAGAAAAATGAAGCAATGTGAAATCAGCTTAGTTGTGCGACCACAGGTGCACTACTGAAACAAAAGGATTCATCAAATTCCAAGGGAGCATACAGCACAATGTACAGGTGCATTCTTTTGAAAATGTTCTGATTTGGTAAACAGATGGGATTATTACATGTATTCAGAGCTAAATTTAAAAACTTATGAAAGCAGTAATTATTATAAGTGAAAAGCCTTGTTTTATGTCTCCCCAGAAGGCCTGGACTAGCAATCTGTGGATTTTGGCAAATGCCAGAGGGACTGCTGTAAAATGCCATAGACAGTCATTGTTTATTGAGCTGGTGGGGGGCTGTTTGGGTCTCTGTGTGGGCTGTTTGGGTCTCTGTGTACCTGTACCTATTTTGAATCTCAGTCCATACTCCCCAGTACCTTAACCAACTGCAATTCAGGTCTTGAACCCCTGCACTCACCTGGCAGATCATATTCCACATCAGTACAGTTGGACCTGGTGACAGGGAAGTACATATTCACACCATGGGTATCTTCACATCCAGCTTCTGATCTGCACAATTGTGTGCCCATGGGTTCCAGTGGGATGGGGGAATCAAAACATGACAGCATGCACTGAGAATAGGAACGAAGGAAGGAAGAATGTGAGGGCATATTTCAAAGGACTGTTGTTTATCAGCATACTGTGGCCTCAAGAACGAACTTTGGCAACTTTCGAAAACTGAAGTTATAAATATGTTTTACAATCGGTGATATATGGGAGATTAGTCTTCCACAGAAGAGGAGATTTGTTGCATGTGTCATTGCCCTAAAAGACTGAAGCTAAAGTGCCATTTGTGCTTTACTTTCTAGTAGAATGATATTTAATGCAGAATAGTGTACAGACATGGAATCCGTTATTCAGAAACCTCTTATCCAGAAAGTACCAAATTACAGGAACACCTTCTCCCATTCTCCCAAACTATATTATAAACATAAGAAATCCTTCAGATATTGGAGGCAAAACAATCCTATTGGGATTATATAATTCGAGATGAGATGAGCCAAACGAACCAGTCCTTGTCTGTTTCCTAGGGAAGAAAATGTCCAAATCTGGTGATGGAAGGAGCGAGGACGGCCAAGATACCGGTGTAAGTGAATAGCCAGGAGGAGAAATCGAGCCCAGCAGCATGGATGGTCGCTATATCGCCTTTTCTGTACAGGACAGGAAGTGGAGTTTCTGTAAGTTATTTCTTAATAAAGGCTTTGTGAAGTAAAATTTGTGTTGGTTTTTTTTTATGTGTACTAACGAATTTTTTTTAAAAACTTTTTTGATGTTACTATTCCTTTAATGAAGCAAGACCTATTTCATGTTGAAGCAAAAATCTACTGTCTTTTTTAAATGACTGTTCACTGATCCTTGCCCTTCATCCTGAAAATTTCCCATAAAGTGCAGTGGTTGATGTAAACCAACCCAAATAATGGTTGTGTAGTATCTGAGCAGCCAGTAATTCCACAGGCTTACCACTAGTGATGGGCAAATCTCGCGCGTTTTGCTTCGCCGAAAAATTAGCGAATTTCCAGAGAAATTCGCGAATTGGCGAAAAAATTCGCGAAACGAGTTTCGCGTCGTTTTTGACGCGCGTCACGTCAAAAACGACGCGCGACTCGTTTTTTGGCCGAATTTTTCGGCGGTGAATTTTTGCTACCGTTTCGCAAATTTATTCGCCAGCGGCGAATCGTGGGAATTCGCCCCTGGCGAATAAATTCACCCATCACTACTTAAGGTGAACAATGACATGTGAAATAAGGCTGATACTTACCAGATCTATATTTGTTTATCAGCTCTATTCTTGGTTGAGAAGTCATGTGCAGACTACAAACAGCAAAGGTCTTTGGTGAGACAAAAAATCCACATGGTAGGCATGAATTATCGCAGTCTGTATCCAGGTGTATAGTATTTACTCCACTATTTATTAATTTTGTTACTTATATTTACTCAAGTGATTGTTTGTTATTTAATTTTGCAGTATTACCCTTCCAAGCAGATGTCAGAGATGAATTCTTATAAAGTCTTGTTTGAAGCCAATGTTTGGAGTGAAACAATGTGAGGTCATACTGTAGTCCATTCACACACTAAGACAACTTTTTGCAATAGTACTGTATGTAAAGTGGGTTGCTGCCATGACTGACCTCTGTTATTTTACTGTAGAAAATATATTTAATCAGGATAAGAATATTCACACTGCACCAAGCCAAACTGTGTTTGCGGTTACTGTACAGCCTATGCCTCTTTTGCTTTTCTTAGCATAAACAGAACTCCACACCTGCATTTGTAACAGCTAAAATCAGTTGGACAAAGAAGCAGAAGAAAATGATACGACAGTGCAAATGCACAATGTGCCCTTCCTTGTGATGTTTATACAATGGAAACAGGAACATATCAGTCTTTCACTAACTTTTGTTGCTTATAAAAACTGCACCTGTGTCTGTAATTATCCGTTAGTAATAAGAAAGCAGTCAGTGTAATATTTAGACCATCCATACCAAACGGCGCATGTAATCTGGTGGCCACATACCAACTGGACAATCAATGTGCAAAGTTTATAGACTACAGCACAAAAAAATCTTTTGAAATGAATATGCCATTATTGTATGTTGCCATTTTAAGTGGATCTAGCAGCAACATTTCAGTCTGCCAGTCTCAGCCCTTTTATGTAATTATCCATGAGGAAATCTCAGCTTGAATTTGCCCTTTTACACTTTTTACTCGGTAACCCTTTTTTGTTAAACTTTTGTTAATTTTTTATAAATAAATGTACAGTGCTGACTTGCTGGCACTATATAAATAAATGATCATGATCTGACATCACAACAACATTCTAACTGTTTGAATTTGATTCAGTGTACAGCATGTCTTTAGAATAGAAGGTGTGGGACCTGCTATACAGAATGCTCAGGACCTGGGGTTTTTTGGGTAATGGATCTTTCCATAATGTGGATCTTCATATCTTAAGTCTAACCTATAGGCATGTTTTGCTTGCAATAAGAATTAATTATATCTTAGTTTGAATCAAGTACAAGGTACTGTTTTATTATTATTGAGGAAAGAGAAATCATTTTTAAAAGTTTGAATTATTTGGATAAAATGGAGTTTGTGGGAGATGGCCTTTTTGTAATTTGCAGCTTTCTGGATAATGGGTTTCAAAACAACCAGGGATTTGGCCGAATCCTTCTGCCCAGCTGAAATGAATTTGAATCCTAAGTCTCACAAAGGGAGGGTATAATGGTGGGTAACTTAATCATTCCCGCAATGGTTTCACGCATTTTACAAATTTTATTTAGAATGTTACTTACTTCCATGAGATGACGCTTATATTAAATTAAAATGTTTACAATAGTTCCTCTTCTTGGTTTGGTACAATATGAACCCCTTTCAGGTTTCTAAATGAAGCAGGAATAATTTTTTAACCATTGCAGTGCTTAATGTATTATTTTTTATCACCTACCAGCAAATTTCTCCGTTTTCCCATTCCAAATTTCAAATGTATTATAATTTTTGTTATATTGCCTAATATAGGATAACTGGTTGTGCAAAGCAATCATACATTTATGAATATTATTTATATGAATAGTGATTCAGGCTATTAGAAAAAGAAAGCTCACAGTATGAAACAATTAAAGAATATTGCTTTCACTTCCAGCCATAAAAATGTAGATGACTTACGTTTGGGGTTTAAATCGTCAAGCACAAAGCATTATATATATATATATATATATATATATATATATATATATATATATTGTTTAGAGACTGATATAATGCTAGACACGTGTTGAAGTTTAATTACATGTATTCAGAGTGGTTATAGAAGTGGAATGTTTTACAGTATTAATATTCTTTTATTGGCATATATATAGCCATGAACATATTGTATCACTTATCTACATAGGCAATGTTTTTAAAGGGGCAGTTCTCCTGAAATTAAAACTTTCATATCATGCGGACAAAGGGGGTTTTGAACAATTATCTTCTGATTTCCCAGTGCAGTCAAATATAATTCTATATTCTGATTCTCTGCTGGTAACCTGCTATAGATTGAGATGTAATGAGTATCACCCAGCTGACAACCAGGAAAGTTTGTAAATAAGATTTAACGAAAATATTATTGCTTTTTCTGCCACTTTATTGCACAAGGCATGTCACATTTGCATTTAAGTTTGGAGCTGCCACCCTTTCGCAACCAAGGATTCAAGCATACTCTGATCACTTAGCAGCTGGTGTTAGTGAAGTGGCTAAATAGAATATGGAGCACAATATTTATAACAGCTGGTTGGTAAAGCAGTAAAATAAAGTAGTCACAGCTGTAAGAACTTGGCAGGTGTTTAATGTATTTCATTTTAACTTTCTTTTTTCAGACAGTTATGTTTGCAGCTTATAAATCTGCCTAGAGGCAAACTGCATTTGTACCCCATCATTGGGTTTACCACCTAATGACTCACTTAAAATATCCTTATGTGTATATTAATATAGTTAAATAAAAAAATAATTTTGGGCCTTCAGTTTCCATTCTTCCTAAGCTCCCCTATGAAACAAAAATATCTTTTCACTCCAACAGCATCCTGATCACCCCAACACTGCTACGTCATTGTTCAATACATAACACACCTTTTAGAGTAGCCCTTAATGAATCAGCACAACTTTACTCCCCAAAACGTCTATAAGCAATCATGTTTTTGTGTTTCATGTCTTTTTTTAAAAAAGCAAACGTGAATTTGAAAAGATCTCAAAAAATGGAATTCTGATGAATCTGCCCCATAGGTTCTATGGTTTTTCAATCTACACTTGTACTTGGTTCTCTGTGTGAGACCATTGTACCAACTATCATTTGGTGATTGGAATGACTCCTGCTGCTTTGCTGGTAACCAAGAAACACAATTTCTGCTAATTCACTCACATTAGGCCCAAATTTCCTTTTCCTAGGCCCCAGGAGTCTCTTGCATGCCTTCAACCCCAACCCTCCCCGTGCAAGTGCATGTGCTGGAGCACTGGGGACAGGAGTTGCGCTGTGCTTCCCCAGTACTACATAGAATGCAAAGTTTTGCCGCCCTAGGCCTGGGCTTTTGTGGCCTTGCCACAAATCCAGGTCTGCTCACCATAGCAGATGCTATACTCTTTACTCCAAGTCTGTTGCTTTAATTAATAAGTGCCTAGTTCACTTAGACCTGCATACCCAATTATTTGCCAGAGAATTTTCCAATGTGGTATTGCATACCCCTTTCTAGATGATGAATGCCTAGCAAGAGCCTGTTTATTCTCCAATTTACTGATGTGGCTTTGCTGGTATATTTCTGCATAACATCTACTGCCACTGATGTCCATAAGCAAGTATTTATGTGTCAAATATTAGCACAATTGACTAAAAGGACCTTGGAGCTTATTTCCAAAATTTGTGCAGGGCAGAATGGTTCAGACAATGAACATATCTAACCTGCTCATGGTTATATTTATAAAGCTGGATAAGGGTAAATTTACAAAATTCACGTGAAATGATCGAAGTTCGATGGAATACGATCGAAGTTCGATGGAATACGATCGAAGTTCGATCGAATACGATCAAATAACGATCATACGAATTTTTCGTATATTCAGATATTCTAATTTGGCCTCTTGATCATCGAATACCGAATTATCGAATAGATCGAATGATCGGATATTCGATAATTCGATGATCGAAGGAATCAAAATTTAAAAATTGTTCGACTGCCTAATGTACCAGATTGAACCTACCGAATTGTAATAGAAGCCTATGGGAAACCCCCCATAGGCTTCTGAGACTAAGGGACCGATGTACTAAATTCATGTGAATAGATCGAAGTTCGATTGAATTAGAATTTATTCGTTTGGTCGAATATGCAAATTTTGGCATATTCAATCATCGAATAGCGAATGGTCGAATGATCGAATACATTCGAATACATTCGAATGAATGAATATTCGATCATTCGATCAGCGAAGGTTTTCCCATAACAGTTTCCCTTTAATAACCCACTTTGAGAAGTCCTTATTTTCTCTTACTCAGCCTATCTTGCTGGATCCTCCTTCCCCTTACAGAATCAAATTGTTTTTTTTTTTCTTATTCCTCAAACTGTGATAATATTAGCCTTCCAGGGACCTTTTAAAAAATAAAAAATTTTATTAACATACATTAACAAGTTCATAAAGTGGAGAAGGGAACCCAGAATCAATGAAAGATTTAAGGTATGTTTGTAACATGAAGGTAAAAAATTTGTATAATTACACTCCAGAGCCAAACGCTTTGTGTTATCTCTGAAAGCAAACCTTACTGATATACAGTAGTATATTGGTGTAGCTTATGGTGAGGCAAAGATATAGAATATATTGCATGCATAGGGGTGTGGGACAAAGAATCCTAATTTCAGGAGCCAATTCACTTAAAACAATATCTACCTATCAAAGTATACCTTAGTCACTGCTGAGAAAGTAGGCAACATAGGAATGAAGCATATGTGTTGGTTACCCTGTACCAACTTCTTTAATTCTAGCAGTGCTAAAACGATGGCTCCTTATGTCCTAATTCATTAGACCTTTTTTAGAAGCATGAGAACATACCTTAGTATTTGTATTTATATTTTTGCAGATGCCCAATAATTACATCTTTACCAACAATTGTTAACAAGCAAAAGCAATTCAGCAACATACATGTGTTTGTAATGTAAATGTAATGTAATTTTCAAACATTTATTTAATTTTCCTCATTAAAAAAAAATATCATAATAATACATAACTGCAATGCACAAACTTCATTCCATATTAAATACAGGTATGGGACCTGTTATCCAGAATGCTCGGGACCTGGGGCTTTCTGGATAACGGAAACATAAAATAAAGCAAAATAAAATAAACCTTAAATAAACAAATAGGTTTTGGTTTTGCTTCCAGCAAGGATTTATTATATCTTAGTTTGGATCAAGTACAAGGTACTGAGAAAAAGGAAATAATTTTAAAAAATTGATCATTTGAATAAAATGGAATCCATTCCATAATTTGGAGCTTTCTGGATAATGGGTTTCTGGATAATGGAACCCATCCCTGTACAATAATTTTAGAACATAAGCAGTTGGTTTAAACATTAGTGATTTATAAAGACAGACCTCTTCTGTGTGTGTTTGTAGGCTCCTTTTCTTGCCACTGTCATGCTCTTAATTCTGTAAAGAATACGACTGTTTGAAAATAAATCTTAAATAAAATGCCATCTTGAATTACCCTGCCTTGTGTCCTACCCCGTGAAAAGGAGGAGATTAGAGAGTCACATTAGTTCTAAGAATCACTAACAGCCCTGGGGAGAAAACACTAATCTAAAGGTCTTAATCATGCTATTTTAAAGATATTTCACCATATTGCTTGGGGCCACACTAGTACACAATAACATGGTGGAATTTAACACCTATAAAAAGAAATCGGTGTTACATATATTTATCATACCAACTAAACATTTGATTGTACTCAGCAATACGTTTACATTCTTGTTCCAGTAACAAATACAAATATATTTCATAATGTATATGCCTCACCCAGTATCGGATTACAAGCAAACTAGGGTTTGGGTCATTTATGGGATTTATTAAGAAAAAAGTATTTAAAATAAGTTCTTTTCAACGTCATGTAAAATGCTGAATATGTTGAATATGAATGTAAATTAGTGACACCTATCAGTGTCTCAGAAATCCATTGATACATTAGCCTGAATTTTTTTTTTCAAAAGTATTTGATCAGGACTGAATTTAAGTATGGTATACTATTTGATGACAAGCAGATACAGCCAATTCAATCTACTGGATTATAAAGAAGGTTTGCACCATTTTAAATAATGGATGTTTATCTGTTTCTTCATCTGGTTTCAGTGCTAGTTTATAAAAGATAATTTTAAGGAATTAGTCAAGCTAATTGCAAATTTGTTTTTATCCTCTCCATATTTAACTTTTTCTTTTTTTTTGCTATTTTATCTTTTGCTATTTCCTCTGACACCATTAAACACAGGGTTATCCCTTCGGCATTATACATGTGCTAGAGTAATTGGATTCATGGTGGAGGTGCCGGCCTTCTATACCCTAAGCACCATATTCTCAATCATTTGGAGAGGCCAGGTTTGTTTGTGCAATTACTTAATTACTTTGTGACATAGTATGGAGCATTTGTGCACCCTCTTATGAGCCACAGTTGGGATGTCATTTGCTTCATTGGATGCTACATTCTTCTATGTTATCCAAATATGCAAAAGTGCCACAGATCCCACAATGACTGTGGATACATATCAAGCTGGGTCTATTTCAGAAGACCACAAGTTCCTATCCAGATGGCAGGGGATTTTGAATCTGTGCAACCTCGATTTGATTACATGCATGGTACAGAGTTGACTGAGAGGCATAAGTCAACAGATCAATATAGTGGAGGAGGAATTCAAGGCAAAGGAAATGTTAGACATTTACAGAGTACCTTTTACGGAACTTCAGGCAAAGATGGATATATTGCAGCAAGCAATTCTTTAGACAAAATTATGCAAATTCAAAACAGACACAAGGGACTACAAAGGAGGAGAAGTATACACATGGAAGGAAGACTCAGCGGATAAGAAAACCCAGGGAAATGATTGCATCAGAGCTATCTTCCTCACAGCATTCATCCGATTCATAATCTACAGTATATCTAGTACAATATATGAAAAAGTTTGGGATACCCTCTCAGCCTGCATAATAACTTACTCAACAAAAAAGATAACAGTGTTAGGCCTTTCATTTCCCATGAACATCTGATTAATGGGGTGTTTAGTATTTAGATATTTAGTGAAGCATTATTCAGTTGTATGAAATTAAATCAAATGTGAAAAACTGGCTGCTCAAAAATTTGGGTACCCTTATCATTTTGCTAATTTGAATGCATGTAACTGCTCGATACTGATTACTGGCCAAATTGGTTGGATTAGCTCGTTAAGCCATGAACTTCATAAGCAGTTGTGTCCAATCATGAGAAAAAGTATTTAAGGTGAACAATTTCAGGTTGTGCTTCGATTTGACTCTCCTCTGAAGAGTGACAGCATGAGATCCTCAAAGCAACTCTCAAAAGATCTGAAAACAAATATTGTTCAGTAACATGGTTTAGGGGAAGGCTATAAAAAGCTATCTCAGAGGTTTAAACTGTCAATTTCAACTGCAAGGGGTGTAAACAGGAAATGGAAGGCCATAGGCACAGTTGCTGTAAAACCCAGGTCTGGCAGGCCAAGAAAAATACAGGAGCGGCATATGCAGAGGATTGTGAGAATGGTTACAGACAACCCAAAGATCACATTCAAAGACCTGCAAGAACATCTTGCTGCAGATGGTGTATCTTTCTACAATTCAGTGCAATTTGCACAAAGAACATGAGAAAGAAGCCCTTTCTGCACACGCCACAAACAGAGTCCCTTGCTATATGCAAAAACTAATTTAGACAAGACACAGTCATTTTGGAACAAAGTGCTTTGGATTGATTAGACAAAAATTTAGTTATCTGGTCTTAACAAAAAGTGCTTTGCATGGCGGAAGAAAACCACTGCATTCCAAGAAAACACCTGTTACCTACTATCAATTATGGTGGAGGTTCTATCATGCTGTGGGGCTGTGGGGCTGTGTGGCTAGTTCAGGGACTGGGGCCCTTGTTAAAGTTGAGGGTCAGATGAATTCAACCCGATATCAACAAATTCTTCAGGATAATATTCAAACATCAGTCACAAAGTTGAAGTTATGCAGGGGTTAGATATTTCAATAAGACAATGACCTTAAACACACTTCAAATCTACAAAGCCATTTATGCAGAGGGGGAAGTATAATATTCGGGAAAGTCCCACATATTGAATATCTTCAAAAATCTATGGAAGCCCTAAAATTTAACTGAACTGAAGAGATTTTGTATGGACAGATGGTCAAAAATACCAGGCATCTATAGGCTGCTACATTTGCTAAAGAAGGCTGAACTAAGTACTGATGTAATATCTCTGTTGGGGTTGCATATTTTCTGTTAATCCAATAAACTTTATGTCACTGCTGAAATACTACTGTTTCTATAAGGCATGTTATATATTAAAATGAAGTTGCTATTTGAAAGCTCAGCCAATGATAAAAAAAAACTCGATATTTAAGAGGGGTTCCCAAACTTTTTCATATGGCTGTACCTTTTAACAGAGCTTGTTTGCTTTTTTTTAGACTAGCGTCATTGTCTTTATTAGAGATGTTGGTGCAAATGCTTGAAGTGATCCTCTATTGCCCTAGACAATCTCCTAGCATTTCTTATAATTTTTATGACTTTTCCGCATACAGGATATGAATTCACTGACATAAGATTGAGAAGGATGTAGCTTATCAGTTGGCCAGGTCTAAGCTGGCGAAAGAAACTCTGGTGAAAGAGGTTACTTTCTGTAAAATCCACTCTTTAGTGAATTTGCAGAGTAACGATCATTCACCTGAGTGAAAACTCACCTGGCTATTGGGCACGAAACTTCGTTAGCAATTAACTCTTTCCCTAGCGAATTGTTCAATTGTTGTGGCAATGTCCCTGTGGACAGCAACTTTGCCCTTTAGTAAATCTGCCCCTATGATGGCAGATGTTTGAAAAGATACAGACCTCTGGACATGAACTCAGGGTAAGATCAGCTCAGAGGGAAAGTTACTGGATCTGACTTTTACAGACCCAAACACCGCAAGGGTTAAATGAGGAATTTAGTTTAACTTGTTATTCATAACATTTATTGTTAATCAGTGTTCAATTTCCTTACAGATTCTCCTAACTGTTGAACTCACAAGGGGAAGGTAAAACAACTTTTTTTTCTTAATAAAGTAAGGGAAAGATATTGGATTAAAAATTAGGTTCTCTATACATATTATTGCACAGCGTAAATATGTTTCTTCTCTAAGCAGTATGCTTTGGTTGAACTGTTATTCCCTGCACTACAGTCAAGTGATTCAGTAATTCTTATGATGTGAGGCCGTATTATTTCCATCAGCAGGATATAATTGGGATTGTATCACATGTATTATTGTAATACTCTATAGGCCCCTGGCACCGTTTAAAAAAAAAAAAATATATATATATATATATATATTCTCTAGGGACCCTTTTTTTTTTAACTTATAGGGGGGCCTTGGTCACCAATTATTTATTTTAACTTGTAGGGGGGCCCTGACCACCAACTTTAAAAAAAAACTTTTATGGGGGCCCTGGTGCCACAGTTTTTTTTAAGGGGCCCTGACCATCAATAGCTTTTTATAACTTGCATGTGGGGGGTTACCTTTTTAGCACTGATGTCTGTGTGGTGTTTTAAATGTGGTGTGGAGTGGCCGGGAACTGGGGTGGGTGGGGCGGTGCCCAGGGGGCCCTGAAAATGTTGTTGTACGGGGCCCTGTGATAGCTAATGGCGGCCCTGGTTATACCTATGGTGCATCAACTGATGAAGGAGCATGCCCCCAAAATGTTATATATTTTTAGCTTGACACCATTAAACATGGTAATATCCCTTTTGCATTATACATGTGCTTTGGATTTCCTCTGCTTGCCCTCACTTCATTATACTACTTTTCTTTCTTCTCCTTCTGTTTTATCAACCTCCCTCTTTGTGTAATTTCTGCCTTGTGCTTCCCTGTCTAACCATACTCATTGTTCTCTCTTGTAGTGTTTTTTAACATAGTCACAGCATTTTTATTTTCTTTTATTTGCCTTTTTTCCATACTGCAAATATCCTGATTCCTTTCCAACCCATGCTATTACTTCATTCTTCTTTTCGTTAGGGCAGAAAAGGGCAGACATAAGTGGGGCTCCTTATTGGGAGGCCTCCAGTAAGCAAACGGAAATTCATAATATTGCATTTTCACTGTTAATGGGCTAATGATGCTCAGTAATTATCTGTTTGATTGCTTTATTGATCCTGATAACAATGCATTAAACCTTAACAATATTTGTGGAGAGCCAGCAGAAGAAATAACAGAAACTCATTTACAGATAAGTGTAATGTGTTTGCATTGAACAGTTGTTAATAAGAATTATAAATTGTATTGATTGGCATTTATAAACTAAATTAGTCTTAATAAGAATTCATTAGCAAGCACTCCTTATTTGTGTTAGTAGATAAAACAGCACTATCTTGCCACTACTGTTACTGTCAGCTAAAAGAGGATATGAGGGTTTTGTCGATACTTGGCTTGACATGCAATACTTATGGAGTCTCCTAATTAGTAATGCACATGATGGTCATCAATGAATTGTGAAATAAAGTTTTGGTGTCCATGCATAATCTAGCAAGCATAAATGATGGTGTTAAAACTGCTTTGCATTAGTAATGATAATGTCAGTTACCCAGCCAATGGCTTAAAAGCGGACAGAGAAAAAGCCAATCTGCTCCCATCTGCTCTGTGGGTTAACTGCACTGACAGCAGGTTCACACCATGCCTGACAGCACATCATACATAGTGAAGCGGGTGGGAGCAAATCATGGCATTTTGTGGTATTAGCCTTATCTGATATGGATAAAGTTTTCTCCCTGGTGTGCATCCCACATACTGTACTGTAATCTAGACAATGACCCACCTTTTAACAGATATCACTTTAAATTTTAGATTTAAATATATGCACATCACTCATCTGTCGCCACAAGCAAATAGGAACCATTAAAGGTTTATGTGACTAATTTATGGGTTTGTTAGAAAAACTACATTTAAAGGTAGACTATAGAAACAGAATTGCGCACAAAAACAGAAAACCCTTGATATTCTCAAACTGGAGAATTGTGTATTTCTTGGGAAAAGTTAGGAAAAGATCCCAGCATTAAATTCAGAATGCTTATTCTGACACAGATCATTACAGCAGACTGATTTCATAGCGGGAGATAGGACCCTATGTGAAAAAATGTGTGATTAAAATATCATTCTGTTCACAATTTCTAGGGATGCATCAAATCCAGGATTAAGTTCAGGATTTGGCCTTTTTCATCGGGATTTTGCTAAATCCTTGTGCATGTCCAAACGAAATCCAAACTCGCATATGTAAATAAGGTGTGGGAAGGGAAATCATAACTTTTTGATACAAAATAAGGAAGTAAAAAACATTTTTCCCACCTTTTCCTTTCTTGCCCTTAATTTGCATATGCAAATTAGGATTTGGATTTGGTTCGGTATTCAGCCAAATCTTTTACAAAGGTTTTGGGGACTCAAAAGAATCCCAAAAAGTGGATTTGGTGCATCCCCAACCATTTGTAAACACCCCCACGATGATTTGTTGTTGAGCAAATCCATTTTTCTTTTTTTAATTGCATTAGACAATTGTTCAACATTGAACTGATGATTAATAGTTCAGCAGTGGCAATTACTTTGACATCGGGTCTTGAGTGTCATTAAGCTCATTAAACTCAAAATTTATTGTTTCCATTTGATGTTTTTCCTGGGACTACCTGGTCAATTGTAAAAGCATGTTGTGCATCGTTGTGTGTGTGTGTATAAATATATATAAAGTTCTGGAAGCCAGCACAGCTCTAAAAATAATCAATTTTGCTTGGGTGCACAGAATCCCAAATAGGTAAAAGCAGAGCGAAGGATAAGGCTTGCACTCACAGGTCTTAAAAAACTTGTCAAGTGTTTATTAAATCAAAAAACTAACTGACGTTTCGGCTAGCACTCTAGCACTCAATCTTTGTGTGTGCACTTTGAGAAAGGCTAGAGTGCTAGCCGAAAGATCAGTTAGTTTTTTGATTTAATAAACACTTGACATGTTTTTTAAGACCTGTGAGTGCAAGCCTTATCCTTCGCTATATATATATATATATATATATATATATATATATACATATTATATATACCTGTATATATATAACAGCTGCAAAAAGGATCAGCACTCTCAGGTCTTAAAATTGTAGAAAATATTTTTATTAATAAATTGGCTCAAGACTAACATTTCGGCCCCATCCAAGGCCTTTCTCAAAGTGCCAAATTCAGTTATGGACATGCCTTTTAACCACAAACTGGCGGGAAACCAACAGCTGCAGTGAATTTACATAATCCATGTCATAAGTAAATCCCAAGTACACATTTGTCTACAATTGTATTTATCCTCTTTCATAATATACATAAAATTAAAATAAAAAACTTGGTAACCCAATAGCTTAATCCTAAAGCATAGTTCAATATAGTTACTAGATGTTGCAAATACTATCCATATCTCTCATATATCAGCTCATTACAAGGTTATACAAGTAAAATATATTACAAATACCAGTGGTATGGATATTTAAAACACAAATGGATTAAAAATTCTTGAGTTACAAAGATAAAAAGCATTGAGAAAGAATCTGGAGTCACACACATTGGAATAATATAGCTATCACTTCCATGCAATCACTCCCTCTGATATCTAATTTAGCTTACATACAATTTTTATTGATGTGTGGCCATGGAGCATCCATGTGCCTAGGATATACTCCATCCTGCCAACTGTCATTACTATGTGCTTACACACTTACCGCTTACTTAAATCTCAATATGAATTACTATCGGGTGTCTAAATCTATAGTTGCTATGGATGGTAAAGACCTGCCAACTGCCATTACTATGTGCTTACACACCTGCAGCTTGTGTGACTTAGTATTGGGTGTCTCAATCATTTATTGCTATGGATGAAAGAGACCTGTCACATGCAGTTACTATGTGTTCAAACACCTGCTGCTCATTTAAATCCCCTTAAAGTATATCTCATAGGCTTTGTGTATATATATTAAAAAAATGTAAGTGAACCATAAAATACAATGTTATCTATCCCCATATTCAATCAATAGTGAACATCTACTGATTTTTAGTGCATGTATCAACATATATTAAAGTGACATTCATCGTGGTGCTTAGTTTGTATATTATCATGTGTATGGTGCTTCAAATATATTAAGCTTTATGAAGAGCATCAGAAAATACAAAAAAACACAACTACAGTATATAAAGAATATAAAATAAAATAGAAGAAATAAGGAATCCTGAAACAAGTCCAGATCATCACCCCTAAGAGAAAAATAAAAGAGTACTTATGGTGTTCCACCTTAAAACAGTATTAACCCCTGGTAGCATCCTAGTCAGAATTATTGTTGTATATGGGTCACTCACAAGTCTTTTATGTTAACCCGTAGGCTTTATGTCTATGGAGATTGAATAATGATCGTGCACCCAGGCAGACTAATACTTTATATCGAGAGTGCCGGCTCCCTGTGGATGTGTTTATATATATATATATATATATATATATATATATATATATATATATATATATATATATATATATATAAATAAATATATACACAGAATATATATGCAGAATGTTGCACTATAGCCTGGACTACTGAATAGTCAATTTCCAGCTAAAACTACTACTTTGTTAGATGTATTACTAAGTACATTCTCCTTTTCTTGTGTCCATGCCAAATCTATTTCAGGACAATGTATTGTTTTTGATATTTGTAATAGCTAAAAAAGATGGTATACATACACAGTATTTCTGAAATTCTTTACAACCCACTTAACTGAATAGAATTTTCCATTGCCGTGAGAAATTTGGCCTAACCAGGGTTGTGATGTCCATAATATAGACTCATGTCAGTCTCGACAATGACTTCTAGTGATAGGTGCGTGTACACTCTTCTTTTTCCTGGCGTTACTATTGGACACCTGTCGTGCTGTAATAACAGAAGTCACTTCATGATGTGTAAACAGTGTCAGGACAGAATTTGGTTGAAGGAATCGTTTAGTTCCGGTCACAATTAAACACATGAACACAAATGATAACTTGATTTAATTCATTTTGAATCCTTTTCCACAACAGACTTACATTTTTCCCTGGCCTGTCTGTCTAAGCCAGTTTTTGAATAAATTTAAATTGTTGGGGAAAAAAGGGAAGTCACATCAGGATATTTTTTGTCCAGTTTTGTGAGGACAATCTTTAACAATGCAATCTGTCGTTAAACATAAAATCATCATTTGCGCACTGTAGAATTTCCAGGGGCATTTCTTTGGGTTGCTATAACTGCCTAAAACAAATTTCTCTGCTTGCTACACCTCTCTGAAAACAGAGGTCAAAATATTTATTCAGTTGGCACATAAAGTTGCCTTGGTTACTTTATTTTGTAAATAGTGGCCAACTATATGACAATAGAACAAGAATTTGGCCATTGTTGTAAGGGCTTACCCTGGTGGTCTAGCATGCAGCGGGGTCCATCGCCGCTCCTTATGCTTGAATGCCCGCTGCACTGCTCCTCTTCAGTCCAAGCACCGGCTTCTACTAGAAATTCAAATATATTTAAAGGGACTTTTGCTGCAAATTCGCTGCCGGTTAGGGGATTTGCTCCTGGTGCCTTTGCCTTGTGCTGTAAAGCTTCTGTTTGTTCTTGATTCCTGTGTTTGACCCTGCCTGGCTACTGACTTCTCCTGACTTCTGTGATCCTGACCTCAGCTTGTGACCTGACTATTCTACACTCTGTATTCCGACCCTGCGTGCCTGACTATTCTGATCTGATCATCCGGTTTGACCCTTGCCTGTTATTTGACTTCCGATCCTGCCTGATCCCACTGTTAGTCTTCCTGGTTTTGATCTTGGCCTGTCTGACTCCGTCTGTGTTCCGCCTGTCCTGACCCTGCCTGACTTAACTACATTATCAGCTCCGTCCTGTCCTGTGACCTTCTGCCCAAAGACTTTTCTTAAACGTCGTGCCCCTTGCTAGACAGAACTTTCGCCTTGCACCTCTTGTTAAGTCCAGGTGGCATCTGAGTAGCTGAGGGCTCCTCCCGAGGCCAAAGTCGGTCACACTACTGGTGAAGCACGAGCTGAGACCAGGGTGCTTGGCATCTGTTCTGGTTTGGGTGCCGACCGTGACAATTGTTTTACTACCCAGAACAACGTGGCTCAACAATAGCTGCTCATTTGGCACTTACCATGGCTATTTTGGTCACTTTGTTTTCTATAAAGTGGCCAAGGTAACTTAATGTGCCATTGTGGCCAAATGTTTTTAACATTCATTCAGCTGGCACGTAAAATTATCTTGGCCAATGTAATTCTATGTGTCAATTGAGCAAGTATTTTGACCAAAGCATTATTTGCACTACCAAACTGCTTGCACAATTGGTACTAAGAGGGTTATTTACTAAAACAAATTTATTAAAACGAAGTCACCCAAACTCCCATCCACAAATTTACCTAATTTATAAAAAAATTAGGTTGAATAAAGTCTGTGCAGGAAAAACCTCAACAAAATAGTGCCACAATTTGAAACGTGCGACTTTTTAACATTTGACCCTCAAACCATACAACTTTTTCGAGTCTCCGGAAAACTTTTTCATATTATCGCATGAAAAAATAGATCATGATGTCAAGAAACATCTTCAAATTATAAAAGGGACATCTGCCATTGACTTCTACTTGACCTCCACAGGTTTTAGCTGGAGTATTTTTGTATTTTTAGCAGCTCCAGGGTATAAGAAATCTCTAAAGATTCAAGTTGTTTTCCCTCTAAAAATTCAAGTTTTCCCCTTTTAAAAACTTGACAATAGAAAAATTGAGGTTTCGTAACACTTTAACACTCTCTGTTAAAATATGAGGATAAAAAACACCCACTGACTGCAATGCATTTTTTGGCATGAGAAAAAGCCCATTGATAAAAATATTGCGGAAAACACTGACTGATTAAGTTCTTTTCACAAATGTATAAAAATGTACCTTAAATGTAAGGTTTCCCATTCATGATAAAAACATATGTAAGCCACTAAATAGGATAAAGACACATCTTATTTGGGGAAGGAACTGGAGATAAGTGTGTATAATAAACTTAGCAAGTAATGCCCTTCAGCAGTAGAAAGGGACAGCAAGGCATTAACTGGGGTATAGATTCCCAAGAGGAAAGGACCATTCTCATTCTCCCTCTTTACAAAGTACTGGCAGTGCAATTTTGGTGTACAAACATTAAAAAAAATTACTGATATAGAGAATGTCTAATTTGCTATTAATTTGATAAAGAGAATGAAGGGGCTTAGTTATAAGAAAAGGTTGACTAAACTGGGGTTGGCTACACAGTCCACAGTTATATATTTTCCATTAAACAAGTTTCAGTTCCAGTGCCTTTTAAAAACAACTCAAAATCAACCCAGATACAACAACCCCTAAGCCATGTTAAAGGGCCACTGCACAGTACCCTCATTTTTTTATAGAGCCTATTAATGTCTTGTTGTTTTCCAAATGCTTCTGTGTAGTTCTCACTTGTAGTTTAGTCACAAGCTTCTATATGCCCTCATACAGACCTCTAATCTCATTACAGGAAACTGTGGAGTGTGTAATGTTTTATCAAAACATGAATTTAAAAAATACTAGCCAGAATTGCCTGTAAACTTCATCTAAAAATATGTGGTAGGAACTTTATATAAGGTGCTTTGTCTATTGCAGAAAAACAAAGTGTCCTAGCTACTATGACCCTTTCATTGTAGGGCCATCAGTAAAGCATTCTCCTATTCTGGGGGTGACAAAGTGTCCCATTTGAATCCCCCCTGCCAGAAAAAGCTATACCTCACTAAACACTCAGGCATGTCCCACAGACTATAGGTAGTGAATTACCCAAGATATAACTATATTGCTTTTCATTCACCAGCTCAGTGGGCAAATGTTGCAGACATAAGTTGGTTTAATTTAACTTAGTAATTAATTTTAGAAGGGGGTAGGACACATGTTTTGATTCACAGAGGCTATTCTATCATACAAAAGACCCAACAAATATTGGGTGAAAAAAACAGAGTAACAGTTGATTCTTGTATTATTATTATTATCATTTATTTGTAAAGCTTTGTGCTGATAGGATACAAATGGTGAAAATGATTTGTGATGGTAAAAGATAATAGGAAAGCAAAACATGTTTTAAGATCTAACATTGTGGCTTTCTGTATATGCATTTCACAATGAAAAGTAATGCATTGTATATTTTAGTTCTAACTGTAGTCTATTTGAGAATCAAAGTTCAGAATCAAAGGTAGTTTCCATTGTGTGCTGCATGTAGTTTCATGCTTCATCATTTGTCTTACATATCTTGGCTTGATATCTTTCATTGCGCTGGCAGTAGCATAGCTCACTACACAATGAGCAATATGTTGTTTCTGCTTACTCATCAATGCCCATACTTACACACTGAGATTATCTAATCCTGTATACAGAAAGCAACCAAAGGCCATTCAATTATAATTATCAGAGGGTGTTGCTATACCTATGTACTGTGTACAAAGTTGCTAATGAACTTAGTCATAGGTAATGAACTTTAAACTTCAGTATTACACAAACTAAGCTTTTGTACTAAGAAAGAGTGGTTTATATAGTGGATAATGTACCCTTGACTATGAATTATGAGGATATGAAAAGTCGACAATGAGTTTTGTGACCTGTATAAAAGCAAAAGCTTCATATTAAAATTCATAGAGGAGTTATGTTACCATTTAAAGTACAAGGCTTCAGGGAAATGCGTAATCCATTATAATCTACAAAAATCAAGAAATGACAACAACCGTTCTGCATTAACCTCTTTTATCATGTTATTTCAGCCTAAAAGGCTGGTGGCACACGTAAATATTCGGGAAGATTAGTGCCCACCGACAAATCTCCACCTAGGGAGACTAATCTCTTCAAAATGCCTTCCCACTGGCAAAAATGTGAATAACTTCGGATCACTTAGTTTTTCTGAAGTCGCCCAAGGTTTCCCCTTGAGGCAACTTTGGAGGACCTCGGAAAAATGAAGCAATCCAAATGCCGGCGATTCACATTCTTGCTGGTGGGAAGGCAATTCGGGGAGAATAGTCACAAGGTATAGGAGATTTGTCACTAGACGATTAATCTCCCCGTCTGCCACCACCCTAAAGTGTGACAAGATTTGTCCTGTGGTGTTCAGGGAGTGCTTCACTACTGTATATAGCATTTTCCTGTCTGCAAGTGCTCCATTTGGTGGTAGAACTGCCAGAGTTCCTTTATCAACTTCTGAATTTTGCCAATCAGTTTGGCCAGTGACATCAGCAACAGGCATATTGGGCTGAGGGTGACTAAAGACAGACATTGGCACTAAGCCAAGAGTAAGGGCACCAAAACTAAGCCCACATCCTTGATCTATCCCCTCCCAGTGACAACATGCAGTGACGGAGGAGTGTTGGATGAGAGGAGCATAAATGCTATGTGCAAGTGGGATGTACTGCTTCACTTAAACCCTCCCCCCCCCCCCCCCCCCCCCCATGGTGATGAGTAGAAGTGGTGAAATAGTGACAGGCAACCAGAAAGCTGAACAAGGTCTTGGGTGAACAAGGAGCAGCAAAGACATTACTGAATCATAGTTGGTTTGCATCTCAGTGTGCATATTTGTTTAAATAATAAAGGTAATTATTTTTCAGTATAGGTCTTTGGAAAAAGACTGTAGTGTAGATTAAGATTTATAGGGATTTTATAAACCCCAGAGTTCCATGACAATTTAAAAGCACCAGACCAAAAGCCAAGTTCTTTTATACAGGTCATGGAATACCGATATTATTTGTAATATCCTCATGTTTTACAACATGAGATGTGTTATTCATTACTAAACTCTAAATTTATCTCATTATTTTATGATAAAAACATGACCAAACTCCCATGCCCGATTTGACCTTATGAAAAAACTCGAGTGAAAACCCAAATTAAGCCCGAATCATCATCATTTATAACAGCGTACAGCAATAAAATTATGGGTGTTCCATGGACATTTAAACCAAGAGCATCTGGCAGAAAACTGCTTCTTTATCAACTTGCAAACTATAAAGTTATGCTTAGTCAGCCCTTAATCAATCCCCACCAAGATGCACAGAGGATTATTATAAATAATCTATCAATGACACTCCTTTTTGTTCCTGAGATTGGCTGCAAACTCCATTTAAATAAAATTTTACTCCACTATCTGAGAGATCATCAGAGCCATAACATATTACAGAGGATATACTATGATGGGTGCCAAACTTTAAAATGTGGCTCTATACATGTATATTCGTGTTTTGAAAGCAATAAAGGGGGCTGACCAAATTTAATATGTAAAGATGTATTTCAACCAGCAACCAGTGCAGGAAGAGGAACAGTCCTTATCATGAAAATCATTCAGACCTGTGCCTCAGTTTATTCAGCAATGGGGAATACAGCATGAAAACAGACTGAAAGGATCTCCTGGTAGGTACCAGCCACCCACCTTATACATACATTAAAGTTTTAAACAACCCTAAAATTTCCTCTCTCAACACATTTTATTTCAGATGACTGATGTCAAATAATAGCAGGCAAACAATGGCAACAAATTACCTCAAATACTTTGTCAGACTTGTAAAAAAAACTTGACCTACCAAAGGGCCATTTTAGTGTAAGATTTTATTTGTAATGTTGGTAATATATTTATTTTACATTCTTAAGGGGAACTACTATAACATGTATTTTGTTAGTGCCCCCAGTACCTTGTATCCAAAATGGATAGAGTTTTACTAAGAAACCAAATCATGGTTTTGCAGGTTAGGGGAATTCTGAGTTGTAGTGCCAAAAGCAGTTCTAATAAACATTATCCACATTAATTCTTCATTTATCTGAAGCATTTGCATCTGGCCCCATAGATGGCTCGTCAGAATTTTCTTATATTAAATGGAATTCGAAAAATATTACTAAATTGTCTACATGCAATATAAAAATGACAAAACATATAATTCCATATGGGCACAACTAAACCCTAAACTGGAATATAGCTAAAAATGCCATATTTTATATAATGAACTTATTGCACCAGCCTAAAGCTTTAGCTTCTCAATAGCATCAATGATCCAGGATTTCAAACTTATCACATCATGGAAAGTGTCAACGACACTCACATGCTCAATGGGCTCTGATCATCTGTTGAGATGTCCATCAGAATATGAGGTTTGTCTAGCCTACTTCTTTAGTTACTCTATAGTTGTCTATTGCTACCCATGCTTGATCAAGCAGAAAAAGCGCAACACTCTAGACCATAAAACTGGAACTACTAAAGCAACAACATGGCTGTGTTACTGTTAGGCAAAGGTATCAACCATGTCTTGAGTGTAACGAGAGCTTACTGGTTCTCTAACTGTGGCTATATCTGACCTAACTCCAAGATAACAAGAATTTCCAAATACTGAAAAATCAGTATTCAGTCCAGATTTCATTAAATAAAAAATTAAGCAAATAAATAATGAAGTAAATCCTTCTATAAAGCAAGGAAATCATTTGGAGACTGGAAAAGAACTTCTTTTAGGCTATGGACACACAGGCTGTTATCAGTAGCCATTGTCAACCTGCTTAACTGGTTTGATCTCAGCCTGTGTGTGACAGCACACAGACTGATTTCATTCAAATCAAATCTGCTTCTCTCAGACTGAAAAATTACTCAGGTTGAAAACAGCCGCTGAACAGCTGATGAAAACAACTTGTGTGTTCATAGCCTTATAGTGGGGAGAGACATCCTTGCTGAGCTCAGGGGTGGTCGTAAAATCCTTGCAGAGGTTTTGCATTTAGAACAGAGCTGATTGACCTGCATCCCCACTGGAATAGTGACTAGGCTCAGCCTTCAATGTGTAAAATATCAGAGAGAAATTTAACAATTTAGGCTGAAAAAAGACAATTGTCCTTTTAGTTCAACCTTCCAGTGTAAGTGAAACCTGCCTAACTGCTATGTTATTCAGGGAAAGGCAAAAATACTCATCTGAACCCTCTCCAAATGCTCTCAGATGACCCCAAGATGGCAATCACACTAGTCCCTGGATCAAATGGATGGATCTACTGGTGAATAAAGTACCAACATGATCACCTTTTATATTTACACATAATATAAAATCCCCAGCTCTGAGCTCATTCACTGCCAATTATTAGTCACACTTGCTTGTTCCTAGGGGCTCTGATTCCTGTTTCACTGGTCTGTTCCTTGTTTTGTTTCCTGGTTATGACCCCAGCATGTTCCTGACTTCATGTTTGATAAATATATTTATCAAGTTTGATAAATATAGGCAAAATAAATAGGCATAAAGTATGTTCAGCACAAGCCTTATTTATTTAGCTAATGTTAAAAAGGGGTTTTACTATACCTTTAAAGGACAAGGAAAGTCTAAAATAGAATAATAATAGGCTAGAAATGCTGTATTTTTTATACTAAACATAAATATGAACTTACTGCACCACAAGCCTAATCAAACAAATGATTTATGCTTTCAAAGTTGGCCACAAGGGGCTGTCATCTTGTAACTTTGCTAAACATCTTTGCAAGACCAAGACTGTGCTCATGCTCAGTGTGATCTTGGCTGCTTAGGGATTGTCATAAATTATCAAAACTGCACAAGTCAAATAATATCTGACTGTAGCTAATACAGCAAGATTGATTAATAATCAGAATATACAGACTGCACTGGGTCCTGTGTTGTTATGTAATCTAATGGGGATTTTGTAAATGGGGAGTTTGATAAACAAACTTTATCCAACTCTGCAGAACAAGTTGCTGTAGCAAAATAATCATCCAAATAGAATTCCAGTTTATCTGTTTAAATCTAGCTCCTTGATCTTTGTCCCTGTATCTGGAGTTGGAAAAATGAAAGGTGATATAAAGCAAAATTAAAATCCAATACAAATCTCTATACAGTTGCCGACTGCTCTACAGTGAAACAAAGTTGCATGGCTGGGAAGTAAGGCGTGGGTTCCCCCTGCTGTTCATAAGTATGATTGTTTTCCTGCACAGCACTTAGGAACCATCTGCCAATTTCTAACCCCAGAAGTAAACGAAGGGAGAATTTCACTGCATACAGTCAGGTTTCTTACTTAGTTAAAGTATATTGGAGATAGATTTCTTTTTCATTAAAGAAATTAAAAATTGGATTTTATTTTTTTGCCTTTCCTTGTCCTTTAATGGATGCTGCACATAGCTTTGACCACTGATCTACATTTCAATATTGTATTATAGGCCCTATATGGAAAAGTAGTAATGTATATTACATCAACATGCTTCATTAGTATCTTTCAGTGTTGGAATTACCAGTTCATAATGCTTTATGATGTTAAAATGTTTTTGTCAGAGGAATAAAATTGTTAATATATTATTTCAAAGCAATCAGAGTAATGAAATGTCACTTAAATCCCATTGCTTCAATTGGTTTGTATTTACAAAAACAATTACACAAAATTTATAGCGAATAATTGCTTTTCCTCTTCACTCAGTTCTTTATAAACAAATCAACTGTTTTTCTAGCTTCTACATTTTCAGAATATCCATATTGCTGCCTGTCTCCATTACTTTATTACATGAGTGGCAATAGCAGTGCTGACAGGAATTAACAATAACTTGTTCCAGATTATATAGGATAATATACGGCGCACACTAAAAAGGAATAGACAATTACAAAAACAAAACACCTCAGTTGCTTTTTATAGTTATATAAATTATAGTTGCCATTTGGGGAAGAAACAATGTTTTAAGGCATAGGAAGCAGACCCTACGGCTGCAGGGGGGCCCAAGAGGTATAGGGGGCCCCATGATGCCCTAATAAATTAACAATTTCAGCAAATACTAGTAAAATGCATAGCCTCTGGATATGTTGGGGGCCCTAAAATGAATTTGCTGTGGGGCCCAGTAACATCTAGTTATGCCACTGCAGCAACCTATGGGTCAGGAGCCAAAATTGTCTCCATGATCTGCTTTAATAAAGTGATTTTTAAGGGCGACAAGCATTGATATCAAAGATAAACTGGATCAGAGCAACAGAACCCATAAGAAACAAACTTTAAGACAGAAGCTACGAGGGCGAGCTGGAGTGGCATCCGTGGGCCCAACAGCTGGATAACCTGCAGGATTGAGGTACCACTTGTTGAATGCAAGATGTTTCAACCTTTTATTCAGCTAGAACCTGACAACTCTCCCGTTTTCCTTTTTCCTACTTTACCTCCACTCCAATCAACCCCCCCAAATGTACGCTGAATCAGCAATATTAAGACAAGAGGAGACTTACTCTGCCATGGATGTATACTAACGTATGAATAATATGTCATGATACTGACTGATGATGCAATTAGAACACAGTTATTATTGTTACAATTGTTACATTAGTTGAAAATACTCTTTTTTCTGCAATTTAAAATACATAAAAAAATGAAATAAAAAAAAATAAAGTAATTTTTGAAATCATTGAAATACACTGGTTGTAAATGAATTCCTGGTTTACAAAGTAACTTGGATTTTTATTTTTATGGTCATTTAACATGTTTCAGATGTTATTTATTGTCAGCAATAAGAAAAATGTTCTGGTTTCCTCAGTTATCTTTGTTAAATCAGCCCCTAAAAGCTATTCAGGTATTTAAACCAAATTCTAATTTCTAGGCCAGTAGCCCCACCAACCAAATAGTAGTACTGGTCTGTTAAAAAAAGCCATGGAATACAATGGTATAAAAGCTGCAAATGCATCTAGAAAAACTACTGAAATAAAACTATTTAGAGAAAACTATAATAAAATAAAAATATAATAAATATATATAAAAAATATAATAAAACTATACAGTTGTCTATATACAGTACATCAAAGGCAGTGCATTTTAGTACTTGTAGAGTTTAAAAATGTATATTTTTTGGGCATGAAGGTCCAAACTTTGTTATGTCGGGTTTGCTTACTTATTTGATGTTTGCTTGACTCCCTTCTCCAAAACAGTTTTATGAATATATAATTTGTCATAATCCATGTATATTTATATCAGCTATTCTGGGAATGTTTGATTGCTTTCTGCTATTAATCAAAATAATTGCAAAACAAATAGCTGGATGAAGTTGCAGGAACACATGCAAAATGGTCTAACAATATTTTCGTTATCATGCACAAAATTTGTCACTTTAAAACATATGCACAAATATTTACTCTTAAAGCGATTTTAGGTTTCATTTTTCTTGAGTCTACATTGACCCCTGACTCTCAACTTCCTGTGATAACAGCAGAGATATGTCACTCACACCCTTTTCCTTATGGCACTGTAGCAAGTACATCTGATCAGGATCAGGCATGTCCCATTAAAACTATATATCTTAGAACAGAAAATAGAGTACATTCTCAATAAAATATATATTAAGATTATGGTGTACTGTCTAAATCCTGTTTCTCGTGTTAATGCAAATCATAAAACTGGAAAAAAACAACAGGTGATTGAGGGACAAATCAGTTTAAAAAACTAGGTTTTTCTGTGCTGCTCAAATATCTTTTGTCCCTCCAACAAAAATAAACATTTACACTTGAGGTCAGTTGTGTAATTATAGGGGGTGGAGATCCTGCGATTGCTGGGGCTTCCCTGGGGAAACCTAGGTGGTCACAGGTGGTCTGCAATTTTATTAGGGGCGGGAAATGAAAAATTGTGTAAATAATTTTTTCACATCCTTGTTTTGTGATGAAAAGTCACATGAATTCCCTCCCCGACCCAAATTTACATATGCAATTTTGGATTCCGATCGGCCAAATCCCGCTGAAAAAGGCTGAATCCTGAATTCGGTGCATCCCTAAAATTCAGCAGCAGCAGAATGTTGCCCCTGAGTCAGAAAGGCGATTTTAGCAGTACCCGCCCAGGTCATTAACCATAATGATCATATGAACTAAAAATTATTTTCAAAATGGTTTAGATAGCTTTGTAGCTGTATGTAATGAAATCACCTGGTGGTCTAGTGGGGGGACGGCAGGGATGCCTGCCTCCTCGCATTGCCGGCAATCTATAGGCGCGCGCCGCGCGTCTCGGCGGCTCTTAAAGGCGCTGACGCATGACGTCAGCGCGCAATGGCGCCAAATTTGAAAATATTTAAAGGGGACTTTTTGAGATTTTCCTTGCCCGTGATAGGTTTATTCCTGGTGCCTGTACCTGTGCTTATTGTGCTTCTGTTTGTTCCTGATACCTGTTTTGACCCTGCCTGGCTTTGACTAATCTGTTATCTGTATCCTGACCTGTGCCTGTTATACGACCACCGAATCTGCCTCATCCTTATCTGATTGTTTACCCGGGTTTGACCCATTGCCTGTCTGACGTCTCTTCGCTATCCGCCTGCCTCGACCCAGCCTGTTTGACCACGAATTTGCCTACTCCTATCTGTACCGTGACCATCGGCCTTAAAAGACTTTATCTACAGTCGTGCCCCATTGCTGGCCAGAACTCCTGCTTTGCACCTCTCGTTTAAGTCCAGGTGGCATCTGAGTAGCTGAGGGCTCCTCCCGAAGCCAAAGGCGGTCACAGTACTGGTGAAGCACGAGCCGAGACCAGGGTGCTTGGCACTTGTTCTGGTATTTGGGTGTTAGGATTAGAATTCAATTTGGCTAGGCACTTCAGTTTTGCTGATAAAGGCTCAGATTCAGTTGAATCCCTAGACTAAAACAATGACATTTCATAGCAGCAATGGGAATAAACGTTCTTAAAGTAACTGATACTAGCTCAAGTGCAGGACAGAGAAACTAGCTGCTTATAAACAGATTGGAATATTAGTTTGGCTAGTGATCAAAGAGATTAATAAAAATGACTTTTTAAAGCTTGTTTACCCCTGCCTCTTTCCAGTTTATTTAATAATAGCATGATAAATATCTACTGTTTTAAAGGTGCAGTATAAGTTTTGTTCAACATGAATGCGAATAAGAGGGATTGCACCAAGCATATTCTTTGAGACCGATTTATGAAACATCATAGAACATTCATTTCTCAGAATCATAATCATACTTTTTAAGTCATGTCGAGGTCATGTAGGAGTCAATGGAAGTTCCCTTTTTATTTTGCAACGATCAGCCTTTCGTTTAAGGTTTTCAGAGATCAAAACCATCATTGTCATACAAATGTTTTCAATTGTTCACAAAAAATTTGTGGATTTTGAATTTTTTTGAAGGCTGTTTTCGTTCATACTTTTTTTATCTTTTCATAAAGTTCATGGCATTCATGATTTTAGAGAAATAGAGGGCCATTTATCAACAGTCTCATTTCAGTGGTTTTCAAGGTTTTTGAAACCATGAATAAACTAGCGTTCTCTAAAACCACGAATGCCATGGAATTTATTAAAAATCTGAATATAAAAAGAACAAATGAAAATGTGATGAACAATCCAAAATAAAATACCCATAAATCTGAGTTTTTCAGACAATTCCTAGTGCAAAAAATCAGAAAACCTCTAGTAAAAGCCCGAATTGAATAAAACAGTTCCAAAAGCATCAGCTCATATCCTATTGACTTCTATAGCACCTCGACAACTTTTACATGGTGAATTTTTTATTAACGTTTTTCGTGATTTTTAGACGTAATAAATCTCAAATGTCTAGAATTTAAAAAAGATTAATTAAATGTTAAAACCTAACATTTTTATGTTAATAAATAGGCCCCATACAGTTTAATCATGGGTTCAAAAAGCTCTAATACCAATAAAATTTTACCTTTAGCAAATGGGCCTACCTATCAATGGTTTTTATCATATAAAATCAGTTTTTTTTATTTCTTAAATTAAACCGAGAAACTGCTACAAGTCCATGTGTAACTTATGATTAGTAACACAAGGAAGATTTCATAGTGTAGAAACAGGTATACATTTGGACATTCTGAAAACAAAAGTCCTTAATTAATTATTATTTAACATTATCACTTTTGCAAAAAAAAACAAAAAAAACCCACTAATACTAATAAAAGTTATATTTAATGAATTACTCCAAACAACTATGAATTTTATTTCATGCAGATTTATTTTCCATGAATTATGAAGGACTCTAATTTGGTATTTGTTTCATCAAGAAAAAAGTTATTTTTAATCAGAAACCAGCTTCAGGCCTTGGATTAAAGGAGATTATTTATAGTGTCATATTTACCTTCATGGATTATTTTTTGTGCTCCTGCGTTTAGTGTTTTGGCAGATTTCTTTAAGAACTGTTGGCTTGCTATTAGAATAGAATCCTTTAATCAACTGAAATTGTTTCCTTTCATCTGCTTTAACTTGAAGTATGGAATTTTGATGTAAGAAGAATTGAATTATATACTTCACTTTTTGGCATTCTTCCAAAAACAAAATGAAATTTGATGTACTTAAACACAATTAAGCTATGACAAGCACAGTTATTTATCTGTACAAAATGTTATATATAAAAAACACAACATAGATTAAGTATTTTATAAATCATGCCCATGAAACATTTACCTGTTGTGCTGCTGGGTGTGTATTACAGGGTTTCTGTTTACCTGTAAAATTAATTTCAGTTTAGTTCAACATTTGCTTTGCACACAAAAAATAACACTGGAATGAGTAAAATGATGAAACCAATTTTCATTATATGTGACTTGTATTCTCACTTGGATGGAAAATAATTTGAGATGCAATAAATTGTAATCTTAAGGAATCAGCTGAATCCCAAATAGAATCCTTTATTGCATGCATTCCTATACACGATATAGTTTAAAGCATGTGGTGAATATGGGTGTGCAGCATATTTTTACCATATAAATATTTAAACAAACTAATTTTAATAAAATCGATTTTAAATTTAGAATATGGTTGCGCTTATTCCTTTACGTGAAGTTATCAAATGTTATACATGGTCCTATTCTAAGCAGGTTGTAAGAGAATTCACAAGCCTTTTCTCCACTTGGGTCTGTCAACATGCCAACAGGAATCTATGTAAGGGCAGTTGATCTGTGACCCGTTTTAACAGTAGTTCATTGATTTAACAATAGGTAATTCATTTACACTTCCCAGTAGTTCTGATATGTTATGTTGCATGTTTAAGTGTAGCACAGTGGTATGTCAGTCTGTTAAAATGAATAGTATATTTGCATGCAATTATTGCTCTTTAAAGCATATATTATCACTGATGCCCACAAGACCAAATATATAACTCTGAGTTACTACTTTCTATTGCTTTTCATTCCTTCTATGTTTGTGTAATTTAAAGGTAAAAAAAGGTTTGTAACCCCTCTAAACATTATGAATGCCTCTATCATGCCTAGAGGTACCCCAACATTTTACAAGCTATTTGAAAATGTAAGTGCTGAATGCTAGCACCAATTTTCCCTGCAGGCAAACTAGCTCCTACAATGTTATATCATACTGTGGGGCTAATTTGCCCATGGGCGGTAACCCATAGCACCCAATCAGTGACTGGCTTTTCTCAGCCATCTGCAGATAGAACAATGAATGAAACAATTTGATTGGTTGATGGGATACTGCCTACAGGCAATTTTGCCACTTTTGATAAATGACCCTCTTTATGTTCTGTTGAAGAGACTATGCAGTATGTCAGAGCAGATATCCCCAGTGAGAAAACTATACAGGAAGTTCACTTTTACATTAACTTTATATATATTACAGATGGAATAAATCTAAGCAACATTTCAACTGATTAATATTAATTTGCATGGTTTGTGAATATTCATGAGACCCAAGAAATCAAAAAGCAGATTGACTGTGAAACTTCAATTTTGTCTTTTCACCCCTTTTACTATTCATCTTCTATTTTGAATTTAAAGGTATGCCATGGTCACTAGAACTATTAAACCCAGCACCCAAAAAGCAGTTTAAATCCCAATGTGCCTTAGGATTCTGCTGTCTCCATCATGTTAAGAGATCATTCTAAAGGGGTTCTTTACCTTCTAACATTCTAACATTTTTTTGCATTCCGTTAACAGATAGTTTACCAGAAATAAAAACTCAAATTATTTTCTATTTATTACTGTTTTTCTTATCTTGAAATTTAAAGTAAAATTTTTCACCTTGGGGTCTCTGGCTGTTCTAAATTGATATATTTAGTTGATGCATTTCTTATCGTTGGCCCTGCTGGGCAGAATATGTGAGTTTCATTAAAGGTATTAGAATTAACACAATAGTTGCTAATATTCTACAGATGCTGCTAAGAAATGTCAACTAATTAAGCAAATTATAACAGTTTAGACTGCAGCTGGAATTACTGAGCTGCCAGAATAATATACTTAGGACAGGAACACCAAACTTTAGTTTTGGAAAAATGCGCTCACCTTTTTTGTGCTCGGGGGGGGGGTCTATGAGGGCGGCAGAGAGGGCCTGGATGCCAGCACAGAGTGCATAATTGCTTTCTGCACTGGAAAAGATGAATTCCTGGTTTGAAAACTGGAAGTTTGGCTCTTAAAGTACCAGGAGCGGCATTTTTGCTGCCCCTGGTACCCAGTGGGGCGCTGCCACCTGAGGCGAGTTTCTCAACTTGCCTCATTGGCGGAGCGCCCCTGTTATTTATGGTGAAAAATCTAAAACAATGTAAAACTACTGAACTCTTAATGTAGCCCTATTTATAAAAAAAATTGGCATGTCTGATCCTGTTCTTTTATATGTATCTTCTTGGTGCAAATAAAGACATTTAAAAAAAAAAAAAAAAGTGTTGGAAGGTGAATCCCCTTAAAGGTCAGCAACACCTCTAATGAATGTTCTTCTTCAACATTTTCTACATTAAAAACTAGTTAATCATGCTGAACTGGCCAGCTAGACCTATAGAAATCTGTTTCTCTGTGACTCAAAACATGATAGTGTTGTTTAGAGGCTAGAAAAGAATTTAGGTTGATGATCTAACCAGCAGGTGGTGCTGTTGTAATTAAATCTATTCATATTAACAGTACACGTATCCTTTAATATCTTAGAATAAAAAAAAATCACTAATGACTATACATTGCAAAATATCTTAGAATAGAACCCTTATCAGTTTTGCATTCACTTATTTCCAGGGTTTACTTATCCTTTAAGATGGGGTCTCTGGGAGATGGCCTTCTCATAATATGGAGCTTTCTGGATAATGTGTTTCTAGATACGGGATCCCATATCTGTATAAATATATTCAACAGTAAGTATAACATTGTTAGTCTATGTTTTATTACTATAATTGTTATAAAATTATTCTAATAGCTGTCAAAATATTACTGCATGGAATTGAAATATTTGAAGCAAAACATTTGCTGAACACTGGAAGATGTTTTGCTGAAGTTTAGATTGCAATGCACTGAGTAGTTTTAACATCTTTACTGCTCCAAAGTAACATTTTGTGTACTTCAGAAAAGGCAAATATAGACTGTCTAAGCTATCCATCATACATTCAACTTGGACTGTGTGATCGAATAAAAGATTATAAGAAACCTGGAAAACATTTCATGATAATCTGGAAATTTCAAAATTTTATGCCTAAAAGCAACCTCATCTTCTGTTATTAAATCACTTTAAAATTGCATATTTGAAGGGTTTTATTTCACTTATAAAAAATGAGTAATTTTTAGGAAAATTAATTCCAATTTATGGCCTTTCATTGTATTTCATTCTCCTCTTTTGTCAGCCAACCAGATGCTCTCAGACATCTGGATTTTTTATCCTACCTTGAGACCTATGATCACCTTTTTTCCATAAGGACAGGTGCCTTCTTAAAATAATGCAATTGACTAAGGAATGCAATAAAGCTACCACTTCAAATATTGCTCAAAGTTAATATTTCAAATGTAATAAAAATGGAAATATGGAAAACCAATATGATTAAATATGAATGAGGCGATAAGATCGTCTTATAAACCCTGCAAATGTTTCATTTCTGTACTCTACCAAACTTAATTTTTGTTCTTATAAATGGAAATCCTGTGATTAACAAATAATGGAAACCACTGGAAACCACATGCATACTTCTGTGTAAATAATACAAAATGAAAATAGTTCTTTAAACTCGTAGCATGCGTTGGATGATTGGAAAATTCAGGACTGACCCACCCGTTTCTCACCATCAGCTTACTGAATATTTCCACAAAATATTTTACATTAGTGAAAAAAATAATAATAGTGTGGAGACAAGCCCTTTAACCCTTTCTGTGACATAAATGCTCAAATCTAAGTATCAATGATAGTCAAAGTAGTCCAAAATTATTCGAAAATTCACTTTGACCCTTAGTAACTGTGCCCCATAGAGGCACATTTATCAAGGGTTGAATTTCAAATTCATGTGAGGTTTTTTTTTTTGTTTTTTTTTAAACTCCAATAAACTCCCATGAACTTGAAATTTATTAAAAAAATCGAATTTGTTAAACTCGGGTGAATAGGATCGACCCGAAAACACGAATCAAATTTTATTAGAATTCTAAAAACTTGATTTGAGTTTTTTGCAAACAACTCTAAATTGATCCCTGGACAGCTCCCATTGACTTAAACAGTCATTTGGCAGGTTTTAGGTGGCGAATAGTTGATTTTGAGTTCTTAAAGGGCAAGGAAAGTGTAAAATAGAATAAGGGTAGAAATGCTGTATTTTGTATACTAAACATAAATACGAACTTACTGAACCACAAGCCTAATCAAACAAATTATTTATGCTTTCAAAGTTGGCCACAGGGGACTGTCATCTTGTAACTTTGTTATACATCTTTGCAAGACTATACTACATACACATGCTCACATGTGGTCTGGGCTTCTTAAGCTGACCATAGACGTAACAATTACGATCTTTCTCGGAAAAGATCTTTCCAACACACAACTGTAGAGCTGAATCGTCAAATATACAGGTAGAAACAATAGAATTCTACTCTGCTTTCAAAGGCATCCGATCAAAATTTTCCGTCCAGCCAGATCAACCAGCCCACCGATATCTTAATCTTCTGACGATATCGGTCGGCTCATTTCCCACCATACACGCACCGAATATCGTGCGAAAATTCGTTTCGTACGATATTATCTGTGCGTCTATGGCCACCTTTAGGGATCGTCATAAATGATCAATAAACAAAGCTGCTTGAGTTCTGCATGGCTGGTAAGTAAGGCAGGGGCTCCCCCTGCTGTTCATAAGTATGATTGTTTCCCTGCCAGAAGTTAGGGACCGTCTGACAATTCCTATAAACAGCAGTAAATGAAGGGAGAATTTCACTGCATACAGTCATTCGAATGGAATTTGAATAACTGCTTAGTCGAATTTCACAGTTTTGACCATAAAATTGAAAAAAAAATTCAATTTGACCCTTGATAAATCTGCCCATTAATGTACAGCATTTTTGCTCTACTTTTTAGTTAAGCTTTAGTTCTCCTTTAAAGAATGTCACTGCATAGTTATAGTTAGGATAATGAAACCCAGAATCACTCGAAGGGGGAGGCCAATGTGTTTGTTACGGTTATCACTAACCTGAGATACTAGGTCAGCAATCATCTATTCTAACAAACACAGTGGTCTAAGGTGCTTTCCAACATAGAACAACACAGGGATCCCATAGGCTGTCCTGGGCCAGGGCACCAGCATAAACCAAATATTCCTATATGTGTCAGCCAAAGGTGAAGCAAAGGATCACTGGGAAAATCAAAGAAAATTAGAGATCACTGCTATATAGGAAAGTACTCCGGTATGAGAACAAGAGTGCTAACCTGGCTTATGCCTTCTTTAGTTTCTTACTATGGGAGGTGTGAACAAGATCAGATATCCCCCCATATATTATGTAAAAGGTGGAGTGGGCCAAAATTTTTGTCTAATGCTTGTGCCCATGTTTTACCCATGAAGGTAATCTAAAACTGAGATCTAAAAAAGCAAACCTGAAAGCAAAACTGCTGATTCCATTTTGTCTATTATAATAAATCCCTGTATAATTAGCTGACTGCTTCATAATGTGGATTTTAGTTTTTATTACCATAAAGAAGTTGAAAATGATAATTTCTTCGGTATTTCATACACAAGCGTGACATACAAAGCCTCATATTAAACATGTAAACTATAAAAGAAAAAATGACGCAAGTACATTAAATTTATAGAACAAAAATCTGTCATTGAACCAAATCATAACAATTTTCTCATGTCATTTACACAAAGTGTACCACACGCGAGTGCTGTTTGCCTACAGAATGATTAATGCTTTCAGAATCCCACATGCAGAACTGACATTAATGGTGAGCAAAGCTTATTTTCGTCCTTCATTGACTTAAGTCACGGATCAGAGACTTTGCAAAAAAATATTTTGTTCCTAATCCACTTATTGTGGCATCTTGTATATGTTTTATTTTCAGCATGGATATCACTCAATACAGGTGAGCCTTCATGTCAAAGCAATGCATTTCAGTGTGTTTCTTCTATACTTTTTAATGTGTTTTGTTCTTTTAGTGACAATAAAATGAATTATATGCCCATTATTTGCACATTTTTAAAAAAAATCACTATTAATATGCTTTAAAAGTACAATGCAAATACAGGTATTGGATCCCTTATCCGGAAACCCGTTACCCAGAAAGCTCCGAATTACGGAATGGCCATCTCCCATAGACCCCATTATAATGAAATAATCCAGATTTTTTAAAATGATTTCCTTTTTATCTGTAATAATAAAACAGTAGTTTGTACTTGATCCCAACTAAGATATAATTATTTCTTATTGGAAGCAAAACCAGCCTATGGGGTTTATTTAATGTTTAAATGATTTTCTATTAGACTTAAGGTATGAAGATCCAAATTACAGAAAGATCTGTTATCCGGCAAACCCCAGGTCCTGAGCATTCTGGATAAGTCCCATACCTGCATTACAATTTTATAAAAAATAAATGCGTAAACGCATATATTAGGTTTTTAGAAACAGCAACAATGTATCAGGAATTACATTTATAGGTGCTGTACATCTACACAAAGGGGCAGGTTTAGTAAATTCACACGAAGAATTCGAAATTCGATCGAATTTTTAAAAATTGCGAATTTCAAATATGCACATTAGGTAACTTCAACCATCGAATTATTCGACAGATTCAAATAATTTTTTTTTTTTTTTAAACAATGTTTTTATTCTTATTTTCAAACATGTTATTACATTCACTTGACGCAATATACGTCTCTTTGATGTTTTGTATTAAACATAGGTGTTACATGTATTTTAATCAGGATAGCTTTTAAGTATGAACAATATAATAAACATTTTTCATAAACACAAATTCCAAGTTTGATTATACATTTTCACAAGATAGATTACTATTACCTTAAATGAGATGCCAATAGTTGGTTTACGCGGTGACTCCTGGGTGGGGATCTTGTGATTGTTCCAATCCTTTGAATTGTTTCTGAAGTATATTGATTTGTTTCTGTTAATAATGTGTTACCCCTCAGGGTTTCAGAATCATACCATGTCGTGTTTTGGAAAGTAAGTATGGTTAAGTATTTGAGTTGTTGTGGGAGACTTTTAATGTATGTAGTCCAAGTAGAGAAGAATTTATTAACATGTTGTTCTTTCTTTGTCATGGCTTCCAACCAGTCCATATGGAAGATATGGTGTAATTTTTGTTTGGCAAGTGTAATTGAAGGTGTTTCTGTTGAAAGCCATTGGTGAAATATTGTCTTACGAGATGCTGCCGCCAGTCTTTCTGCCAATTGTTTTTCCTCCCTGCTTAAATTTGGGTAGGCTGTAAGAATACCAAACATAGCCCACTCAGCAGTTGGTTGTATTTGTTTATTTACTATTTGCATCCAATAGGAGGTTACCTCCAGCCAAAAATTTTGTATCTTTGGACATTTCCACACCATGTGAAGGAGGTCTGCTTTTGGGGTCAAGCAACGTATACATCTATCTGAGGGGAGACTTCCCATTTTGAATCGTTTCTCTGGTGTGAGGTAAGAATTGTGTAGAAGTTGTAAGGCCATTTCTTGGTACCTGCTAGCTGGAAGTAATTTCATTATGCGTGTATGTGCTTTTAGTATGTCCGTGTTGGATAATTGTGGTATGTATGTATTCCATTTGGATATGGTCGCTTGGGCTGTATCCATGTTTTTCATTGTGTGTATTATGTGGTATATTTGTGCCGTAGTGCGTGTTGCGTTTTTGTTTTTCCAAAGATTGTCTATTTCATTGTCAATTCTCATGTCCTTCAATTTGTGAATGGTAGCTTTTGCGAAGTGTAGAATCTGCATACTAAGGAAAGGGTGTGGATTTGTAAAGGGAAATTTTTCTCTTAGTTCGTGTAATGATAATAGTTCAGTACCTTTTTTAATTACGTTTTGTATGTTGTGGAGTCCTTTTTCTTGCCAAGTGTGTAAAAGCGGGTTAGTCATTCCAGCTGGGAATCCTGTATTTCCTAACCAGGTTAAATATGGCGAATGGTATAGTGAAAGATGGTATTTTGTTCGTAGGGATTGCCAGGTTTTATAGGTGTCAAGAAACAAGGGGTT
>CM044441.1:84865503-84932936 GCA_024363595.1 Xenopus borealis
CGGGTCATCATTGGGTGTATTGTATAGGGTCTCAAAGTGGGATGTTAAAATATCTCTTATGTGTTGTGGATCCTTGGCCCATCCTTGTGGGGTTTTGAGTTTTTGTATATGGGAATTAGTTGTTCTATTCATTGCAATTTTGGCCAAAAGTTTGCCTGATTTATTGCCCCATCTATAAAATCTGTTTGATGTGTGATTTAGTGAATTGTATGCTTTTTCTGTTAATAAAGTGTCCAAAAGTTGTTTTGTCTCTGTGTATTTCTTTTTATCCTCTAGTGAGTTGGAGGTTTTGAAGGCTGAGTAATGAGTAGTTAGTTCTTTTTGTAAAAGAAAGTATTTTTCTGAGAATTTTTTCTTTCTTTGAGTTAAATAGGATATGATGTGTCCCCTCAGAACTGGTTTTGAAGCAGCCCAAAGCAGATGTGGATCTTCCCAGTGTGTAATATTATCATCTATGTAATTAGCCCAATTCGATTTTAAGTAGAGAGAGAAGTCTTCACTAGTAGCTAGGTAGGTTGGGAACCTCCAATTGGATGATCGTTTTTGGGATTTTGGTAGTACCAACTGTATTGATATTATGGCATGGTCAGAGATATCTATGGGGAGGATTTTGGCTGTGTGTAGGTTAGGCAGCATCGTTTGTGAGACAAATATATAGTCGATTCTAGAGTGTGTGCCATGAACTCCGGAGTAAAATGTATAGTCTTTTGTGGTAGGTTGTAGGTATCTATAAGTGTCATATATGTATAGCATGTCGCATAATGTGTGTAAAGGTTTTGCTCTAGTCTGAGAGTGAGAGGTGGGTTTACCTGATTTGTCCATATGGTGGTCCCAAACTGCATTTGCATCTCCCCCAAGTATGATGTTTGTCGCCCCCCAGGAGTCAAGCCGCTGCAAAATATCTGTAAAAAAACATTTATTATCATTATTTGGAGCATAGATATTTACCACTGTATATTTAACATTTTGGATTTCTATATCTGCTATCAGGTATCGACCATTTTTATCTTTATAGGTTTTTGTGATTGAACATTGTAGTGATTTATTAATTAGTATCGCAACACCCCTGGATTTATTTTTATAAGGTGCAGTTAAAACTGTTTGAATCCAATTAGCAGTAAGTTTTTGGTTGTCTTTAAGGCTCCAATGAGTTTCCTGGAGTAATATGATATGGGCTTTTTCCCTGTGCAGACGGTCAATTACCTTCCGTCTCTTTATTGGGGTATTTAGACCTCCTACATTCCAGGAGACAATTTTGAGGTGTGTTATTAAGGCATCTGATTTATTTTGGTCTTGGGTAGGGTCTGCCATATTGGATCAGCCCACACCTTTTCTGGGATGAGTTAATATAAATTGGTGATTAGCTTTTGGGATTGGGCTGTCCCAGCGAGCAGCCCTCATCCCTGGTTTACATTTCTTGTGATAGATATTATCTCTTTCAATCTTGGTTTGTGTATCAAAACTTGGAATATATATCTTAATTATTAACATTAGTAATAACTGTATTACAAACAGAAAATTCTTAATTGTCAACAGTGACATCAGATAATATATTTCTACCTATTTGTAGACATACTAATTCTTGGTGGAATTTAAGTAAGGGAGAAAACTGTAAAAGAAGAAGTTGTTACTTAGCAGTTTTGTTAAGTACTGATCATTTAACTACTTAGAGTCTGTTAAGAGTTCTTCCAAGTATTTCCACTCTTTACTTGGGTTATTCCTGGTAATGCTTTCAGGTGATAGGATTGTGCATTCTAGATGTAGATTGGAGGTCTGTGTAGTAGTCCATGGCAGCTTTTGGGTCTTCGAAGAATACCGGTTTACCATTGTCCTTACTTATGATTTTGAGTTTGGCTGGGAATAGTAGGGCGAACTTGATGCCTGAGGAGAAAAGCGTTTTGCAGATTGGACTAAATTCTTTACGTTTTGTGGATACCGAAGCTGAGAAGTCTTGAAACAGTAGCAGTTTGTGGCTTTCATATTGCAGACTTCTTATCTTCCTGTATGCTGCTAAAATGTTCATTTTATCTGCATAATTAAGAAGTTTGAATATCACTTGTCTTGGTCTGGTTGATCCCCCAGCCGGTGTAGGACCAATACGGTGGAATCGTTCAATTTTATATGATGAGGTGGAAGCTTCCATTTGTAGGAGATTTGGTAGCTTGGTTGTTAATAGCATTTCTAGTTCAGGTCCCTTAACTGTTTCTGGGACCCCCACCAGTCGTAGGTTGTTTCTCCTGCTTCTGTTTTCTAAGTCATCCACTTTTTCAGCTAGTATTGATATTTCACGCTGTTGCGTGTCTATTGTTGTTTGGGTCTTGTCTGAGTTATCTTCCAGATCCGAGATTCTTTGTTCTGCCACGGTTATCCGTTGAGATTGGTTTGTGAGCTGTTGTAATATTTCTGCAACTGTTTCTTCTATCCGTGCTAGTTTTTGGTCAAGCAGAGGTCCCATAGCTTGAAGAATTTCTTGTGTTTGGGTTTGTAGAGTCATTTGGGAAATTGGTGACTCTGGATCCATAGTGTTTGTGGTGTTTTCTTGCTGTTTTTTGTCTCTAAGTTTCGCTTTAGTCGGTTTTTGTGGCATTGTGGGGTTTTGTCCCAGGAATTTTTCCATATCCTCTATGGAGGTAAGTTTTTGTTGGTGTTTGATCAGGTTGGTGTCTCCCTCTTGTTTGGATGTTTAGCGTATAATATATAGGAGCTCCACCTTGAAGGTTTGACTTCTCTGGCTTGTAGGTAGAAAGTTTGTGGAAGTTTTACATTTTAGCTGGGTTTCAGTCTTTATTTGGGTTAATCATTCGGCCGTGTGCTTTTATTATTGCCTTTGATGTTCTTGGTGTAATAAGCAGGATCAGGTCCAGGCGTTTAGTTAACTAAGCTGGAGTTAAGTTTCTGGGAGATTGGTGCTCCTAGGTTGCGGAAAGGGGCAGTTCTTTCGTTTGAGAGGAGGGGAAGTGGGGGGTTTGCAAGCCACCAGATCCGTGTGTCACGATTTAGGGTTGAGTTTATGGTCTTTTGGCCATTAGTGGTTTTTATGCCTTATAGAATATGGCTGATTACCATAGGCCACCCTCCTCTGTTCAATCCGTATAGGTTTAAATTTCAGGGTTTCTCCCTGTCCCGAGCGAGGTCCGTGCCTCTCCCACCCCCTCCTCTTACTTGGGCTGCAGTGTCTGTTTTGAATGCAGCTCACAGTTTTAGCTTGGGAGCGGTATCGGCAGCGCAGCCTGGGCCTACCACGTGGCTCACCTCCCTGCGCGCCGCGTGTCTCCGCGTCCTGCCTCTCTCTCCGCAACTGTGTGGGGTTCTGTTTGCGGCCGGTGTTTCTCCGGCGGTTCTCTCACCTTGCCGCCCGTCGCCTTTTCCCCTTCCTTTTCTCCGCTGCTTTGCCTGGGTCTGTCCGGCTGCGACCGAAGACAGCGAGTCGGTGCGGTTCCGTGCTGTTGGCGCACCTGACTTCGGGGTTGCAGCTAGGGGCGAGCCGACCGTTGTGGATTGGTCTTTTGCCCCTTAGTTCATCCTCTGCCCAATTCAGGTATTTGTGCCGTTTTAGGGCTTTTTATGTGGTTCTGAGCCTTTTCAGTTTAAGCTCTTAGCTGAGGAGCTCAGTAAAATGCGGCCATCTCGTGGGTCCGCCCCCCGGAAGTCAGATTCAAATAATTTGAATAATTCAAATTTAATTGTATCCGAATATTCGAATATTCAATGTTCAAAGTACTTCCCCTTTAAAAAAAATTCGATAGGTCAGTTCGCCAACTTGGACCTACCGAATCGCTTTAAAACCCTATAGGTATTTTTTTCATTTGATTGGTCAAGTTACGTTAGAAACATTCGAATTTGAATGTTTTTAAAATTTGACCACTTCCCCTTTAAATTCAAAAATCGAATTCGAGGGTTTATTAACTGTATTCAGAAACACAAGTTAGGGAGCACCATGAGGCGCAACCCTCACCAGGGCCCTGCACTTACTGCCTACTCTAATCCTTAGATGAGCACTATGGGGTACTTTGTTGCGTTACTTTTGGCTGCGTTCAGCCGCAGGGGAGTGCAGGTCTAGACGCACCTAATTTTGTTCAATGAGGTTGTACCCATGAGACGCGTGTAAGCGCCGAACGCAGATTCAGACGCAATATGCTGCATTTTTCCTGCGTTCGGCGCTTACATGCGTTCGTGTGAGTACAGCCCCATTGAAAATAATTGAGTGCGTCTATACCTGTGCTCCCCTGCGTTTGAACGCAGCAAAACGCAACGCAGGGGAGCGCAGGTAAAAACGCCCGTGTGTAAGAGCCCTTAGGCAGCTGGTAAGGATAGGGATTGTCTGTACCTCCTGACATATCTCTGCAGCAAGCTTAAGATTTTTATCCAGTACTTCTACAGACAGAAGCAGCCACTGGGGTGCAAAGTGCTCCTTAGATGAGCAATAAGGAGAATACTTTTGCACCCCTTAGTGCTGTAACACTTGCGTCCAGGGAGTGGTAAATGAGCCCTCATGTGACAGATATTAACCAATATGTAAAATATTTACACTATTTGCTATTCACTTATAACAAACATGGTAATGTGACCCGTACTGTTCCCCTTTAAATTAACTTTAAGCAAGATGTAAAGAGTGATATTCTGAGACAATTTGCAGTTGGTTTTCATTTTTTATTGTTTGTGGTTTAGCTTTTTATTCAGCGGCTCTCCATTTTGCAATTTTATCTGGTTGTTAGTGCCCAATTACCCTATTAAACATACATTGGTTTGAAGAAAAGAATGAAATATGTATAGGAAATGGCCTGAAAAAACTCGAATCTGTGTGAAAAAACTCAAATCGCTCTAATTATTTGAGTTTTCAGGCAAAACCCTCCAGGTATTTTCATATTCAAGCTATTTCCAGAGCTGGGGTATAATAAATCTAAAAAAACTTTAGTTTTTGACCAAAAAAATTTAACTTGAAAACTCACATTTTCGTGAAAATCCTCTTAGAGTTAGCTTAAAGGTAACAATCCCTTTAAGGACTGTGGGTTTATGACAGCTTTCACATGGAAAATTGCCCTGAGCAAAAAAAAAGAGAGAAGTGCAGGTAAGTGCTATAGCACAGTCAAATCTGAAAAGTGAAAAATATGGAAGTAACCATTTTTTGCGCATAATTCAAGCGCCATTGTAGGTGCTCACTAATGCAAAGTCTTCTGCAACACGTAATCAGAAAAATACAGTCATGCAATTTGCTAAAACTGATGTTAATTGTTGGTGTAATGTTCAATACTGACCCAGATATCACAGCACTGTTATCTAATAAAGTGACACACTCCACTTGTAAAAAACTGAGGAAATTTACATGTGTTTACGTAAAAGTTGTTTGTCCAGTTCAGGGGTGTCCAAACTTTTTGCAACAAGGATCAGCTGTGTAGGGCTATGGAGGGTACAATATATTTGCACTTATCACCTCCTGTGTTGCCCTCATTCTAATTAATGAGGAAAAACAATACTGAAGGCAAATTAATAGCTCTGAAGCCCTGGAATCTAGGTTGAGACATGGCATTTTATCTAAAACTAAAGAAAAAATCAGGCAAAATGTTATGCAAAATGTCCCTTTAAATAGACGTATTATATTATTATTACTAACTGGGCCCCCTCCCCAGGCATTACAAGCTGAGCCACATTCCTATCCCCCGCAGTTTGGACACCCCTGGTCCAGTTGATGAGAAGACGTTGCAACCGGAATCAAGTTATATTCTTTTGGATTTTGGAATGCTCTACACTCAGGAACACAATGGGGCAAATTCACTAAATCGCGAAGCGTCTAACGCTAGCGCTAATTCCCCAGTGTGACATAATTTTGCAAGTTTGCTGTTTTTCTAAAAGTGTCCCTGGCAAAAATTCGCTGACGAAGTAGATGGGCTAGTGCAACTTCGCACCCTTATGCCAGGCGAAGTTGCGCACTGATGAAGGGCCGTAACAATGCTAATTCACTAAGATGCCCAATTTACTGAATGGTTAGGCACATGTTTAGGATAATAGGACACCTTTATTTTTATTAAAGGTTTATGAAAATTAGGCTTCGCTAGCGTAAAGGTGCTTTGCCTGACAAAGTAATGGTAGTGCAACTTCACTACTTTTCACCTCCCTGAGCGCAAATTCACATTTTTGTGAATCAGCGGCGGACTGGCAAAAATTCGCCTGGCGAATTGTGGCGAGGGTGTCACTAGAGAAGGATTTGTAATGTTTTCCCCATGTTACACAAGCAGATGCTTAGGGGCACATTTACTAAAGAACGAATTGTATTTTTCTGATGAACTTTCCCTAAAAAGAGAATTTGCAGCAGCACTGCCTATTTAATAAAAGACAAGCAACACACATAAATCTGCTAATTTATATTTGTTGAAATTTCAATTTCAAAGTTCTGACTGGTGAATTAATACAATGAACCTACATCATCAACATTATTATAGTCACATCATATTCGGTATTCCAAAAAAGTCATAAGCAAAAGTCAAACGCTAGTTTTTTTTTTCAAATTTACAGTGGGATTATGTGTACTGATGCATCTTCACTGACAAAGTATGCTAATTATGCCAAGACATAATTGTTCATTTTGATGAATATGGGTATTCGTCACAAAATAAAGTTTGATGTAGTTGTGCAAAGTCTAAAAGTGACTTCTGATGAGAAAATTTGCACATAAGTAAATGTGCCCCTTAGTAGGGGGATATGACATTTGTATAGATGGACAGGTTAAAATGCCTGTACTGTGAGATTATATACAATAAGCTTGAATTAACAAGGTTGAATGGACCATGTAATTGATTCATAATAACAATCAAGTGAGATTTATATTTAGAGAGTGTGTACATTCCCTATATTATGTAGCTCCCCATCTACTTACTCTCAGGTAGGAGTTTGGCTAGGGAGCGAGGACACAGTTGTCCGGGTCCCTACAGGGTATGCTTCATTAATGATTCCAGCGGCGGGCGCCCCTAGGCCACAAGGTCCTATTGCCCACCAACCACATTGCTCTAGCGTGAGCAGGTGTGCCGGAGCTGCGCATCCCCAGTAGTCCTCAATGAGCCGGTGGGCGGCATTCTACGCCTACCAACTTTGGCCACTAGTCCAATGGCTTGAGAGGCAGAATACAACAACATGGACCTGCAGGAAGTTAATGTTAATAGGTATGAAATGTTCACATTTACAAGTTACTTTAAAAGAGATGTAAAGGCAAATAAATAAATAAAAGAAACATATCTCCAATATGCTTTAATTAAATTGTACCGTTTTAATAAGAAACTTGATAGTATGCAGAAAATTCCCCCTTCATTTAACTTGCTCTGACTCCTGCAGATAGGTCCCTAGCTACTCTGCAGGGAAACAATCATACTTTCCAATGGCAGGGAGGCAATGTACAGGTTTATTTTATGTTTTCTTTGCATAACCTGCCTAGCTTTAACTAATATCTATATGAAACAACCCCCGCACCTTCCTTCCAAGCCATGCAAAACTTAGTTCGCTCTATTAGTAGAGCAGCCGGCGATCGTTTAGAGATTTGTATCCACATCAGCCAGAGAAAGTCAATTGAAGGAGGAATTTCACTACATAGAATCATGTTTTTAATTTAAAATGGTACCGATTTTTTTAATTACAGCATATTGGGGATAGTTTTTGGCCAAACACAGGTTCAGACGCAGAAGTTAGAATTTAGAGTTCCATCAGGGTCAGACTAGCCTAACAGAATGCCAGATGAACTTTTGGTGGGCCCAAGACCTATGGGACCCTCTAGCATAGAAGAATACTCCCTTTTCAGAGAGAACTGACATGATGGAAACATTCCCTTTTCCTGCCCATCTTCAAAATCTAATTTTCAAATTACTGTCTGGCTGTTAGGGTACGTGGGATCCTAGAAATGACAAAATAACAAATGGGAGAACTGCAGACTTATACATTTAGGAAATATCAAATAGATATGCACGATTATTCACTTAAAGTGTTTAACAAACACCACAGCAGTTAATTACAAATTAATGAAAAATAAACTCATGTCATACCACGTGGCAGCGTCTTCCCCCTGTCTGCGTACCTCATGTTAGCTACTCCCTCCTGATGCATTTTGCACCATTGGGTGCTTCATCAGAGGAAGCACCCAATGGTGAGAAATGTGTCAGGAGGGAGGAGCCATGTGGTATGATATGTTTATTTTTTACAAATTTGTAATTAACTGTTGTGGTGTTTGTTCTCTAATATATGCTTTAAGTGAATAACTATGCATATCTGATTATTTACTTATTGTTTCTTGGACCTAGGCATGGTCCTCACCTATAGACAGCATATGGCATTGATATATGTATTATAATATACTTATACATCATGAAAATTTTTATTTTAAAAGGGACTACATGCAGTGGTGTAACTATGTGCAGGATGTGCACCAGCCCCCCCCCCCTCAGATTTGTGTCCGCCAGACTTGCAAGTGTGAAAACCCCTCTGACTTTCTGTCGGAACTTACTTGCAGACTAGAAGAAATGTTTTTTCATTAATAGTGCCATTTCTTTGATTACTTTATGTACTGGAGTGGAGAATACATATTTTTCATCAATTTGTACGTAGGTGATCATAATAACTGCCCAGCATGTTTACAACCCGTTACATAGCTCTCAGTTCTAAAACAATAAAGGGGTAAGAATGCATAGAAATGTCAAGTATCTTTTATTATTATCTATGCAATTGTTTTTAGAAATTGAGATGTTTTTGTCTGAAGAATAATGCTATTTGTTAAAAAAAATGAAGAGAAGTATTTTCAAAATGTATTTTTAGGTGCTTGCACAGCTGAGGTCACAGGTATAAATATTGTTCATTCAAGATATCCGATGTGCTGTGTCACGCCATGACATTCGGTCAACAAGATTCTCATACCAGTCTTAGCCAGCACTGTGCTTTTGGCTCAGCACCTGTGCTCTGGTTTACATAAGGAGGGGCAAATAATCCAAAGGTTCAGTTTCAGATTTTAATGATAGCTGCACAAATATGCAGTTCATTCTTGCAAAGGGAGTGAGATGTGCTTTTTTTCTTAAACCTTTATACAAATCATACTAAACCTAGGAAAATATTGGGGCTTTTGTTACCTAGCTTTATACAATGGCTAATGCCATCCTCACACTCACTTTAGTTCTGATTGATCTTCTTTAGCCATATATCTCCAATATAGCTATAGGTGTCATGGTTACTCAGATGTATGAGACATGGTAAATTCTGAGACATCCGTTGATATTAAAAATCTTTTTAGTGATTTGAGAAAAATTTTCAATTATCAATTTAAAAAAATCTTGAATATCTGACTGAAAAATGTCAGCAACTAAAAACTTGGCCAGCTTATTTAACAGTCAAAGGGAGGTGTATTTTCAGCATACAAACAATACATTTTTTTAACTGGTGATTTTGTAAAAATGAATGGAACAATGCATGTTTTTACCATTTAAACTTATTGGAAAATTAGTAAATCAACCTGTCTGTGGCAGATTTGTTACCAATCGAGTTTGAGTTGTTTCCAAAATCCTTTTTGGTATAAAAAATAAATTCAAAGGGTTTGCAAAACTTGAATATTTGAGATTAACTGCAAAAAAAAAACTTGAATATAAAAATTCTTAAAGCTCACATAGTAGTCAAAGGGAGTTGTGTGATGAGCAAAATTCAAGCTATTTTTCAATTTGAGTTGTAGAGACTTAGGGGCAGATTTATCAAGGGTATGTCGAATTTCGACATTTATCATCTACTGTTCGACCACTCAACCATCTAAAACCTGCTGGGTTGCTGTTTTAGCCTAGAACTCATTTGGAATCAATTGGTGGACGTTTTGGGAAAAACTTTGCATCGAATTCGATCGTATGCGCTATTACTTCAATTAGTACAATTCGAATTTGATCGAAAAAAGGACCTATTCGATCAAAAAATAAACCTCTAATACCGGTTAGTCTTTTTGAATTCAAAGTTTTTGCAATTCGAAATTCAACCCTACCCCGTAATTTGAGGTATGGCAGACTCATTGAAAATGACAGGCAGAATGTGTTTTCACTGCATTCATGTTTTTTTCATGTTTTAACATGGTTGACTTTTCATGGTTTTTAATAATAAGCTGAGTTTTTTCAGTGTAAAAAACAAAAAAATTAGATTTTTGATAAATGTTGTTTGAGTGGAACTTTACCAGTTATATTAAGGCAAATGTCAAATCTATCAACATTACAGTGACTTAAATTAAAGAAGTTCATACAATTGTGGATTACAATTACAGAAAACTTTTTTAGAATGGTTTTGTTTTTCCATAGTGCGTGTCAATGGCAGTAGCATGGAGCTGAGGGGGGTCCACAGGGAGCTCTGGTGCACATTTTGCACCCGGGCTCATCTGCATTTAGGTATGCTGGTACCACTCAGTAAAGGAACCATAATGTTTTGTGTTGGTAGCTCAAGTAAACAGTTGCTGGAATAGATATCAGTTCAGATTGTAGAATTACCTAAATAATATGGAAAAAGGCAAAGACAAATCTGGTGGAATGTAATAAATGGTCTTTAAAAAAAAAGTGAAATGATTTGATTTTTTATAATAATATATACTTTGTGACACAACAGTTAAGGGAACAGTAGCATTCTGTGTTGCTTGCAGTCCAATAAAACGTATCCTTTTAGCCTATTAATATCAAATTGAAAAGATACAAAACAGTTACAGAGGTGTGCTAATGTATGGAGTTTAATAATTAATATACAAATTCTAGAAAAAACTGAATATACAGTAAGGCAGCTACTACAACTAATATGAGTTGCTTGAGGTGCCACAAATGTTCATCCCAAAACACAAGGCTTATAAAAAAAGACTTTTTGATGTTTCAATGCATCGCATACTTACCCACAAATGACCTTGTCTAGAGACATGTTTCAGAGATCTAAAAATGTACAGCATGGTTTGTTTTCAGAGAAAATAGTACTGAATAAAGATGAAGATAAAGACTCTAGGATGAAGAGTTCATTGTCTGCATGTGTAGATATGGTGTTGTTTTCTCTATGCTCATGTATAATACTCAAATGGACTAACAGAGGCAAAAAACCCAACTGTTATTTAGCCTTTAACATCCCTCACACTTCTCTGTTGGATTTCCACTGCTGTGATTACAAATCATTTCCATTAAAGCTTACTTCACTAATAAAAATGAAGAACTACAAAGATGATCCTAATAGAGAAGTGAGACATGATATAGAGATAATATTAAGCCAAAATAAAATCAATTATATGAGCTTTATATAGTTACCAAAAAAAACTTCAATCCAAAAATTGATTTGGAATTATCTATATGTCTTAAATAATTTTAACTTTTTTCTATTTATCAAATATTCGAGTTATAGAGTTTTTTTTACCTATAGAGTTTTTTTTAATAGTATCTTATCTAAGAAAAAACTTGAATGTCTAAAAGTCAAATGAATATTACCAACTCAAAAACTCTTTGAATCAAATTTGCCTAAACTTGAATTTCGTTCAAATGTTCAAATGGGTCGTTGGACCTCTGTCATTGACTTCTACATGAACTTGCAGCTTTTAGGTGGTATACTATTGAATTCTAGTTGTCCCCAGGGTAACAGTATGATAAATATCAAATTTGAATTTAGATTATTCCCAACTCAAATTTGTGAGTTTTGACCAAAAATCCAAATTGAAATTTATAATTTGAATTTACAAATTGAACCTTAATAAATCTGTCCCTTACTGTATTATAAGCTGATCATGGAGACCGGCCCTAAACAGAATTGAAACAAATTTTTGGGACCTGACCATGGGTTAAAAATCCCTGTAACAAAACCTGCAAATTAGGTAGAAAGTAAAAGGGAAATTGTAAATTCTGTTAAACCAATGTTCAGATATGCTCATTTTTCTTTTCATTTCAGACAGTAAATGCAGCAGGAGCCCGCTTTTACATTTTCTCAAGGAACCCAAAAAATGTAAAAAAAAATCTGGGAAAATGTAGAATTCGGGAATTAAATAATGTGGTTTTACCATTGTCAGATCACAAAGATGCAACATCAGTTCCACGAATACTTACAAGGTGCGTACATAAAGGCAGGTTCCTAATGAATGGACTATTGAGGAAACTTTAAAAAGTTGATAAAATAAGAACACTGTTATGTTGGGTAGCCGAGGATGAGGAGAGTATATGTTTTTTTCACAGGTTCATACAGGCCTTACACAACAACAGTAACTTCTTACTTTCACTTCTAAGCTGTACAGAAAGCCCTGTGTATGCATAGTACAAGTCCTGTGCACAGTGACATTTGTATAAACACCACATATTCCCCCTATAGTAGGAAAGCATTTGGGCAGATGTAATAAACAACAACAATGCATCTTAAAGCAATAATAGACATTATTCACATCACATAGTCCTGGGTCCATGCAGATAGTTTTCTGATTCACTCAGTATTCCTTATAGGTTCATTTTCTTCAGTCTTATTGTAGTTGGCATCAGGAGTAGGAAAATGTCCTTCATCAAATGGAGCTTCTCCAAAGTCATATCTAACAGCAGCAAGATGACATGCATTCCATATGTGTTCATCAGACAGTTCATATGTGTATGGTCCTCGCTGGCGTCTCACTTCAAGTGGTGTAGTAAATTTAGATTGTCCTTGTTTCAGTGTTCCTGGTTTCTTAATATTGACTAAAGATCCAGGCTGAAAGTGCACTTCTCTTGCACCACATTTTCTATCAGTATAAGCCTTGCATTTGGCTTGGTGATGTTTCACAATGTCAGCAGTAGATGATTTTGTAGGCACAGTATTTTGTGGAAGTTTGATGTCTGCAACATGTAACTTAGTGCGCATCTGTCTGCCATGTAATAATTCAGCTGGAGATGATTGGGTTGTTGCATGACATGTTGCTCTGTAGTTATGTAAGAACTCTGCTTTAAATATTTTCCAAGATTTCCCAGTAAGATTTGCTGTTTGTAGTGCTTCTTTCAGACTTTGGTTGAATCGCTCAATTTCTCCATTTGCATGTGGGTAATTCACTGAAGATTTCCTAAGCACAATATTCCTCTGTCTCAGAAAGGATTCAAACTCATATGAGACAAATTGTGGTCTGTTGTCTGATATTAACACCTTTGGATTTCCTTCTCTGCTGAAGAGACAGAAATGTTATTACTGTAGCTGATGTTACATGAGACACAAATGCAATTTCAGGCAATTTACTGTAATGGTCTATCAAGGTTATAGCAAATCTACAGTCTATAGGAGCATCTGCAAAAGGACCGACAATATCAATAGCAAGTTTTTCCCATGCTGTATCAGGAAACGGTACTGGCTGAAGTGGTGGTGTATGTGTGTGGTGTATGTGTGACTGAGTTTCTTCTCAGCATTTGGCCATTTGCTTCGTAAGATGTCCCTTAGTTTTACTTGAATTGAACATGTGAGGCAAGCTTGCTTAAAATCAGCAGCCATAACTGTAGATGATAAGTCCAGTTGCTTTGAGTTACTTTTGATATATATAAGTCAATGCTACAACTTCTATGTCCTCATCCAGTGTATCAGAAGCTGCAGGTAAAGGTAAATGTGACAAACAATCAGCAGTAAAATTTTTCAAACCTGGTTTGAATTGCATTTTGTAGTTTAAATTCAGTAGCCTTGCTGACCATCTAGCTCAGTGATCCCCAACCAGTAGCTCATGAGCAACATGTTGCTCTCCAACCCCTTGGATGTTGCTCTCATTGTCCTCATAGCAGGTGCTTATTTTTGAATTCCAGGCTTGGAAGCAAGTTTTAATTGCATAAAAACTAAGGGGCAAATGTACTATTATTCACCCAAAAATCCCTCGAATATGTTTGAAATTCGATAAGCATTCGACTATCGAATGCTTATCGAATAGTTTTAGGTTATTTTTTCCTCGATATTCGATTTCTCAATAAAATCGTACGGTCGAATACCGATCGTTCAATTTCACAAAAAAATCACACTTTTTCCTTCGAGCGCTCGAATCGAGGGGTTCGATCATACGAATGGTATTTGAGCAGAAAGTAAAAATTGCCCTTTCCCAATGACAGTTTCTATACACCATGATATTTGAAAAACGAAGCGGACACTAAAGCTGGTCATACATATTAAGATCTGCTCCTTTGGCCACATTGCCATCTATATACTGGGCATAATGCAAACCTATCAGTAGAGGACCACATTAATACTTGAATGCAGTTCTTGCCCAAAAAGATTTTCAAAACGCCCTGATAGATATCTGTTCAATTAGAGTGCAGATAGATCGATTGACAGACAGATAAATATAAAGGATTTTACTGCAAGTATATGGCATTTCTGTCTGTAGTTTGATATCTCTGGCAGTTTTAGTAGTAACATTTCCTCTTTGTCAGCTGCCAAGGGTTACAGCACTTACACCTCGAACTGCACTGTGATAATGTTTAACAAGATGAGATAAAGAAATCAAATCATTGCTATTAATATTCCCACACTGTTAATCTTTGATTGGACTAGGAGGGTAAGTTATCAGTCTTAAACAAACTAACAGTAGCAGTTAGTATTCTCTGCAACTACCACGTTTACCTTGGTGTGCTAAAGAACTGCACATTGAGTTAGAATATTTCAATAAGTAAATTCTGACAGTGATTAGATACAGGCAAGCAATAAAGGTATTTTTGTTCTGCTAAAGCCCTTACGCAAATATTAACAAAAAGAAATCGCTGATGTAATGTAGGTTTGCAACCTCCGCCTTATATATCATGCAGTATCTCAGTATGCTTTATAAGAATACAGAGGTGTTATAGGTAGCAACATATCACATCAGAATATATCAATAACCACAATCACGCGGGTCAGGTATTCCAGTGGAAAGTTAACAGCCCAGGTGACAGAATAACAACATGATTTATTAATGGCCTAGTATTGACATGTCAGCTAGAAGTAAATTATTAGGATAATTTGTTACAGTGTGACAGAACATATACAGCATATATATAAACAATATGCATCTCACGAATTCATCCAAGAAAGTATTGTAAGATAAACTATGAATTAAGCCCACATACTGTAGATAAACAAAATATAGGAAAAGCAAGGAATTCATGGGCTTTATACATACTGTATTGTTATGTTTTGGTAGCTGAGAATGAGTATAACAGTGCTTTATTAGCAGGTTCATGCAGCCATTATGCTTCAACAGCAACTTTAACTATAACCTTTCAAGCTGTATAGAAAGTACTATGTATGCACATCAGGGCCGCCATTAGAAATCACGAGGCCCTGCACAACAAAATTGTCGGGGCCCCGCCCACCCAGACACCCAAGCCCCACCCACCCAGGCACCCAAGCCCTGCCCCAATCCCACCCACTCCACATCAAAGTTAAAAAGACCATACAGACATCAGCGCTAAAAAAGTAACCCCCCAGGGTTCCCTTATAAGTTAAGACAAAAATTGGTACCAGGGCCCCCCATAAAAGTTTTCTTTAAAAAGCATTTGTGCCAGGGCCCCAAAAATAATTTTTTAAAAAACAATGGCGGCAGGACCTCCCTTACAAGTTAAAAAAAAATTGGGGCCCCAAAAATTTTTTTTCAAAGTGCCAGGGCCCCCCTTTCAACTTAAAAAGAAAAAAATTTGAGCCCCATAAAATATTTTAAAAAAAATTGGTTGCAGGGGCCTATAGAGTATTAAAAGAAAACATTGGAGGCCAGGGGATTAAAAGAAAAAAAAAACCCACATTGGTGTCAATTGAACTCATGGCTTCAGGACTTCAGCATCAGCTCCTTTCGTGACATCGGGTATTTTCGCCGCTTCAGGACTTCAGTGTCGGCTCCTTCGTGACTTTGGGTCTTTCCGTCACTTCAGAACTTCAGTGTCGGCTCCTTCGTGTCTTTCCGCCGCTTCAGGACTTCGCGTCTGTTCGGCACTTCCGCATTCAGCATCGGAACGAGCCACACAGGCTCGGCGCTGGTAAGGGGGGGCCCAGCTCTTGGAAAAATGCAGCACTGCCGGGCCCCCCTTCAGCCCTTGGCCCGGGACACTTGTTCCCTCTGTCCACCCCACTGATGGTGGCCCTGATGCACATGTATGCATAGTATAACTCTTGTGCACAGTGACACCTATAGGCCATTAGTATGAACACCACATATTCCCCCTATAGTAGAAAAGCATTTGGACAAATGTAATAAACAACAACAATTAAACAGTATGCATCTTAAAGCAATAGTATGCATTCTTCACATGGTAGACCTTTAGACCGTTGCTTTATGGTTATGTAGGGACTCTGCTGTAAATACTTTTCCAAGATTTCCCAGTAAGATTTGCTGTTTGTAGTGCTTCTTTCAGACTTCTGTTGAATCGTTTAATTCCACTGAAGATTTCCTATGCCCAAATTCACTAAAGCGCGAAGCGTCTAACGCTACTGCTAATTCGCCAGTGTGACGTCATTTCGCAACTTCAGAAATTCACTAACACCAACTCTGGCGAATTTTTGCTAGCGAAGTAAATAGACTTGCGCAACTTCGCACCCTTACGCCAGGCAAAGTTGCGCACTGACGAAGGATCGTAATTACGCAAATTCACTAAGATCAAAATTTTCCTGAACATTACCACTTACGCTAGACTTTACTTCACCTGTTCAGACCAGGAGAAGTTCAATAAAAACGCTGGCGTGTTTTACGATTGTAGGGTGATAGTCTGAAAAAGATTTTTTTTGGGGGGTTACCCTCCTCCCCCCTACATTTCCTAACATATTGCAACACAACTATATAGGGGGCACATGTAGGGCAATAGGACAACTTTATTTTATTTATTAAAGGTTTCCTGGGCTTGTGTAGTGGAATGTAGTGGCTGTAACATATACAGTACTTCTATTATACACTTAAAGTTCCCGCCGTATGCAAATTAGGCATCGCTAGCGTAACTGCGCATTGCATGGCGAAGTAACACTAGCGCAACTACGCTACCGTTCACCGACCTGAGCGTAACTTTGTATTTTAGTGCATTTGCGTAGCGCTGGCGAAAATTTGGCTGGTGAAGTGCACCGAACGCTAGCGAAGCCAATGCTAGCGAATTTTAGGATCTTAGTGAATTTGCCCCTAAGAAGGAATTCAAACTCTGATGCAACAAACTGTGGTCCATTGTCTGATATTAACTCCTTTAGATTACCGTCTCTGCTGAAGACTGTAGACAGAAATATTATTACTGTAGCTGATCTAATATGAGAAACAAATGCAATTTCTGGTTATTTACTGCAACATACTATCGAATCTACAGTCTACAGGAGCATCTGCAAAAGGACCCACAATATCAATAGCAAGTTTTTCTCATGCTGAATCAGGAAATGGTACTGGCTGAAATGGTGGTGTATGTGTGATAGCTGTTTTGTCATGATTCTGACAAGTAACACAACAATGAATGGCAGTTACCATATCGGCATCCATTGCTGGCTACCAGTATTGTTCTCATAGTCTTTATTTTGAAAGTACAATTTCTTGATGACTCTCGTGCAAGTTGTATGAGCTTTTCTCTTCAGGTCTCTGGTACCAGTAAGTGGTGAGGTTGTGGAATGCACTGCCGGGTGATTTTGTGATGGCTCATTCTGTTAATGCTTTCAAAAGGGGCTTGGATGATTTTTTGGACAGACATACTATCAAAGGCTATTTTGATACTAAACTCTACATTTAGTATAGCTATGGGCATATGGTTTGTGTGAAAGAGTGGAGGGGTGTGTGAGTATGCTGGGTTTTAATTTGGAAGGGTTGAACTTGATGGACTTTGTCTTTTTTCAACCCAATTTAACTATGTAACTAACTAACTATGTAACTATGTGAGCTCCACGAACAACATAGCCATCTACTAAGGGCAGTTCATGTCTAATTCTGAAGTAAGGTTGAAGATCAGGACTGAGTTTTTTCTCAGCATTTGGCCATTTGCTTTGTAAGATGTCACACAGTTTTACTTGAATTGGATATGTGAGGCAAGCTTGCTAAAAATCATCAGCTGTGTTTCAGAATCTGCAAGTAAAGGTAAACGTGACACACAATCAGCAGTAACATTTTTCAAACCTGGTTTGTATTGCATTTTGTAGTTGAAATTCAATAGCCTTGCTGACCATCTACCTATCCGCATTCCAGCTCCTCCTAGTCCAGTTGTTGTAAGCAGTGTAGTTAAAGGGCTATGATCAGTGCATAAGGTAATTTCTCTATCCCACAGGTAGAATCTCCATTTTTCTGTTACCCAAACACATGCTAGAGCATCTTTTTCAACAGATGAATACTTATGCTCTGCCTCTGTAAATGTTTTGGATGCAGATGCAACAGTTTTCTCTGCATGATCAGCATGGATCTGTGTGAGAACTGCACCAACCCCATAGTCTGAAGAATCTGTAGTAACCATAGTGGGTAGTGCAGGATCAAATAAAGCTAGTGCTGGACTGTTCATAATAAACTGTTTCACTATTTCAAAGCTATGTTGAGCAGACTCTGACCAAACCAGACTTGAAGTTCCATGTAGTAGTACTCTAAGTGCCATGTAGTATTGCTCTAAATGCCACGTAATAGTGCACTAAGTGGCTCCACAACTGAAGCATGATTGGGAATAAACTTAGAATATCATGAAGTTAGAAGTTATAAAGATCGTAAGGTCTGAAAATCAGATGAAGTGGGTCCTTATGTCACAGCATTGACATGGTCAGGGTCAGGCAGTAATCCCTCTTGTGAAATTATATGAAATGACAGCCAAGTTTGTCTGAAGTGGCATTTAGAAAGGTTCAGCTTCAGTCCTGCAGAATCAATGCATTTCAGAACAGTTTTTAGATCCATAGTTGGAGAGTGGAAAATTGTATTATCCAAGTAGCATTGTACACCATATGGAGTATAGAAGACATCAGTCTTTGAAAACAACTCAGTGATGAAGGCAGTCCATAAGGTACACGCTTGAACCCAAACAAACCAACATGGGTGATAAATGCAGTTAGGTCTCTGCTTTCCTCGTGCAGTAATACTTGATGATAAGCACTCTGAAATTCTAGGGTGATCCACAGAGATCAACACACAATCCAATGCCTCCAGTTTCTTTCATTGATTCTGATTTTTCAATCACATATTGCTCTATGAGTTTCTTTAGTTCTTATGAGACAGCTTCCCTTATAGAGTAGGGCAATCACCTTAATTTCTGTCGTACTGGTTTTACATCTGGTCTCAACTTTGTGTACAAAGTTCTTTGCACAACCCAATGTGTTGCTTTTTGGTGAAATTTTAGTTCCAAATATTCTTTATTGCTTCTTTTGTTCTTTGTTTTTTTAACAAGAATAAACAGAACTAAACAGTGTACAATCTTGATTTGCACTTATTTCTTTAAACTTTTCTTGGTGCATTGTTTAGGGGAGGGAGGGGTATTAGTATAGGAAGGGGGACTAAGATAAAGGTAAAGAAAAATAAGCGAAAAATAAAAATAAACGAAGGCACATAATTTACGTCTGATTGCTGCATGCTACTCGGTTGTTATTCTGTAGTTTACCCATTTCAATTAGCTGATCTTGTACCTGTATTTGCTCCCTATCTTGCCAACATTTGTTTACAAATTTCTAATACTTGTGGAGCTGTTGTGGATTTCCACATTCTTGCTATTAGAGCTCTGGTCGCAAACAGCATATGATGTAATATGAACTCCTCTCCGTTCTCCAGTTCTGGTGGAAATATATGTAACAAGGCTATATAGCAGGTGTCAGTTTTATTGTAACATTTAGTTTCATGGAAATGATCCTTTCCATCTCTTTCCACAGAGGGGCTATTATGGGGCATTCCCAAAACGTATGTATAAGCGTGCCGTCTTTTCCGCATTTTCTCCAACACATCCGAGAGGTGTTGGGTATAGATGTGCTAGTTGGTATGGGGTTAGATACCAGTTCAGCAAGATTTTGGCATATTGCTCCAAGTGATTTCCATACCTGGTGGCTTTTTTAACATTTTGAAATACATTTTCCCAATCCATTATTTCCATTTGTATTTGTAGTTTCTCTTCCCACTTGATCATGGGTTTACTTTTGTTTTTTGGAATATGCCTTTTACAGGATTATCTTGATGACATATGGTTTCCAACCATGTTTTTTGTGCCAAAGGAAACTTTGCCTGTGCGGTAAGGTAATGGTGTATTTGTAGATATTTATAGTGGTCCACGTGAGGTAGTGCATATTGGTGTGTTAGGGGAATGACTCTATAAAGTTGTTCTGTAGTAATGATCCTATATTTATAATGCCTAGCTGTCTCCAGTTTTGCAGTGATATGTCCTGTATTTCTTTCTCCAGACTGATTATAGGTTGCAATGGGGAAAATTTAAACAACTTGTGTTTCCTGGCTTTCCTCCAGATTGTGAGTAACTCTTTGATGGTTTGTAGCTTGATGTTCTTATTTTTTGGATTTGTAACTTTTGGAGAGCATATAAACTCTTCAATGTCCAAAGGTGTTGTAGCCTGTTTCTCTATATCTACCCAGTGCTTATTAGGTTCAGTTATTAAGTATAGAACCGCTTCAATTACTATCACCTTATGGTATTCTCTGATATTTGGTACTCCCAAGCCCCCAGAAAGTCTTGGTTTATATAAAGTGTCATTTTACCATTCCAGATAAAGTCCATTATCAACCGCTGAATTGAGAGGAAAAAAATTTGTAGGGGAAGTATAGAGATTGTTCGGAGCACATACAGAATCTTGGTTAACAATAACATTTTGACTATAGCTTCTCGTCCAAACTATGATGTGTAAATCAACTTATTTTTTAATATCTCTCTATTCAAGGTTGTTGTTAGGGTACTGTGGTTGTTGTTAGGGTACTGTGGTTGTGCTTATATAGGGCATTTACAGTTTTAGTAAGTTTTATTCCTAGGTAGTTGAGATAATCTACTCTCCAGTCAAAATTGTACTGCTGTTGGAGATTATCAACTACTGATGAATTCAGGCCTATAGGCAAAACTTGCGTTTTTTCTGAATTTATCTTATAATAGGAGATGTTACCAAAAATCACTTATGATTTGCAAGAGATGTGTGACTGCTGCTTGTGGGTTAGTTGTCATAATGATGATGTCATCTGTGTATAGTCCAATTTTATGGTCGCTTCATGCTACGTCTATTCCCTTTATGGTGTTTGCTTTGTCTGATTTGTTGGGCTAAAATCTCCATGGCTAAGTCAAATATGAGCGGCGACAGGGAGCATTTGGTGAAATTTTAGACACTGGCTGTGTGGCAGGCACTGGTGCTGTAGTAATGAGACCATCAATTAATTGTAGGTTTAATGCAGCAAAGAGATCCCTTCCAATATAGCAGTATCCTTATTCACAATGCAAAAGTCAAATTTTACAGTAGTTACTTCAAATTGTACAGTCACTGGCAAGCAACCAAGTACAGGGATTGGATCCTTTAAATAACTGCCCAGTTTCAGGGCAGGTGCAACAATTGGATCTTTTGCAAAGTATTTCAAGAAAATATCCTTTGGTACTATAGAAACAGCTGAACCTGTATCAAGCATCAGGTTAATGGAGTGTCCTGTGTCAGCAGAAGCAGTATTGACGCTGATAGTTCATATAAACTTGTATAGAATTAATGTATCAGCTTTATCTGCACTTAATAGCATAACATTTGAAGCAGATCTTAGCAGAATGCCCTACTTTTTTGCATTTGCGGTACTGTACAGCTTTTGCAGGACATGTAGCATAATTTGCAATGTGTTGTATTAAACCACAGTGGAAGCAGTATTTTTTATTTATATTTCCTGCACAGTTTTGCTGGATTCACAGTCTGTACATTCCCAGAAGTTCCCTAACTGAGAGTTTTAACCTCTGCCACTGCTGCTTCAATTTGACTACCAACTATAATAGCCTTAGCAAGGGTTAACTCCTGCTCTAGGAGCAGTCACTCTCGAATGCAAGGTGAGTTTGTTTTTTCCACTATTTAGTCTCTTGGACTCCCTACACTCACAGGTAACAACCAGCTCTCTCAAAGTTGCTACAAATTGTTCTGTGGATTTGCCATTACGTTGTCCATGCGGAATTTATATCTTTCAGCAACCAAATTTACTCTTGGCACAAAAAAGTTCTTTATAGTAGTAAGAGCAGTTTCATAAGTATCATCAGGTAATGGTAATGTATAAAATATGCGCTGTCCCTCTGCCATGAGGCAGTGAATAAGTAAAGCACGCTTTCTAGCTGCTGAAATCTCCCCTTGGTCAGCAGCAATAATGTAATTATCAAACATACGGATCCAAGCATTAAAAGGTATGGTAGGCTCACCAGGGTTTGGTAGAAAAGGTGCAGGCTGCTGCAGAGGTAGAAAAGACATCCTTGTCGCCAGTGTTTTGGTAGCCGGGGATGAGTAGAGTATAACTGTGCTTTATTAGCAGGTTCATGCAGCCATTACACTTCAACAGCAATGTTAACTCTAACCCTTTAAACTGTATAGAAAGTACTGTGTATGCACAGTATAACTCTTTTGCACAGTGACACCTACAGGCTATTTGTATAAACACCACACATACGGTAGTTATCTGTTTGCTTAGCTGTGTGGACATATGCACTTGCACTTTAATTGCTTTTAAATGTAATGTTGATCATGGATACAAACTTGGAAACATAAAAGCATTTACCCCGTGTGTTGCCATGAGGGAAAAACACATAATAGCACATTGCACACAAACACAGACCATAACTGGCCACTGTAAGAGTGCTCTAATCAAAAGGGAGAGTACGACCAGGCACATAGAAGACCCCACTCCTGCCCACCCCTTACTTTCACATCATTCAGACGAGCAAGTTAGGGAGTAGGAAAGGCAATAGGTTGCAAAGGACTCTGTCCCTAACTGCCTCCCTTATTTATAAGACTGGCTGGAATGCACCCTAACCTAGATCTTTTATCTAATACAAATTTCACAGTGCAGTTATTACACTGGTCTGCAGGAGAAGGAGTGCAGGGAAATTGTAAATTACACTTGATTGATTTCTGATTACTGATCAGTACTTATGGATTTAATTGGGCACAGTTTATAACAGCTATATATCTTTATTGAACATTTTTCTGGATAGAAATATAGATCAAAATCTATCAACATTCAATCCTCATTGTCAACTCATTGTCATTTTGTCAGCTCTAAATGAAACTTACATCCTCTGATGAAGCGCCCAATAGAGCGAAACGCGTCAGGAGGGAGTGGCTAACACAGGTAGGCAGACAGAGGGGTAACACTGCACTGTGGATGTTGTAAAAAAGATGTGTTTGTAATTATATTTTTTTGCTGTGATTGCACAAATAAATGTTTTTCAGTATGAAGCTGTGCATTTTTGAAAGTGATTTATAGTCATAATATGTGGATCTCAGTACAGCTTCTACTGTTGGAAGACAGCAGTTTGCCCGATTAAATATTTAATTATATTTAACACTACTGAAACTTACATCTAGTTGTTATTGGCATAATATATTTTATTTTTAATATGACATATTTTCACTGATTATCTGAATATAAATATAGATATATTAGAATGAGGCCTGGCTAAGAATCTGCTCATGCTGCTTCAAATTTGCTGACTGCAAACATTTATAAATACAAAAAACTTCCCCACTATATATCCATAAAACGTAGGATCAAACGTTCATTGTGTCTGGAATACACCCATAGAGCATAAATCAAAGGTCTGTTAAACTTAAGACAGTTCCAAGAACTGAAGCAATTTTTGATTATCACTACTGGTAAAATGAGATCATGCCATTGGTTGCGCTAATGATTTACATGGAACAAAATTTCTTTCCAGCACTGTGCAACACTACTGGGCTGATTTATGAATTGTATATCAAACTACCTTAAGTTTTATAAAGCTTATGCACACACTAGCAAACAGCAGAGACAGACAAACTCCATCTGTCTATGGGACAATTTTACTAAAGGGTGAATTTTCGCCTCAGAAGGCTAAGATACTTTGTCAGCTGTTATTTTGCAGTGAATATGCATATTTATCAAAATACAATGTTTTGATGTCAATGACATATGACACATATATATTGTCCATTGCCAATTGCCAATAACATCTTGATACAGTTTAGCACTGATTTAAAGACTTTTGATTCAGAGAAGCAGGGGTAATTTATGACTTTGACATCTATTAATTTATTAGCCACATGAGTGCCAAAAAAATATGTACATGACTCTCAAGCTGAATACCAGAAATGGGGAAGCAACTGAGTCTGATTTACGTCAAACTACAAACAAACAGGGTCAAGTTTTATACAGGTAAAAAATGAGGCTGCTGCAATTGCAGGTTTAAATTTCTCTTACACATATGAATACCAATGTTCAGGGGTGTAACTAAGAAGCACACCCTGTGATTGCACAGGGCCAAAGAATGTTGAGGTCCCTGTGAGTGTAACATACTGCCTGGAGTTGAACCGGGGACCTGGTGTTTCTATGCTGTCTGCATTGTCACTGCTATATTTCAGCAGACAGCTAAGGCCCTGGTTCACTCCTATTGCTATCTTTGCAATTGCAAGTAAGCATGGCTTGTTTCACCTGTTGCCAATCTAGCCACTGGGGATCTGTGTAAGCCATTGCTATAAAAAAAAACCCTACTATGCAGTGACTCATTGCCCATTATAGGTATAGTTCCTGACTCTTGCTTGTTTTCGGCCTCTGCTGAATCACTGTCTGAACTGACCTCTGCCCGTTATTGACCACTCTACTGGATCCCTATGTTTTGGGACCATAAATTGAGTTTGCTGTAGAGCCAAGTAACATCTAGTTACACCACTACCATTGTTTGTTATGTAAGCTAAAGTATTTATATTTCTTTATTGAGAAATAGTATGGAATGTACAAGGCATTATATATTATACATATCTTTTTAGGACATACCATTAACAAATATACAATGTATGAATGTGTGTCATATTTTCATTCACTCCCTACTTAGTTGCATCTTGGGAAAAGGGGGGTTTAACTGCATGTTGTATGGTGAAATAGCAACTTTATTGTGCTAAATATGTACTTAAAAACTGTTTTATAGAGAGCTGCTGCTACTTAAAACTCAATGTAAAATGATAATCTATGGACTGATTCTTCCTTCTATCATCTGCTCCCCCTCATAAGAATGCAAACTTGTTTACCAGATCACAAGCCTAATTGCAAATCTCTCAGGGGCACACAGAATTGTACTGTAGAATTTATATACAATAGGTGTGCCTGGACATTCAATTCAGTTTCTTCTGTAACTGATCATTTTAGAAATGTTTGTTTACTAAGATTAAGGACCAAAATACAGTCATGATCCTGTATTTTTTGTAGGCGTAACAGTTGGTTATTTGTTCAAAATTAAAATTACTAGCAGGCTGTGTGCAAATCTGTGCAATTCTTAACACATTTAAACCTTACTCATTTTTTAAACTTTATCTACACTGTTTATTTCACAGTTTATCATACAACACACCTGTTCGAAGACTGAACAGATAAGCATAGAATATTCAATATTATCTAGTATTTTTCTGTAAGGTGTAAGAATGTGAAGGAGTCCATATCTATTGCCCTTATTTAAATAAGATAAGGGAATTACAGTAATTATTGAATGGGGTGTGCTATGCTAATGGTCAATATGCAAATCCCACCTGAGAAGATAAGAACTTAGAAACTGTAAATCAAACACAAAACAGTGAAGTGAAGTATTTAGCAATAGCTTTTCCCTTATCTTATGACGAGCCTTATCTCTGTACAGAAGTGAGAGCACATGTTAACTAACATAAATTATTGTTCTGCTTTGCTTTTGGCTGAGGCATTGGTTTCTCTTCTTGGATTGCTATAACTATAACTGTCTTGGATAAACTGCAAATCTAACCCTTACTGTGCCATAAGATTTCAGAATTTTTTTAAAAAGAGCCCCATCACTTAAAGCAACTACACTCCTGGATTTTTACTAAAATTCCAATTTATCTAATGTTTTATTTTGCTGAGGAAAGTCTAGACAAAATCACGCGACAATTCGATTGTATGTATTTTTTGAGTTTGATGCCTGAATTGTAGGATTCACCGAAAACCCTGATTTTCTTCTAATATTGTACGAAAACCAGCGCAGATCATGATCATTGACTTCTACATGCCCTTGACAGGTTTTAGATGGAGTATTTTCAGATTCAGATTTTTAGCAGCTTTGGGGTAAAATAAAAGTTTCCCCTTTAAAAACGCAACCTGAAAAATACAAGGGTTAATAAATAGAAAAGGAAAAGATGAACAATAAACATTCCTGCACACACTAGGGAGCAGATTTACTAAGGGCCGAATTCGACCCTTCTATGATTTTCGAATGAAAATTAGATAAAATCGTAGTAAAATTCGATGGTTTTTTGGCCGCTATTTGATTTCTCTATAAAATCATACGATCGAACGATTTTATGAAAAAATCGCAAAAAAAAGTTTGATTGCTCAAAAAAAATCATACGAACCTCTGACTCAAACAACACAGTGTTGTTTTTGCTAGAATACAATATTTCTGTTAACAGCAGTAATGACCATGTCACTTGTGGGTAGAGTCCTGCATCGGGTCGGGTACCCGTGGAATACCCGACATTGGACAGGATTGTGGGTAGATACTTATGGCTTAACTGTAATACGGGTCACAACTTCCTGTTCTTTGTGCCCCACTTGATCGGGTCTGGTTCATGTGGGAGGCTGGGATCGGTTCTTGTGCGGATTATGAGGCTGGCGCCTGGTGAGTGACCTGTAGTCTCGCGAGGTGAGTGACGTCATTACAACACATGCACTTCGCTAACTACTAATTGGCGCTGAATATCTTGGCGAGCACTGGGGCGGGGGCTGTGCAGTGCCTTGGTTGTGTGTGTCTGACTCTGCCTGCTCCATTATCACTCCACATGTCGCTGACCACGGAACGCCATGCAGCACACTGTCTCACACAAGCAGCCACCAGGTGCAGAGATGAAGCCAGGAGAAGGTTCCCAGAGGCGAAAAGGGGGTGGGAACAAGTCACACGGATACACGGCAGCGAGCTGCTCTGGTTACAGAGTACGGAGACCACACAGACATCAGCGCTTAAAACGTAACCACCCCCAAGGCTATCTTATGAGTTAAAAAAAAAAGCATTGGTGCCAGGGACCATCATACAAGTTAAAAAAAATTGGGGTCCCAAAAAATATAAAAAAAAACAAAACATTGGTGCCAGGGCCCCCCATAAAAGTTTTTTTTTTTAAAAACTGGTGGTCAGGGCCCCCCGGCAAGTTAAAAAAAATTGGGGCCCCATAAAATATTTTTTTGAAAAAATTGGTGGTCAGGCCCCCCGACAAGTTAAAAAGAAATTGGTGACCAGGGCCCCCCTATAAGTTAAAAACCAGGGTCCCCTTACAAGTTAAAAAAAATTGGGGCTGCAGAAAAATATATATTTTTTTTTAAACTTTGTCGCCAAGACCCCCCTTACAAGTAAAAAAAAAAATTTCCCTTTTAATACACGAGTGATACTCAGAGTTCCCTAACTCAGCCTGCAGCCTTGTGCCTTTATATGGTCACAGAACAACCCCTCAGTAACTTCTAATATCCTTATCATTTACAGTAGGTGCCGGGCTGGTACATTTTCCCTTATAATAAATGAGTGATACAGAAAGAGTTCCCTGCCTATAACTCAGCCTGCAGCCTTGTGTCTTTATATGGTCACAGAACCCCAACTTATATCCTTATAATTTATAGTAGGGTCCAGGGGTACAAGTCAGCCTGCCCAACTCTCTCCATCTGTGTGTGACTTACTGTGTATGTGTGGCGTGTGATGATTGTACAAACAAAGTATACCTTTTCAAGTCTGCATAGCTCTGACTTGGGCATGCTGTGTGTCGTGGTGTGTGACTGTGTGTACATTCAGTGTGTGTGCACTGTGTGACTGTGTACTTAATAAATATGGCTGTACTCCTCTCTGTTCTCCTCCAGTCCAAACAAGTCCAGTCTGAAGACCTGACCAGCTGCTTCCACTCCTGAGTCCCTGGCCTGACCTGACCTCCTGAGGAATTGACAGTTTGACACGTCTCACTCACATACTCCACCTCTTCAGTTCTACTCTTACAGTTAAAGTTCCACATGCATATGCTACATAAGATTGCAGCTTTTCTACATCCCAAACTCAAAAGCCTGAAACTTCTTAACAATGTTGAGGACATCACTAATGTGTTTAATGAAGTTATACGATTGGTTCCAGAAATACAGAACTGAGTGGAAGAAGACCATGAACATTGTGAAGTCCAGTTAATTATGGAAAATTGGAATGGGCCACCTGCTGCTGCTGGTCCTGTGTCTGTGGCCCCCTTCCAGAAAAAAAAATTAATCTCAAGATCTATCAGATGTTGAAGACTCTAGTGGTGATGATGCTTGTATGCAGCCTGATGAAGTGCAGTCATATTGTGATCTGAAAATGTAAAATTCAAAGTCTTCTAGTTCCAGTTCTAAAAGTGAAGATTTTAATCTACTACACTGGTGGGGGGAACATAGTCCTGTATTTCCATGCTTGGCACAGTTAGCACAATTTGTCTTATCCATATCAGCTACAAGCACAACCAGTGAGCGTGACTTCTCTACTACTGGATTTGTGCTACAAGAAAGGCAAACCCGGTTAAAGCCCGGAACAGTTGATGATATTCTTTTTCTTCACAGTAATCTTCCAAGGCAGACAGAGAGTGAGAAAGACAACTGTGTCTGATTGATTTATTGTAGTCTATATGGTCATGTGAATGTGTATATGACTGTTTATTTGTGGCAGTCACAGTCTGTAATGTGGGTGTGGGGGCTGAGTGGTCTAGTGGGTGACATGACTTGTTTGTGACAGTTTTAAAAGAGATAAGTAACTGTACTGTAGTAATATTGTAGTAATGCAATGTTCCCACCAAACTTCCCATCCCTACTACTTCTCTTTTCAAATTATCACTAGGGATGTCGCGGACAGTTTGCCGGCGAACTTGTTCGCGCGAACATCGGCTGTTCGTGCTCGCCGAATGTTCGCGAACGTCGCGAGACGTTCGCCATTTTGGGTTCGCCTTAGCTGGCGCTTTTTTTTTTAAAAAAAAAATGAATATTTTCAGCATTTATATGGCATATTTTTTCTGGCCTCTGTGCTTCAGTGGCTGCGACAAAAAAAACTGGGCAAACAATGCCTACAAGGTCAACGTATACACTACTACAGCAGTGGATACGGAATATATTATTGCTGCTTGAAAAACGTCACTCAGGTGGTGGTTCTGGAGACGGTAATATTATTGATATTTAGACAGAATGTGAACAAGCTCACACAGCTAGATGGCAGTTGTTTGAAGAACAGTAGATTACTAGCCAGCAAACTTACTATCAACTGTCCCTCAAACCACTAACAGCTCTCTCCCTACACTAGCTCTTCCAAGCATACACAGGCAGAATGAAAAAACGCTGCAGGGCTTCAGTTTTTTATGGTCACCGCAGGTGATCAATAAAGTAGACCAAAACTGGGTCCACACTGCAGAATCAGTGTTTTTTGGTTCACTTCACTGTAAATTGAATTACCTCTGCCTGACCGTGCACGTGCGCACAAGCACGGTGACTGCTAAACACACCACTACAAAAATATTGCCACCAACAGGACGAACATCCTGGAGGTGACAAGCTCAACTAGTAATTAACAACTATTATTTGCTCACTTGACGGTATCATTCTGGCCAGAAAAATGATTTTAAAGTTGTTTAAAGGGTGACATTCATTAAATCTCTTTGACATTCATTAAATGTTCATTCATTAAATTACATTCATTAAATGACATTCATTAAAGCTCTTTGCGTTTTTTTGCGTTGCAGTAAGCGCCGCGTTTCGTCTTTGCGTGTGAACAGGCTGTAACCTTTACACGACTTGATTGGCATGTAGACGCCGGACGTTTTAAAGCAGTTTATTACACAGGTTTAGAAATGTAGTGTGATTTCTGCCCTTTACAGCACAAAACGCAGCGCTGTGTCAACAATGGATTTTTCAGATACATTTTTGCCCTTGATCCCCCTCTGGCATGCCACTGTCCAGGTCGTTGCACCCTTTAAACAACTTTAAAATCATTTTTCTGGCCAGAAATGTCTTTTGTAGCTTTTAAAATTCGCCTTCCCATTGAAGTCTATGGGGTTCGCGACGTTCGCGAACCGTTCGCATTTTTGACGCAAGTTCGCGAATATGTTCACAAACTTTTTTTCCGACGTTCGCTACATCCCTAATTATCACACACACAGTCACACATCCACACATGTCATGATGTCATCATGTACATTGCATATTAGAAATGGCTTCTCCTTTGTTTAACCCAATCCCAGCCAGCAGGCACAACAGTTCTAAAAAATGTTTTGATCAGCAGTTACATAGTCATAGACAACAGTGCTCTTTCTTTCTTTTATTACCAATCTTACTACCAAAATGACTAACATTCCTACCCTGGCTGGCTTGCAAGCCTTGTACTTCTTGCAGTGTACTTTGTATTTGCAGCATTGATAGCACTCCTAGCAGTTTAGCACACTTAGGGGCAGATTTACGAAATTCACATGAAATGATCAAAACTCGAATTACGGTCGTACAAATTTTTTGTGAAATCGTATATTCAAATTTGGCCTCTTCGATCATTGAATATCGAATAGATCGAATGATCGGATATTCGACTGCCTACTTTGCCAGATTGAACCTACCGAATTACAATAGAAGCCTATGGGAAACCACCCATAGGCTTCTGTTTGTTTAGGCCGGGTAGGCAGCCAAGCAGTTCTCAGAATACAATATTTCTAATTCTTTTGATAGTATTTGCTGGAAGGAATCATTATCTAAATTAGGCAGCAGTGTTCTTTCATTAACAGCATTTAACTACTTACTCTCTTTTAGCCAATCATTCATTTACAGGGTCAGTGAGTCGGAGTGGCATGCTGGCATGGGTCAGTCAGACTGTTAATAACAGTAACACAAAAAATAAAAGTTTACTATATCGCAAAAATAACTTATATTTGTTGGAGTTATACTAGTGAGTGAGTGCATGCAGACCAGGCAGGCAGGCTCTGCATCTCTATCTGCAAATTGAATAATTATAATGTTCACCAACACTTTTACTTATCTTTTCAAACTGCCTCATCATGCCTGGATTACAAAGATGACTACTTCATTTACACACTCAGCAGGTTTAGAGTCAGTCAGAATCAGGACAGGAGTCAGGACAGGTCACTGGTTAGGGACAGGCACTTCTTCTGTCTTATATGTGTAATCAGACATACAGGGCAGGGCAGCACTGGCAGACAGTTCTAATCTAACTTGTAGTTCTTCTCTCTTATGTGTAATCAGCCAAGCAGCAGGTCTCAGACTCAGGAGTCAGGACAGGTCAGGTACAGGCACTTCTTCTGTCTTATATGTGTAATCATACAGGGCAGGGCACACTGGCAGTGGCAGAGACAGTTCTAATCTTGTAGTTCTTCTCTCTTATGTTTAATCCAACAAACAGCCAATCAGTACGTGTCAGGAGTCAGGACAGGTCAGGGACAGGCAGGCACTTCTTCTGTCTTATATGTGTTATCATATACAGGGCAGGACAGCACTGGCAGGCAGTTCTAATCTTGTAGTTCTTATGTGTAATCCAACAAGCAGCAGGTCTCAGAGCTGAGACCTGTTGCTGCTACTTGTTTGATTACACATAAGAGACAAGAACTACAAGATTAGAACTGTCTGCCAGTGCTGCCCTGTATGATTACACAAATGTAGTTCTTCTCTCTTATGTGTAATCAAACAAGCAGCCAAGCAATAACTGTAAATTCTAACTTCAACATTTATTAACAAAGACAGCAACAACAATGATGTGAAATGTGAATGTGACCAGAATGTCTTATTTGTTGTTAAAGGGGTGGTTCACCTTCAACTTAACTTTTAGTATATTGTAGAAGGGCCAATTCTAAGAAACTTTTCAATTGGTCTTCATTATTTATTTTTCATAGTTTTTTAATGATTTGCAATTTCTTCGGTTTCTTTGCAGCTTTCAAATGGGGGTCACTGACACCATCTAAAAACAAATGCCCTTTAAGGCTACAAATGTATTGTTATTGCTACTTTTTATTACTTATCATTCTATTCAGTCCATCTCCTATTTATATTCCAGTCTCTTATTCAAATCAATGCAGGGTTGCTAGGGTAAATTGTACCCTAGAAACCAAATTGCTGACACTGCAGACTAGAGATCTGCTGAATAAAAAGCTAAATAACTATAAAACCGCAAACAATAAAAAAATGAAAACCAATTGCAAATTGTCTCAGAATATCACTCTCTACATTATACTAAAAGTTAACTCAAAGGTGAACAACCGCTTTAAATAAATGTGGAAAAGACTGTCTGCCAATATCTGCCTCTTTCTCCATTTTATTTTGTTGCCTTTTAAAATGCAATTTTTTAAATGTAATTTTCTTGCAATAATTTTCTTGCATCCCCGTGGTTCAGGTGCAGGTTGCGGTTCCGTGTTGGTCAAATTGCGGGTTCGGGTTGCGAGTACAGGTCCCAAAAAATGGACCCGCGCAGGACTCTACTTGTGGGTGCAATTGCTCCTGAAGCATTAAACAATGCCAGGGGTTTTGTTTCAAGTAAAAATACATAAACACTAGATGCAAGCTCTGAGGAGTTTATTTAAAAGTGCTAGTTACATAAAAACATCCTGACTCTGGACTAGTAACATATATTTTCTATGGTTGCTTATAGAGCTAAAAGATCCCAGGATCTGTTTTTATGCATGTGTGAATGTGAAGGTTCACAATGCAATAAAAGCCTAATGAAAATATTACATTGCGACAGGCGAATTTTACTTCACAAAGTTTTGCTTTTTGCAAATTTGCAGAAAATTTTTCTAATGTGCAAGGAAACAACAATGGTGCAGTATAAGGCTTGCCATAAGGCTTATCGAAAAGTGTATGCTGTCCATGTCAATTAGTTCATTTAATTGCTGAGCATGCATTAAAAGTGCTGTTAGTTAAAGAAGACTTGTTTATCATAGCTACATATTATAATGTCCAAAAGAGTGCCTACAGTTCAGGACTGTAATTTTGATGTCTGAAAGATTGAGAAACATGTGAAGACAAGGTGGTTATCACTGGAGAAAGATGACCCTGTTTATATGGGATGCACTTCAGTCATATTTATTAGCACCTCTGAGGAACACCATCAAAGGTGTTCATCTTGTTGCCAGGGAAAAGAGAATTCTGAAAACCATACAAGATTCAGAAATAAAGCTATACATCTTATCATTACACTCCATATTTCTGGTATTAAGGTGCAGATTTATTAAAATGTGGATTTAGAGCTTAAGAAATACTCATAGTTTTAGAATTTAGTATTTAGCAATGGATGAAAGTTAGAATGCACCGTTCTAAAAATCCCATGGGAATGAATAGAACGTGGATGAGTTTTTGTTTAAGCTTTAAATTCATAAATAAATCTGCCCCTTCTACAAACAGAAGCACCAGTGGTACATGTCTTGAATCCAGTAGTGTTGATACTATATATGGGGTCTGCTGGTGAGGTTTCTTTAACCATCTGAAGGCTTTGCTTGTATGTTTATTTTTAAATCCCATTGCACGATTGTCCTCTACCATATAGGAAATCAAGACTCTAATAATCAAGACTTCCAAACATAGTTTGCTCCCAGGACATGGACAGTTGTTCAGAGAATTTAGGGAATATCAAACTAGCAATCTGCAAGCATTTCAAAATGGGAGAATAGGTGGCTTCTATCCAGCCTAAGGTAGATGGCAGATGAGATTTGGCGGCTGAGATCACATACAATACTCATGGCATTTCAGCTTAATCACAAGAAATGAGAAAGAATTGCCATGAAAATAATATCTGCTCAACAAAGTTCCTGAGGGAAAAGTCTTTTAACCCAAATATTTGGAGATACGATGGTCACCTATAGCAACAAATCAGAAGGTTCTGTGACCTTTACTAGTCACCTGTTTGGACCTTATTGGTTGCTATGTGTTACGGCATCTGGGCAAACTTTTGCATTTTATCAAATTCTCACAAACAGTATAGAACTATAAAGAAAATAATATAGTAATAATTTAGTGCACATTTAGTAACAGCGGATATGCTGCAAACTACAAAAAAAATAAACACTAGCCACCTTTATTTTCAAACCTTGCACCCAGTCCAGCTGTCACATGACGCATGCTCCCCATTAATATAACAACACCTGTTTGATTCTCCATATACAGTATCTGCCCCAGATTATTTTAGACATTGTAAAGGCAAGATCTATTGGCACATTATGACAGGAGGGGTATTTCTTAAGCTTCAGAAAGGATTTACAGTACAGGTATGGGACCATTATCTGGAATCCCACTATCCAGAAAGCTCTGAATTAGGAAAGGTCATCTCCATAGACTCCATTTTATCAAATAATCCAATTTTTTAAAAATGACTACCTTTTTCTCTGTAGTAATAAAACAGTACTTTGTAACTGATCCAAACTAAAATATAATTAATCCTTACTGGAAGCAAAACCAGCCTATCTTTTGGGTTTATTTAATGTTTCTATGATTTTCTAGTAGACAAAGTATGTAGACCCAAATTACAGAAAGATGCATTATCTGGACAACCCCAGGTCACCAGCATTCCTGATAGGTCCCATACCTGTACAAGTAATCTTGAACTGATAGTCTTTATAAATATGTCAGTTTACAAGAGTGTACCCTTCTGATCAGCCTCTACCTGCATTTGTTCTCATAATTTCTGCACTGTCATTCAAGAAAAAATCTACAAGGAAAAGTAGACTAAACAGCAAATGCATTGATCCTTTGAATCAGCTTCAAAAACATTTCCTGCACAGTTTGGGGTTTTCTTGTTGCAAATAGAATAATAGTTGACTTTACTAAAGCTACAGGATATAACGGCATTGGTGACAATCTCTGCACAATCAAAGGATCTCTGTCTCATTATCCAAAGCATTTTTTGAAAATAATATTGTTAAACTCACTTTGAAGGTTGTACAAAATAAGAACTATAATTGTATCGTACTCAGCATGTTCAGCTTAGCATGACACCAGTTTTATTCATTTATTTTATGCAAAGAGATTGAAGCAAAGAGGAAATTGTATGTTAAACACAAGATAACCTAAACTGTAAGCTGCACCATTACCCAATCATAAACAAATGAGAAAACACAATATGCTCACCAGTTTCAGGAAATATGAAATATTTAGATTCCAGTGTACCTTATTAGCAAATAATAATCAGAGGCTAAACCTCCCCAAACCAACACCAATGAATTTCCTGCAACACAAAGAGGCATATTGACTAACGGGCGAATTTTCACCAGCTTCAGCTTCGCACCCCTCACACCACTTTGCCAGGAGCAAATGTTCTACCAATTCTACTAATTCACTAATATGTGAAGTTTCGTCCTGGGTGTCGAATGCTGGCGACTTTTTGCTACCATTACTTCAGCTGTGTGAGAATTTCATAGTGACGACACGCTAGTGTTCATTAGTGCCTAGCAAAAAGTCGCTAGTGATCTTGCGCTTAGGTCAAATAGGGCAGGAGGTTGTATGGAGGTCTTTATTATAAATGTTGGCGCAAATAGTTTAAGTTACTGCTTTTTATTACAAATGTCTAGGGAACCTTATTCCCCTTCAAAGAACTAGTTTTCTGATAGATCACCAGAAATAACGACTTTTTCCAATTACTTTCTATTTTCTATGTGTGACTGTTTTTCTAATACTGAAGTGTAATTTTTCACCTAATAAAGGAGCTTGGGGGGGGGGGGTGTCGTCAACCCTGTAAACTGTTTTAAATTGATACATTTAGCTGATACATTTCTTATCTTTGTCCCTGCTGAGCATAATCTCTGGGTCTCATTAAAGGCAGCTGTTCGAATTGATACAATAGTTGCTAATCTTACAGCGATGGTTCTGAAAAATGTATCAGCTAAATGTTGCAAAATTGTAACAGTTTAGAGTCTACCTGACTAAAGGTGGCCATACACGAAGAGATCCGCTCGTTTGGCGATGTTGACAAACGAGCGGATCTCTCCCCGATATGCCCACCTTGAGGTGGGCGATATCGGGCTGATCCGATCGTGGGCCCTAGGGCCCAACGTTCGGATCAGTATGGGCGGTCGGATCGCGGGACCGCATCAACGAACAGATGCGGCCGCGATCCGACGGGATTTTTAAACCTGCCCGATCGACGTCTGGCCGACTTTCGGCCAGATATCGATCGCGAGAGCCCGTCGGAGGGCCCCACACACGGGCAGATAAGCTGCCGACACAGTCTGTCGGCAGCTTTTATCTGCCCGTGTATGGCCACCTTTACTGAGCTGCCAGACTGAGACAGCAGAGACAGGAACATTCAACTTTAAACTTAGATTTTGGAAAAATGGTAAAAAAAAAACTAATAATGGAAAGTAATTGAAAAAAGTGTTTTTTTCTTTGGAACAATCTGAAAACAAATGAACTGAAAAAAGTGTTTGGAAGGTGAACAACCCCTTCAATAAAGACAAGAGAGTTAATATAATGTCCTGCACAGGAGTCCACTGTAAAATGAAAATTCCCTATGTTATGAAATGTCTGGAGAAAACCGGTTACTTTTGCAGGCATTCCCGCTTTAAAAAAGGAAAAGTTGCTAGTGGTTTTTGAGCTTTAATGCATTTCCCACAGACAGGATATGATGTAAAGGCCCCCATACACGTGCCGATAAAAGCTGCCGACAGACAGAGTCGAAAGTCGGCCAGATCTTGATCGGGCTGGTTAAAAAACCCAGTCGGATTGCGGACTCATCTCTGAGTGTCTGCGGTCCCGCGATCTGACCCGTATAGCCTCCATTATGATCCGATCATTGGGCCCTAGGGTGCACAATCGGATCAGCCGGATATCGCCCACCCTATGTGGGCATATGCCACTCGCCAAACTAGCGGATCTCCCTGTCTTTGGCCACCTTAAGTGACAGAAGATTGAGGTAGATGTAGCTTCTTTTTTAGCACTACGCCTGGTCTGAGGTGGCAAAGTCAACTCTTGTGAAAGAGGTAAAATTCAGTAAAATGCGCACTTTAGCGAATTTACAGAGTAACAATCGTTCTCCAGAGCAAAGAGTCACCTGGAAATAGAGTGCGAATGAACACTAGCGATGGTCTCTTTAGCTAGGGAATTGATGCATGTGCCTGTTAGTGATTAGGCGAAGTCCCTGCAGATGGTCGCTAGTGTTAGCCACTTCGCCCTTTAGTAAATCTGCCTCAAAGGATGGATGTACTATTCACATAACTAGCACTTATACATGTAACTGGTGCTGTAGTTATAATACTCTGCAGTACAGTACTCAAGTCCCAACTCAATGGTTCATCACTGTGACACAAGCAGATCCTACAAATTCTCTCCATGCTGACATGTTAACAGTGTTATAGAGTTATATTTGAATAATCTCTGATGGAAAATTGTTTATATATAATAGATCAAAGTATAAAGGCACATGCGACTATACTCACTAGCGTTGCACCTACATTTGTCATTTTGATTTGGACTAAGAAAGTCAAATATAACAAATGATTTTCGTTTGAAGTACTGCCTTACAAATGGCTCACTTTTCATATCCTTCCAGCAAAAGATATCCAATGAGGAGGCAATGTCAAGGGACTTTTTTCCAGAGATGAACGATTTTGTTAATTTAAAAACACATCGCAAAATATATAAAATACATTCTTAGGAAAATTCTTGTAAAGACAATTTAAGGTTGTTTTCTCAGTGTAAACTGATATCGTAAAATGTAGAGGTTAGACCTAAGGCTTTTTCAGCACTGGTATTGTATCAGAGTATCGATCTGGATCACATAATATAACAAATCTGTGTCATTATTGTGATTACTTACCATCATGTAAATTTTAAATGGGATGTAAAAACTGTTGTAACAAACATACAAAATACATCAAAGTTCAAGGCTAATTATCTAAAATATTTTAATCATCTTTCAACATATGACAGCTTATTGGAATAGGTCTATCCAAGCTTCTTAATATATACTCAGGCAACCCATGTAGTCTAAATATTAATTTTGTACCCCAAGAGTTGACAAAAAAATGATGTACATAGTTTTAATACTTTAATACTTTTTTTTATGGTGACTTTTTTTGCTGTATTAATGAGGATCATGTATGGGTATGGGTATACTATACAACAAAGGGACTAATTTTTGGGAACCACCCACAGGTTAAACATCCCTAATCTATACCATATGAAAAGCTAATTTAAAGGTGATAGTTATCTTTACTCATTTTGTATAACATCTGCACTGTTTATAGATTTAGAACATCTAAAAATACATTTTTTAAGGCTTTTTTAGGCATAGTTACATAGTAAAGTTGGGTTCAAAAAAGTCCAAGGTCCATCAAGTTTTACCTCCTTGCAAACAAACACCAGAGCACATACGGTATAAACATACACTCCTACTGACCTATCTATCCACTCACATATGTATATAAAATATATATACTGTATATATATTTATATATAAACAGTCATTCACGTTCTGCACACTATTCTAAGAGAATAAATGACCCGGGTGCTACCCACCTATGATGTAGTTAATACAATCCAAAATTAGTGGGTGCACACTTGGGGGCAGATTCACTAACTGGCGAAAATTCCCCAGCATCTGCTTCGCACCCAGCACAACATTTCGCCAGCTAACAAATTCACTGGGACAATGTTAATTTACAAAAATATTCCTGCCTGGACGCTGGCGAATTTTCGCTAGCGTTATGTGATCAAATCAAAACAATGATGTGCTATTGTTCATTTCTGCCTAGCCCAAATTCGCTAGAAGTCTTGCACTCAGGTGAATTAGCATACAGCGGTAAATTTATAGTTGAATGGATTATATTATATATATATATATATATATATATATATATATATATATATATAATGTTATCTATTGTAGCAAATACATTACATTCCCACTGTGAATTACACATGTCCAGGGAAACTTAATGAAGACAAAAGAATTATTATAATGCCCTACACATGAGCCCACTGTATAGTAAATGTTCCATATGTTAAAAAATGGAAACCAGTTACACAAAAATATATTTTTTAGGACTTTTGCAGCCTATCACCAGTGTTTTTTTTAACTTTGTTGCTTTTTCCACTCACTGAATATGATGTAAGTAACTGAGTATTAAAGGGGACCTGTCACCCAAAGGAAATATTTAAAATCCTATTTTGTCACAATAGTCAAGCAAAATGAACTTTATTTACACTACATAAATTATTTGAATCTTGTTTCCTTCAGTCTGGGAATTCAAATTAATAGCAAGCAGGCAGGAGCCATTTTGTGGACACTGTTATTAAGGCAAGCCTTGCATCATCTCAGAATCTTGTTTGTGCACCAGAATGGGGGACCCAATTTCCATCCCAATGCCCTGGCTACACAATTAAACAGTGAAGAGAATAAGGGAATGTGTTGAGAGCAGTGACATCTGCTGAATGGAAAGTGAAAGTAATTGTCTGCCCCGCCTCTATGCCATTGGCATAGAGGAGGGGCAGACACTATTTGATTGACAGCTGATATTTTTAAATGAGCTTACAACAGCTATGAATGCTTTAATATAAAATAGAAATTGGATTTCATGTTCAATTTGAAAAGGACTTTTATTATACAGATTTTTGTGTCTGGGTGACAGGTCCACTTTAAGGAAGATCTATGCACTCCATTGCACTTCTCCTGGTCTGTGCGGATGAAGGCAAGTCTGGTGCAACAGGTAAAGTTCAGTAAAATCCACATTTTTGTGAATTTGCTTGGCGATAGAGTCCAAATGACCGCTAGCGTCTATCTCTTTCGCCTTTAGAAGCCTTTAAAAAAGTTTTTAAAAAAATTTAAAGGAAAGCTATATCCCCCAGACAATGTAGGTCTCTATAAAAAGATATTGCATAAAACAACTCATATGTAAAACCCTGCTTCATGTAAATAAACCATTTGCATAATGATATACATTTTTAGTAGCATGTGCCATTGGGTAATCATAAATAGAAAATAGCCATTTTAAAAAATAAGGACAGCCTCCTGTAATCTTATGATTCAACATACCAAACAAACTATAAAGTTAGGTTATGTGAGCCAATTAACATACTGAGTTCTGTTTTTTGCTTCCACACTTCTTCCTGTTACAGTTAGAGTTGAAATATTGCTGGTCAGGTGATCTCTGAGGCAGCACACAGACCATCACAAAATGGTGGCTCAAACCATTAAAAATCATGAAAAGTCTGCATATTTTGTAATTGAAGTATATTGCAAAGTTGCTTGAAATTATGTTTACTTTTCAAAAAGCTTAAGTTATGTTTTTGTGGAGTTCCCCTTTAATGTAATTTATATATAGTGACAGGGTGTTTGGGAAGCACCACTGTCTTAGAGGAAAAATGCACATAAAAGAGTGCTAGTATGTGTTGCAAAGGAATACTCAGCTCGGGTAGGGTTAATATTCCCTCTCAGCTATGTAATTAAAGGAAAACTATACCCCCTGAACAATGTAGGGCTCTATAAACAGATATTGCATAAAACAACTCATATGTAAAACCCTGCTTCATGTATATAAACCATTTTCATAATAATACACTTTTTTAGTAGCAGGTGCCATTGGGTAATCATAAATAGAAAATTGCCATTTTAAAAAATAAGGACAGCCTCCTGGGATCCTAGGATCCAACGGTGCACACAAACATACCAAACAAACTATAAAGTTAGGTCACACGAGCCAATTAACAGACAGAGTTCTGTCTTTTGCTTCAACACTTCTTCCCTTTACAGTTAGAGTTGAAATATTTCTGGTCAGGTGATCTCTGAGGCAGCTCAAAGACCATCATGAAATGGTGGCTCAAGGTAAGAGATGTAAAAGGGCAATATTTACTTAAATATATATACCAGGTAGGTAAGATTATTTAATATGTCACTTGATTTGATATAAACTATCTGTTGCTCAAAAATTCATTTGCGGGGTATAGTTTTCCTTTAAGTGGCAGCTGAGAGAGGAGCTACCTGAAATGTAAAAGGGCTGTGTTTCCATAGCTCAGAGCTCACCAAACACCTCCTAGAGTGGAGGGAAGTGTGGTGCTGCAGGGAGAGACTGATCCTGGCAGGATGAGTTTTTTGCCTGAAAACTTTCAAGAGGTTGGTGTACCTAAATCCCTTTTCAGGGGGAAAGAAAGAGGACTGGCAGAGGCTAGTGAGACAGAATCCCAAGAGGAGTGTGAAGCCCAAATACTCCGAAGTTCTAGAGCAGTGATCCCCAACCAGTATCTCGCGAGCAAAACATGTTGCTCTCCAACCCCTTGTATGTTGCTCCCAGTGGCCTCAAAGCAGGTGCTTATTTTTGAATTACTGGCTTAGAGGCAAGTTTTGGTTGCATAAAAAACAGATTCCCTGCCAAAAAATTCTCTCCTGAAGGCTGCCAGTCCATATAGGGGCTACTAAAAAGCCAATCAGAGCTCTTATTTGACATCCCCATGGACTTTTTCATGCTTGTGTTGCTCTCCAACACTTTTTTAAATTTAAATGTGGCTCACAAGCAAAAAAGGTTGGGGACCCCTGTTCTAGAGGGTGAGAGTTCCCCTAGATGGTAAGAGTCCAGGGGGGGACCCCTCAAGCAAATCCTCAATCACGGACCACCAGCGGTGTTAAAACCTTCACTTTATTTAGAAAATCTTAAAAAGCATGAATGGAGCACATGACAAACTAACACTTGATGTGTTTTGTGGACAAAAAGCCAGTTCCTCAAAAGCCCTAAATGTTTTACAGTGCCGTTGTTGATCCTGAAGGCTTTGGCACTGAAGTCGCTGAACTGTGTTTTGTTGCCTTTTTGTTGGGAATGCCCAGGGTCTGAAGCCTTGGTGTCCCTTTTACTTAGCTCAAAATCCTATAGGCAAGTGGCATGTCACTATATATATATATATATATATATATATATATATACACACGAGGCAATTTCGAGCGACTTTGAAAATCGCGTCACTGCGTGTGAATAGACGCCAGCGACTTTAGCGCTAGCGGGTGCAAGATATGAGCAAGCCATTCAAGGAGATTAGTCGCCTCAAAGACGTGGCGTTTTGTCGCCAGGCGACGAATCTCCTTGAATCTTATCGTCCGGATGAGCCCTTACTGTCTAAAATCTGCTGAGGTTTTTGTTTTTTTTAAAAACACACTTGTGAAAAAAGGTGAGTATGTGTGATAAATCTACCCCTAATTGTATACTATACAGAAATAGGTGTTTTTGGGCCATTATTATTTATATAGTGCGATCAATGACCAAATTGTTTTGTAAAGGGATAGGGATATACAAGAACAAGACATAACAGTCAATAGAAGAACCATTCCCCCACATATTGTAAAGAAAGCTCTAAGCAGACAACATTTTGTATCTGATTCTTCTTGATTTTTATGCGATGCTCTGTTTCTCCAAACGGTACACCCATTTAGCAACTGGATTTCTATCCCCCTTTTGTTGTAACATTTTAACAAGCCAGACTTTGGAATGGCTCCAAAACAATTTGCTTTCTTAATTAACCTTTTTATTGTTTTAACACCAGTGTCTGCCAAACCATAACCCTAAGGGTATCTGGCACAGAACATAAGATAAAGCTGAAACTCAGCTGCCAGTGTTTGACATTTTCAGTTAACAAACTGTGTCCTTTTATATGACTGTAAATTGAGGGGGGAAAAAGAGAGGGAGATTTTCATTTCCTACAAACAGGACACACGGGGGAGTTCATTTATACATGGCATAGGTTTTACTGTTGCATTCCCTGCTCACCAGTGTCAAAGAAATACTTCTCAAGCTAGATTCTTTGATTTTTGAATAGTTGAGATATAAAATAATGGAGAAATTAAACTCATGCTTTGTTATATACAGAAGGCACTTCTGTAACCAGTCTTTTTACCTCACATTTTCATTACATTCTAGTATGTCTAATGTGTTAGCAGGGCTAGACTAATACTGCAGCCATCCTAGCTGTAGCGTTTTGCTAACTATAGAATTAAGTGTACTTTTTTCTCTCTGTAATGCAGCTTTAATTATTGTGGTTCTGACCTTACTGTATCCAGGAACTTTTAAAAGGATCCCTAATTATTAATAACTGTCTCTTACTCTTCTCTATACAATTCCTACATCTTACCTAGCTATCCTATTATCTACCAGGATATTGCAAAAGAGATTTCAATTAACTCTTTCTTTGTACAGTAATTAGGTTTCTCTATTTTCTACCTTAACACCTTAACAAAAACGACTATTGTTCAGCATTAGTAATTTTTCTTTTAATCTCACTATGTTTTAACTGTCCCAATGTACAAAACTAGTTCTCTTTAGTTCCTTCACATTAAAAAATTTTGTGCATTAGATAATGCTATCAAATTATTTCCAGCTTTTTAAAACATCACTGATTAAAGTAGAGCAAACATTCCATGGATTTCAAAAGCATCAGGAAATTTATCAGCAAATTACTCCAGCACATCCCGATTCTTGAAATTTGATGTATATGTGAGATCTACAAAAATATAATCGAACAAAAATGATTAAGCCACATGAAACCACTCAGCTGAAGTAAGTGTATGTTACAGATACAGACTTTAAGGTAGGCTTACAAAGTGCAACAATGGCAGTTTCTGGCAGAGGAAAGTCGAGTCTTTCATACAGATGTCAGTGTTCCTTGCAGTGTATTAGCAGTTTGACACCTACACTGATACCTGCATATACTGCTATTCTATCAACTGTTTCACTTGCTTAGGTTTGATGCCTGCTTTAAACAATGAAAATATATGAGGCAGTTAAAACCTGTTATTGTGAAATTTGCACAAATGCTAAACACTAAAAAACACAGAAATCTGGTTTTGGATGGTGGCCTTCATATAAGACACTGTCACTTACATTGAATTTACTCTTGTACAAATGATAAACGGGTGGCATTCATTCAATAGTTTAAATCATGTTAATCAATATTTAGTTGCTGTGGTATAGTGTGCTTACATTTTTCAAAGGGAGACCAACTATAGAAGAACCTAGATCAGACATCTAGACTATCTAAACTAACCTTGCAGCCCACAGACACGTATCATGCTCCTAATATATTGCTTTCTTATATATAATAGATATCATTAATTCTAACAATGCATTTGGGGTGGTTATGCACCTAAAATATACATTTATAAATGTACTCAATAATGCACTCAAGAATGCTGGAAAGGGGTTTATTTAATCCTTACATACTAACATTGGGACACCACAGCCTTCAGTCTCAAATATGTCACCGACATATATACACAGAACAAAATCAAGCAGTTTGAACAGTAAATACATAGAAGACTGGTTTAAAATTGCCTGAAAAACTTGACTGTTCAAACTGCTTGATTTTGTTCTGTGTATATAAGTCGGTGCCTTTAATATAAGTCAGTACATCCGTACAGTACTGGTACCCGGTTTGGAAGGGAGGCACTGGCCTCTGATGGACTGATCATGTGGATGACGTGCATAGCGCTGACGTTGAAGTTAATACGTAAGCGTTACAATGCGTAGGAGTGGAAAATTAAACACTTGCAAGATATTTCTTTGCTAGGGATGGGCTGCACCTCAATGATGATGGTGCCGCTGTTTTGGGAAAGAAGATGGCTAGACGGTTGGAGGAGATTTTAAAGGAACAGTTCAGTGTAAAAATAAAAACTGGATGAATAGATAGGCTGTACAAAATAAAAAATGTTTCTAATATAGTTGGTTAGCCAAAAATGTAATGTATAAAGGCTGGAGTGACTGGATGTCTAATATAATAGCCACTTCCTGCATTTCAGCTATTTAAGTTTGAGTTAGTCAGCGACTTGTAGGGGGGCCACATGGCACATAACTGTTCAGTGAGTTTGCAATTGATCCTCAGCATTCATCTCAGATTCAAAAGCAACAGTTATGGCCCGTGTGGTGCCCCCTCAAGTCACTGATTGGTTACGACCTGGTCACCAGGGTAAACAGTCAGTGGAAAACAAGAGAGCTGAATAGCATGTAGTTTTCTGTCATGTTAGACATCCAGTCACTCCAGCTTTTATACATTACATTTTTGGCTAACTAACTATATTATAAACATTTTTTATTTTGCACAGCCTATCTATTTACCCAGTTTTTATTTTTATACTGAACAATTCCTTTAAACTAGACATGGGGGAGGGTTCAGTAAAAGATTCAGGGGAAGATAGGTTAGATGATATAGCGGGCAAAGGAAGAGAAAATTGGGGAGGAGACTTGGTTGGGGGTACTGTTAAGGATAGGGAGGACCACATGTCATATGTTCAACATGGTACCAGTATTAAAGATTGAAAGGGTTAACTTATGTCTTTGAAACTTCTGTCCTTGCTCAAAATTCTTTGTGCAAAACATGTTTCTGTGTTATGTACTCCCCAGCTGGCCTGAACAGCCCCCAATGCCCTTGGGCGAATATGTTTCTTATCTCTTCCTATCACGCATACCAGCACACCCCACTCTCCCAACTTCTAGAATATTCCTTTTGCAGACACACAGAATAATACTTCTCATTTTCCCTTAGCCTAAGGCATACCTTTTTGTAACACGTCATATTGGCTATATAAGCAACTGCTGTAACCCTAATAAATCGGAACTTACTTTGCAACACACGAGCGTGCTGTGTCGTTCTTTGTAAGACCCCTGCGCAGTGTATCTGGAGGGTGAAATCAGATGGTTTCTGCCGTGCCAAGACGAATCGTTTCGCAAATGTTAGCACTAAGATAGCACAGTGAAAGTCCGGAAATTTCTCCTGTTCCTTTCAGCTGTATGTTTACAAATGCAAGGAGTCTGACTGCTAAAATGGGAGAGCTGGAGCTGCTGGTACTGGAGAGAAAATATGATGTGATTGGAGTGGCCGAAACATGGCTGAATGAGTCGCATGACTGGGCAGTTAATATCAGCGGCTATACTTTGTTTCGGAGGGACAGAGGCAATAGAAAAGGAGGTGGGGTATGTCTGTATGTTAGGAAGGATTTAAAAGCTTATATAAAGGAGGAGGTTATGTTAGAGAATGAAGGTGCAGAAGTCTTATGGGTAGAATTCTTCACCAATTGTAAAGAGTCCAACAAATTAAATGTAGGGGTATGCTATAGACCCCCTAATGTAAGTGAGGAGGAGGAGGCTAAGCTCCTGATACAAATAGAAAAAGTTGCTAGTATTGATAATGGGGGATTTTAATATTGACTGGAGCAACAGTACTGCCAGATCAGTTAATGGGAATAAGTTTATAAACTTGTTGCATGACAATTTTATGGCACAGGTTGTTAAGGAACCTACCAGAAAAAAATGCCATTCTATCTAGATCTAGTGATCTCAAATGACCCAGAACTTATAGCAAATGTGCAAGTCAGTGAACCCCTGGGTAATAGTGACCATAATGCTATATCATTTAATGTCTGGTGCAAAAAACAAATATAAACTGGGGAAAAAAAAACCATGAATTTTGGAAAAGCTAATTTTAGTGGCTTTAGGGCTGTCCTTCAGAGTATTGATTTGGGCATTATGTTTTCAGCTAAAACCACAGAACAGAAATGGTTGTCATTTAAAATGATATTAAATCATTACTGTTCTCAATTTATTCCCTTGAGGAGTAAATGTAGAAGCTCTAAGAATCATCCTATGTGGCTTAATACAAATGTAAAGAAGTTAATAGGAGAAAGGCATTTAAAAACTAAAAATCTGTTGGGAGTGGGACAGAAGCTGCATTTAATGAATATAAACACTGTAATAAATGTTGTAAATCAGCAATCCGGAAGGCAAAGAAAGGAAATGAAGAATTAATTGCGGCACAGGCGAAAGGTAACCCTAAATTTTTTTTTAAATATATTAAGAGTAAAAAGATGCAGGTTGAGAGTGTTGCTCCATTAAATAATGGTACCAATATGGTTGTAACCGATACAGAAAAGGCAAATGTGCTAATTCAGTTTTTTTCTTCAGTCTATACAATAGAGTCTGAGTTCCCAGGCTCACTTCATAGATGCACTCAGCTCAATCTAGTCAGTGGCTGACTCAGGATATGATTCATAAAGCTTTAATAAAAATTAATGTAAACAAGGCGCCAGGGCCTGATGGTATACACCAACGGGTTCTAAGAGAGCTTAGTTCAGTTTTAGGCCATCCCCTATTTCTTATTTTCTCAGATTCACTTTCATCTGGTATTGTGCCTATGGATTGGAGGAAAGCTTATGTCATTCCAATATTTAAAAAGGGATTACGATCTCAGCCTGGCAATTATAGGCCAGTAAGTTTGACATCTGTGGTGGGCAAATTATTTGAAGGCTTGTTAAGGGATCACATTCAAAATTTTGTCCTAGTGAATGGCATTATAAGCAGCAATCAGCGTGGCTTTATGAAGGATAGGTCATGCCAAATACATTTGATTGATTTTTATGATGAGGTAAGTAAGATGCTGGACAGTGGGGGGGGGGGGTGTTAAGTAGATGTGATCTATTTGGATTTTGCCAAAGAGTTTGATACCATTCCCACAAACGTCTGCTTTCTGAACTAAGGTTGGTCTTAATGAAGTCGATTGCACATGGATAGGAAACTGGCTACAGGATAGGGTACAGAGAGTTGTTGTTAATGGTATGTTCTCTACTTGGAGTAACGTTCTTAGTTGGGTCCCTCAGGGCTCAGTATTGGGTCCACTTTTATTAAATTTGTTCATTAATGACTTAGGGGGGGGGTGTTTTAAGTAATGTATCCGTGTTTGCAGATGATACAAAACAATCCAGCCCAATTAATCTTGACAAACTGGCAATCTGGGCAGCTAAGTGGCAAATGAGATTCAATATTGATAAATGTAAAGTCATGCACCTGGGATGTAAAAATATCCAAGCCACTTATACCCTTAATGGGACTGCACTAGGCAAATCCATTATGGAAAACTTTGGATGGCTTTTTAGCAAGTGAGCGAATACAGGGTTATGGAAGATAGTTCATAGTACAAGTTGATCCAGGGACTAGTCCTATTGCCTTTTTGGAGTCAGGAAGGAATTTTATCTCTCTCTGAGGCAAATTGGAGAGGCTTCAGAAGGGTTTTTTTTTTTTTTTGCCTTCCTCAACTAACAATTAAGCAATTAAAATAAAAAAAAAAGTTAAAAAGGTTTTCATCCTAATTTACTATGTTACTATGTATTTGGGACATGGATGCGCTTTAAAAAGCTGTTATGACCCACTACACATATTTATGCCTTGAGAAAGCTATTCAACGAAACGTGTTGGTGTTTTTTATTTCTTTTTCCTCCTTAATTCTAATTGGTCTGAGTTTAATCTAGGGGTTGGGCGTAAACCTTGGCAAAATCCTGCTTTTTACTTGAATTCTTCCTTCCATTCTAAGGGGCCGTGGGTTTGTTGCTTATTAGGGTTACCTAGTCCTTCAACCAGAATAGGGCAAGTTAAATTTCAAGGCCACAGTCCCGGTTACCCTGTCCTGCCTCCTACTTTGTGGTGTCCCAGGTCCTAGTAAATCAGTAGGTAGCAAGCTTTTGGGACAACTCTATATTTCTCAATCACTCATGCTCATTTTTAAGGATTTATCAATTGGTTTTTAACTCACTCCTATTTATGGTCAGTATTATTAATTTGCTCTAATTGGATATTTTATTCTTTACAACATTTATCAATTTAAATATTGCACTAGCACTTTATATTTCACTTGATCTAGTCAGCACCTTTGATGAATTGATGCATTAGGACTCTAATTAATTAATACATTCTCCGAATAAGCACAATAGTTTAATTACCACCTACTGCTCATGTAGAAGTCAATGGCATGTCATTGACATTGTGATTTGCTTTTTTTTGGGCAACAACTAGAAAAAAATTGTAAAATTTGAACTGTCACAATTTCCTGCTCGGACTTTCTTGAGCTGATTTTTTGATCAATGAGTTACATTTGTGGGTGGGAGTTATGTAGAACTCACAGATCAGTCATTAAAGGTATAATATATTATTAGATAAACAACTGTAGGAAAAAATATATACTATTTGTAAAACAGTTATATTAAACATACACTATATACACTATCGTGATTTTAAAATTTAAAGAACAGTTTGCCTTTAAATGATTACAAATTAAGCAAATATGCATGCATTGTTTATAATCAGGGTGCGAATGTACACAATGCTTCCTGATATGAGTCAAATTCTTACAATATACAGTACGTCATTCTGCTTATCTTCTTCACTGTACACCTTCATTCTACACTGATACTGATATTACCGTATAGGTGACATTTATAACTCAAACCCGTGCTTTGAAAGTTTGCCCTATATAGAGATATCACCTTTAAAGGGGAAGTTTATATTTTCATATGGCCACAGTGGGGCAGAAGTTTGGCAATACTTTCTTTTTATTATTTTAATATATAAAATAAAATGAAACATTACGACAGCATTTTGAATAAAATTGCAGAATACTCATATCAATTTGACAGGACAGCTCTAAAACAAAAAGCTGTGCTACTCTTTTGAAACATCTTTACTTTTCCCATGTAAATAGCACTGCTTGTTTTCAGCAGCATAATCAATTATAGTTGAGGGAGCAGCACCCATCAAATTAAAGAAACAGTAAGATGGTGTGCAGGGTTAAAGATATAACAGTAGTTGAAAGAAGAAAAAGCTAACCCATGAAGTTGCAACTCCCCCCCAATACGATCCGATGTCTCAAGGAACCAATTCAAAACTTAACTTTAACTAATAAATTACATAAAACCAGTAAGTCCAGAAAATGTGTTTAAAATAAAGTTAGGAACAGGTAGAAGGGAGATGAAATAAACGGACAAATGGGTTGTGCAATGTATATAATCCAAGAGGTAGATATTAATCCGATCAATTAGATCTTAAATGGAGCTATGGAATAATCACCCTCAGTAACCCTCCCAGTTAACTGGCAAGAGATATGGGTGAATAAAGTGGCAATTAAGCGAATTACTCACACACAAATTACAAGTAAGGGTCACAGACCCGCCTCCATTAGGACAGTGTTCCTTCCTTTATAACCACAAGTGTAGTTGGGTTTGTACAAATTTACCCCATCCATTAAAGGTAATCACAATGCTCTAGTTTCACTCTCTTCACTTGCAAACGGCAAGTGTGTGTGTGATCCTTAGTAAACGTGAAATAAACTTGTGCAAAAAATCATCCGTTTGTGGAAAATATATACTTACAGATCTCGATCTGTGATCTGGATCTAAATGAAATATAGTGCCCCCATAAAATTAGACAGCTATAAGACACCTTGGGGCAGATTCACCAAAGAGCGAAGTGGCCGGCACTAGCGAAAATTCACCAGAAATCCATTCCGAGACACATCGCCAATTCACTAACACGTGCAGATGACAATTTGCCAACGAACTAGACCATCGGTGATGTTTGTTCTCACTATCGCCAGTTGACTTTTCGTTCTGGCAGTTCCCTAAAATGCAGATTTTACTCAATGTTACCTCTTTCGCCAGTGTTTCCTTCTCCACCTTAAACCAGGCAAACTGCTGAAATTAAGATAAATTTTACTTAATCTGATATCAATGACATCACATCCTTCACATCGGAAAGTCATAAATAATTGTAAAAACGCTTTCTTTTTTAAAAGTGGGATTGCTTTCAAAAGTATAAAATATTAGAGCTTTTATGTCTATCAAAATCATATCTTGTCACATTAGTCAAGTAAAATGAACATTAATTACACTATATTAATTATTTTAATCTTGTTTTCTTCAGTCTGGGAATTCATAATCCCAGCAAGCAGGCAGGAGCCATTTTGTGGACGCTGTTATTAAGGCAAGCCTTGCATCATCTCAGAATCTTTTTTGTGCACCAGAATGGGGGACCTGATGTCTATCCCCATGTCCTGGCTACACAATTAAATGGTTAAGAGAACTGTTGGAATGTGTGGGGAGCAGTGGCATCTAGGAAATTGAATGGAAATTGAAAGTAATTATCTGCCCCGCCTCTATACCTAAGGCATAGAGGAATGGCAGACAATATTTGATTGACAGCTGAGATTTTTAAATGAGCTTAAAACAGCTATGAATGCTTTAATAAAATTTTGAAATTAGATTTCATGTTTATTTTGAAAAGGACTTATTATACAGATTTTTGTGTGTGGGTGGCGGGTCCACTTTAAGCTCCCTTGGATATTTGTAATAAAAAGTGGCCACTTTCCACCGTATCGCTAGCAAAAAGTCACCAGCATTCGGTGCCCAGGACGCAACTTCGCATTTTAGTGAATTAGCTTAGTGATAACGAATTTACACCTGGAAAACTGGCGCGTATTGTGGCACAGCAGTCGCTGCTGAAAATTCGCCCTTTACTGAATTTTCCATTTCCATTTAAAAAGATATATGTTGTAAAAAATATATATCTCGGTACATATACAACCTGACATCACATTAAAATTGCACTACAATATACAACTTAGAAAGAAATAACTTCTATTTTAGAGTTATGTAAAAGTAATCACGAATAATAAGGGAATTTTTTATATTGAGACGTACAGCTCTTATATACGTATATTAAAAATCACAGCAAATATACCAAATAAGATTTTGTAACAAGAGATCTCTTTCAGCCAGCATATCTCCAAATAGCCACAAGGCACACCACTGAACACTTTCCAAAATAGTGACAGGTACAGTTGGTGAAAAGGGTGGCGTTCAGAGATCTTGCACCGATATCTTGATACTCTACGCATTTTGACAATATGTGTTTTCTCTTGAGATATAAAATAACCTCTTTTTGGCTTTTAGATGCCAAAAAGTTCAACATCTAAAAGCCATAAGGACCCATAGTTGTATTTTCTAAACTGCTTCCACCAGATGCACCAGCCAAATAATAAACAGTACTTGAATAAAAAAACTTGTAATAAAAAAACATAATTTTTTCCCTTCAGGAAAATCAAATTTATTGAGAACTCTGCATCCCAGGAAGTTCTAGTTGTAGTTCATCTTAAAACCCCTATTACTGTCCCTTACACTGAAGTGTCATAAATGCCTAATCTGAAGTGAACACAATATGGATGAGGAAGGTGGCTGGTCGCTGCCACTTGAAGGTTACGCAGGAATTCACTGAATAGAAGAAAGATAGCAGACAGATACGAAGAGAAACTGGTGCAAAGCAAATTTAACAGGTCCCATACCTGTATACATTTATTTTCATTATGATATAGGCAAGCTCTGCTTTAAAGGAAAAGTAAATGTTTTTCTTTTTCTTTCTGTAAATTTGCTCTAAACAGCCCCCCAGATTAATGTACCTTAGTCCCTGCTGCAAGTCTGCTCTGGTTTCTGGTTTCTGTGTTATCAGCAGCTTGTTTCCTCTGCTTCCTGGTGCAGAGTGAAGCCCAGCCCCTTAGTTTACTGAGCAGTCCATTTGCTGCTGTTCCACAATAGAGAGGAAGAGGGAGCCAGTGTTTCATTAGTAAGCTAGTTTCCCCAAGCAAAAGCTGCTACACACACTGCTCTCTGCTATGTCATAGTATGCAAATGATATCCTGGACTAGTCCAAGATATAAGGTCAGCTCAGAAAGCTAAGGGGCGGGGCTTCACTCTGCACCAGGAAGAAGGTGAAACAAGCTGCTGATAACACAGAAACCAGAGCAGACTTGCAGCAGGGACTAAGGTACATTAATTTGAGGGGCTGTTTAGAGCAAATTTAGAGATAGAAAAAAAAAAACGTTTACTTGTTCTTTAACAGACAATGTACAGCACAGCAGATAACTAAATATTTGAGTGCCTTGTAATGTTATGCAGACTCCAGCATAGCTTTGGTTTGATACCATTTATGTTAAAATAAGTAAATTTCCATTCTGTCTACCTCTGCTAGTTTTCTGTTCCTCTCTAAAGGTGGCCATACACTGAGAGATCCACTCGATGTCGCAAAACGTGCAGCTCTCTCCCCAATATGCCCACCTTGAGGTGGGTGATATTGATCTGATCCGATCGTGAGCCCATGTATCGGATCATAATGATGGGTAAATGGGATTTTTAGTCCTGTCTGATCCAAAGTCAGCCAGATATCAATAGGAGAAGCCTGTCAGAGGACCCCATACATGGGCCAATAAGCTGCCGACATCTTTTATCTGCCTGTGTATGGCCACCTTAACACATGCTCTAACCAGAGCCCCTAGGATCAAGTTCATGTATTTCATGTCAGATAAAAGATATTGGGGAAATGTAATTAAAGTCGCAAAGAGAAAAACAATTTGCACTAATGAGAATAAAAATGCACATCTCAAAATGTAATATTGTTCCTTAAACTGTTATTGCATTGCGAATTTTAATTGTGCACTCTTAAGAAGTGCTTGAAGGGTTCGTAATCTTTTGGAGCAAACACCAGTTTTTCAGTAAGAAGTTTTATAACACTGTAAAGTTCGCAAACTCTCTTCCACTGTTGGAAGTGGTCGCTAAACAGTTTCCGGGTTCGCAAAAGCTATATTAAATTTGCACAAAGCAAAATTTGTCCGGGCAGAGTCATAACTTTTCGCATTGCGAATAGTTTTTCCATTACCAACTTTTATTACGTTCCCCCACTAATACCTTGTGTGTCTTAATGACAAGGTTGCCAACAGGTTTTATAAACAAGTCCTGCACTGTATTCCTAGGACAAACAGATCTCTACACTTTGTTTTGGAGCATAGAGACCTGTGGTAATTTATGTATGTAATGTGTATCTACTGTATGTGCTGTGTGCAGAAGTCAAGGTAGATTGTGCAAGTTTTTTCCCCTTGGCACCTTTCATTATTTTATATATATATATATATTTATTTTGTATCACAGTTTGCTATGAGAATCATTCTCCTAAAATCCTTGGAAAACGGCATTGCTGCAAAGGTTCCAGGAAATAATGAAGCTAGCCTTCTTGACATTCTTATCATTCTCTACTACATAAACAACAATACCTTGAATCAGATTAAATCTATAGATTTCTTAAGGCAATGGCACACAGTGTAATAACAGGTGTTTTTCCCACAAGTTCCCTATATAAAAATCACCTGAAAATGTTTTTTAAGCATTTGCCAGGTGATTCTGCCTCATTTTAGGCAAATGTCCCCAAAAAGCACTTAAGCCTGCCAAATGTGGTAGGTAAAACATCTTGAATCCCTCTGATTACTATAGTTTGTTTTGCAAAGATTCTTTGGAAAGCAGAGGGACTTCAAGTCCCAGATTCCATCATTTCAAGGTGATGGAGGAATTGCATGAATCCAAAGTTGAAAGAGAATGGGAACTGACCCCTGCAGCACAATCAGACAATCATGGATTCCTTTCTATCTGTGAATAAGGTATGCCTGTGTACAAAATTACATACAGTATAGATGTATTAACTCGCTGTATCTTGGCACCCTGTAGAGGACTTCTTCTATCTGGATGCAAAGATAAACAACTTTTTAATTCTACTGTTTTATACATATACAGTAATAATAGCTACTTTGCTCTTTAGACAGACTTTCTGCTAGTGTGTGTTATAACTGCTATGTAGAAAATCCAGTCTATGTTATAATAGTTATATGGAGGTGGCTCAGAACGTTACTCCAACTTCATCCAACTATTGCAGGCACATAAGCTAGAGGGCATAAATTCATCATATTCATTACTCCTGCTGAATCTTCAACGAACTGAAGCAAGCATTTAACGTATTCAGGAAATGGTTTTGTATTTGTAATTTTCCACTTTGGTTTGCAGATGTCTTATGACAAATGAACCAGGTAACACCTATGGCTATGTAAAAATGATTGCCCAAAACATATAAATGTTTTGACATGATATCTCCTCCTCAAAATTGTACATTATCAATACAGGAAACTGATTGGCCGCTACAAGGTTTAGGGTAATGCCGCATGAGGAGATTGCAGTAATTTTGCTGTCCCAGAGTTTGTTAGCTCTGTGAGAGGGGGGACAACATGCTTAAAACTGCCCACTCCTTATTCAAAGGGAATTGACCTCAAGATCCCAGGACAGTTAAACAACAGATGCATAATATTTATAAATGAAGCCCACAGCGCTACGAAATATTTTGGTGCTATATAAATACATGTTAATAATAATAATAATAAGCACCTGTAACTTGACAGTGCCAAGCCTATCCAGCACTGGATTCTCTGGGCGAGCACCCCTAGGCTGCGCGGTCGAGGAGCTCAGCCGCACGGTCCTAGCGCCCAGACTAACGTGGGATGGTGCAGAAGCACCTGCGCACAAGTGCCCTTAGTACGGGAGAGCCGGGGAGCAGCGCATCCTCAGTGCTCCCTACAGAGCGGCGGGGCGGCATGCCGCCCCCTGAAAATATGCCACAAATCCGGGCCTGGGCCTATCCCAGTCTCAGGGTGGAGAAACTGCTTTCCAGTTATTAATAACAACAACAACCACCGCTATAATGGTTTCCAATCTTATTCATTTTCCGAATCAGGCTTCCATCACAAAAACTGAGACGTCACTGTGGTATGGGTGAATGGCAGGCAGGGGGAGGCAACGAGGCACCAAGGCAGTAAGGACAGGGCTCGGTTGTGCCTCCTGATCCTTAATCCGCCACAAGGAGCAGAGCATAATTTATGCCAGAATGCAAGTGCTGTGAACATTACATTCTTGCATCCCTTAAAGGAGAACCAAACCTGTAAGACAAAAAAACCCTCCCACGTGTAGACCCCCCTCCCTCCCCCCCCCCCCCCCCCCCCCCCCCCTCGGGCAAATGCCCCTAATTTTTTACTTAACCCTCCTGCAGATTCTTGCCACAGGAGTTCACAGCAGCCATCTTCTTTCTTCTGTCTTCTTCGTAAGTAGACCGGTGTTGTCAGTGCATGCGCAGTTGTAGGCGATTTCCGGATCCGAACCACAGTGCATATGCCGAAAACGATGGTCTACTTACGAAGAAGACCAAAGAAAGATGATGGCTGCCATGAACTCCCGTGGCAAGAATCTGTAGGAGGGTTAAGTAAGAAATTAGGGGGATTTTCCCGGGAGGGAGGTCTACACGGGGGGGGGAGGGTTTTTTCCTTACAGGCGTGGTTCACCTTTAAAGGAGAATTCAACCCTGTTATAAAAAAAACTCATACTCAGTACGGCTTTGAGGGGGCTTTTAGAGGAAAATATTCGGCGTGCAGCATCTTTTTGATATCGACATGTTTTTATAGGAAAGTGTCGGTACCATTTTAATGAATACTATAAATATGGCTAATAATTCCTCCGCCAAGCCTATTTTACCTCTCAGTCAAGGATATACACAATTCACAAATCAAATGGCAACAGCAGATCTTCTATTTGTAAGGTGGACCGGGAGACCGGCGCGCACCCTTACCTTTAGACACGCCAGTTCCCGGTCCCGTCGTCAGCATGTCCGCGTTTCTGCATGTGCATTCTGCGCCTGGTGTCACATGACGCTCGCGACACATGGCGGATGACGTCACAATTTGGCACCAAATTCCCTGCATTCTGCGCCCAAGCTGGTTTTCAGTTAGTCTGATCCTGCCTAAGCATTTTTCCAATATTGTCTACCTGTGTTTTGACCTATTGCCTGACTTGACTACTGCTTCTTGCCGCCTGCCCACAACCTCTACCAGAATTGACCACGAAAACTGCCGTCTGCCCACGATCTCTGCCTGAACTGACCATTCTTCTGTCTCATCCTACGGTACTGCGTTTTTATCACCAGCCTGTGTGTAGGATCTCTGCCTAATTCCGCAGCAGAAAGTCCGGGGCCCCAAAAGGGCGTCGTTGAACACTGGGAGAAGGTAGGGCTCTCTTACTTCACTTTTGCCCAAGCAGTTTTAGGGCTTCTAAGACCTGCAGGTCCATGACACTATTACACAGTATGTTAGTACTCTTTGATCCAAAGCTCTGAAAAAATATGGCATCTGTTTTCCTTGATGATACATTTTTGGATAACAGATCGCAACTTTACTAGTCTTAATTGTAGTTATCTAATTTAACTGAGAACACATTTAAGAATTAAAAACAAATTGTTTCATCTGATTTGTATATACTGCTTTGTGGCTAGCTGTTTTACCTCAGCAGAGTTCCAGCTTCATTTTAAAACATTTCCTATGTAGTTCATATTTGCACCATTTGTCTGTCAATGGGTTTCTGATCTACCAAATTTCCAGAACCTTTATGGCTTTGCTCAGTGTATACATAACTTCCTAATGACAAACAGGTTTACTGCCTGTATAGCATTGTGGTAGAAAGCTGTTTGTGTGTGTGGGCCAGAAGCACATATACGTTTTTCTACCCTTTTCTGCCCTCTGCTGTTGAAACATAATTATACATACCTTTTTCAGAAAATAAAAAATATCTATTTTATTCTCATTCGTCCATTTATTTTTTAACTAATAGTGCTGCTGAAAGACTTGCTAATAAAAGTATTACATAATTAGTGACTGTGTTTTATCTGCTCACCAAAAATGGAATGTATCTAGTGGAAAACCAGTTTAAATTTTTAGGGATATAACATTTTTAAGTTTACAGTGCTTATTGCTGTATATGACCTGGGGCTTTCCAGGAGTCTGTGAACAACAACTGCCAATAGCATCAGCAGCCAGGTGATGCAGTGTGCAGGGAGATAAAGTTTCAGATGCATGAGTAAGGATATTGGGGTAGAATTGCTAAGGCATATAGACAATTTATGGAATAATTTCTCTGGAATCCATTATCCAGAAAATTCCTGATTACAGGAAGGCTATCGCCCATACACACCATTTTATCAATATAATTTTTAAAAATGATTTCCTTTTTCACTGTAATAATAAAACAGTAGCTTGTACTTGGTCCAAAGTAAGATATAATTAATCCTTATTGGAAGCAATAACCGCCTTTTGGGTTTATTTGATGTTTAAATTATTTTCTAGCAAACTTAAGGCATGGAGAGCCAAATTACAGAAAGATATGTTATCCAGAAAACCCCAGGTCCTGAGAATTCTGGATAATAGGTACCTGTATTATTTAAAATATCCTAGTTCCATTTTTTAACATTACTGCTATTGCATTATATGTTATGGTTCAATAAAGTTGCCAAAAAAATGTTACAAAAGAAGCATTCTTCATAAAGTGGCTATTGGCTGGATTCATCCTACTCTCCATAGCATATTACCAATATTATTATCACTTTTAGCTATGGGGATATGGGGGCAATATTTATATACTGTATTACTGATCTTTAGAATCAAATGAGTTGTTCATTGTTTTTACCCTGTCTTCCTGTTCTTTTCACTAAGTTTGTATAATGCTACTTATATTGATGTATGCTTTCACTTCAGAAAGTTGAAGTAATTACTTTCACTGGCGTATACTAATGCAGGATGAAGAGCATGACACAACTGAAGTATCAATACGTTTACATCATTACGTCAATTACGTTTATATCATTATTTAAATAACAATATAGTCTTCAGCAATTGTCTGCTGTAAAGCTTAAATTCTATTTTTCCAGCTGTCAGAGGGCCTGATTTCCTAAAACACATAATTAATCTATGGTGCATCCCGTGTTTTTTCTCAAAACATGAGGCAAGATCAAGCCGTGCCAACAGGCAAGGTGTAAAGTGGCACTATAAATGAGAGAAGCGTAAAAAGAAAGCAAATTATTTCTCTAAATCTACTGTAAGCTACGCATAAGGGCCATGTATACAGTTTTCCAGGTGTGAGATCTGTAGAGAAAAGAAAACTTCTGCAGCGTTTGAACTGTATCCATTTTGGTTTTGAGGACACAGTACATGATCACTCCATGGAGTGAATTAAATAAACAAAAGGATTCTCCAATGATGATTTCCCACTGTAATCAAATCGTACCAGCAGACACAAAATTCTTTTAATTATCTGATTCTAGAAAAAATGTATTTGGTGCATCTGTTGGAACAAAGGAAAAGGATGTAGGGTGTCATTAAAAACTGACTGGACTTTCAGGGGCAAATTTACTAAAATTCACCTAAAATCCTACGAATCTATTCAAAATTCGATAAGCATTCGAATATCGAAAGCTTATCGAATAGTTTTAGGCTATCATTTTGTTCTGTATTCGATTTCTCTATGAATTCGTACGATCGGATACTGATTGTTCGATTTCACGGAAAAATCTTACTTTTTCCTTCGAGTCTCCGAAAAATTCGTACGATTCGCACGAATGAAGTGTTCGATCGTACGAATGGTATTCGAGCAGGACTTAGCAAAAGAAGCCTATGGGGGGTTTTAAAATTTTAAATCCTTCGATCATCGAATGATCAAATTATTGAATATACGATCATTCAATCTATTCGATAATTCGGTATTCGATGATCGAAGAGGCCAAATTTGAATATTCGAATATCCAAAAAAAATGTACGATCAGAATTCGATCGTACTTCAATCCATTCATGTGAATTTTGTAAATTTTCCCCTCTTGCATCAAATGAACAACTGGTCGTGAAGAGCTGGAGAAACTATAAGCAGTATTTATTTTATCCATGATGTTTCTGAACTTTAGCTGTCGCAAAATTTATAATTAACGATACATTTACTTGCTAATTTTAGATTTAACCCAATTTTATATAAATGATATGGGCAAATACAGAACTGAAAATACTTTGCATACTCAAATTTGAGCAATATCACTTTAAAGTGACATGGGGGCAAATTCACTGAAGGGTGAAATTTCACCAGGTAAGGTTCCGTCACAATTAACGACACTTCGCCAGACGTGAATTAGTTACCACTACAGTAATTCACTAAAATGCTAAGTAATTCACTTAAGGAGCAAATTTTCGCCAGCGAAGGCTCTGCCAAACTTTGTGACACTTGTTACCATGACAGTAATTCACTAAAATGCAAAGTTGTGTCCCTGTAGCCAAACGCTGGCAAAGTTTCACTAGTGTTTTTCGTCAGTGTGAGCATTTCATAGCGAACTTTCTCTAGTGTTCATTTCTGCCTAGCGAAACTTTGTTATCTAACTCTGTCATCTAAAACAAATGTGGCATGTCCCTGAAATGGTTGGAAAACTATTTTTTAAAAACTTTTGAAGGCAATCCGGCTTTGAAATATGAAAAAACGCCAGTGCTTTTTAGAACTTTTATGACTTTTCGACATACAGGATATGATGTCACTGACATAAGATTGAGGAGGGGGTAGCTTCATCTTATCAGTTCGCCATGTCTAAGGTGGCTAAGGAAACTCTGGTGAAAGTAACGGTGTGTAAAATGTGCACGTCAGTGAATTTGCAGAGTAACGATCACTTGCCTGAGTGAAACTTAGCCCGATGATAGGGCGCAAAACTGCGCTAGCGACGTTCTCTTTTGCTAGCTAATTGTCTTCTACACCTGTTAAATTGGCAATGTCCCTGTGGATTGGATTTATGGTCACCTCGCCCTTTTGTAAATCTGCCCCATTGCGTTAAAGGGGTGGTTTTTAGTATATTGTAGAAGGGCCAATTCTAAGAAACTTTTTAATTGGACTTCATTATTTATTTTTCATAGTTTTTTAATGATTTGCAATTTTCTTCTGTTTCTTTGCAGCTTTCAAATGGGGGTTACTGACACCATCTAAAAACAAATGCTCTGTAAGGCTACAAATTTATTGCTATTGCCACTTTTTATTACTTTCCACTCTATTCAGTCCATCTCCTATTCATATTCCAGTCTCTTATTCAAATCAATGCAGGGTTGCTAGGGTAATTTGTACCCTAGAAACCAAATTGCTGACACTTCAAACTAGAGAGCGGCTGAATAAAAAGCTAAATAACTATAAAACCACAAACAATAAAAAATTAAAACCAACTGCAAATTGTCTCAGAATATCACTCTCTGAATTATACTAAAAGTTAACGCAAAGGTGAACAACCCCTTTAAGGTTTCAGATTCAATTCAGACAGGAACTAAAGAAACCTGTATAGTATATAGTATATTTAGGCAAAAGTTGTGCATCATGTCTACATATCATTTTGAGTCATTACCCAGAACCTCTATTCCACCAGTCAAAACCTAAAAAGAACACATCTCTACTCTAATGTTACATACATTTACTCCACAACACAAACACACCTAAATATTGTGATTAGGCATTGCTGCCTTGTAGCACTGAACTTCTCAGTTTGATTCTGACAAGGACCCTATCAACATTACACTTATGTACTTTCCTGTGCTCTATTGGGTCAGGAAATAATGTGAACAATGAAAAATCTTCCTAAATTGTTGTGTGAGATGTGTGCTACATTAGAAACTCTAATTGATAGGATAAGGTGGGGCAGTCAGATTGGCAAAATTTAGGAACTTCAGATAACAACACTTACAAAAACAAACCTCTCAGCAAAGAACAATAAGAATGACCTTTAGGTAACATATAATGTACATTCATATTTTAAAACATAGTTTTTTAGTGTCAGTATCACTTTAAGGGGAAGATTTTTAAAGGTTGAAGTGAATATTCTAATTAAATTAGAATTAAAAAAATTTGAATTCTGAAGTAATTTTGGGCTACTTTGACTATCGAATAGCCCAAAATTCGATTCAAATTGAAAAAAGTTAGAATTTTGAAATACTGTCTCTTTGAAAAACTTTTTTATTTGATCGAAAACTGACCTATTCGGTTCAATTAGATTTTAATTAGATATTAAAATTTCCTTTAAAAAAATATGATGGTCACGTTTTTTGACTTTGAAATTCGACCCTTAGTAAAGCTGCCCTAAATCATATTAAAGTGAACGTGTTTTAAAGGACTGACAATATTATTTACTGTTACCCTGCACTGGTAAAACTGGTTTGTTTGCTTCAGAAACACAACTATAGGTTACACAATGCGAATAACCTTCCAGAACAACCCCCCACTAAGCTCATCTCCCACAATGTGGCAGAGCATGGCAATCACCAGTGCCAGTCTTAAACACATTGGACCAATTTGGCCCAATTGGGCCCCGCTCTTATGGGGTCCCCACTCCAGTGTGAGCTCTGATTCTTATTCCCTTAATCCCCCAGCAGCCCAGACTACCCCTAATCCAGATTGGCCCAGCCCCCCTCAGACCTGATTGGCCCAGGCCACATCTGAACCTGATTGGCCCAGCCCACCCCCAAACCCAATTCAACCAGCCCGCCCCGAACCCAATTGGCCCAAATAAGTGAAATTAATTATTAATGTTGTTTATATAATCCATGGTGCTGCACCAACACAGTTTACAGAGGTAACCAAAATTTGCACTTTTTTTTAGCGCACATAGATTAAAAAAAGTGAGGAAACATTTTCTCCCAGTTGCCCATCCCCAGCACCCTGACAGTGACCCTGTAGACAGACAGTTCCTTCTAGGGGGGCCCGCCAAAATGGTTCCGATTGGGCTCCGCACTTGGTATGAACAACCCTGGCACACACAGAGAATAGGCCAGGTATATTATGGCACACACAGAGGGCATAGTGCAGACAGAGTATGGTACGCAGACAGCATAGGGCAGGCAGAGTATGGCATATTTTAGTGGGGGACCTGTCTGGGTGCCAATTATTTTCCATTTTTTTTTTTTTTAAAAACACTCCCCACTCTCCACCACAGATTTCCATAGGAAATCCAGAGACGGAGGTGAGGGGTCCAATGAAGACTGCGGAACTGACATCACGCGCACAGAGAACGACATATGGGCTTGTTTAGGTCTGATGCCGCCCAAGGCAGAGGACATGGAAATCTAACAAGACCAGTCTAAAAATAGTATGTATGGCACTTTGTACAGTGACACAATGCCTGTACCCCTTCTACAGTCTTTGGGGCAAAGTCACTAAAGCGCGAAAATGTGCTAGCGACAGCAATTGCCAGGCGAATTTACGCAGCGCTACGCAAATTCACTAAGATGCGAATTTGCGCTCAGGGCGGTGACTGGTAGCGAAGTAGCGCTACCGTTACTTCTCCAAACAATGCGCATTTACGCTAGTGATGCCTAATTTGCATACGGCGCAAACTTAAATGTATAATAGAGGTGTATGTTACCGCCACTACATTACACTACACAAGCCCAGGAAATCTTTAATAAATAAAATAAAGTTGTCCTATTGCCCTAAACATGTGCCCACTGTATAGTTGAGTTGCCATATGTTAGGAAATGTAGGGGGGAAAAAAAATTTCGCTATTTTTCAGACTATAACCCTACAAAAGGTAAAAGATCCAGCGTTTTTTGGGACTTTTCAAGTCTTTTTTTCAAACTCCTATCTATTGTATTGAACTTCACCTGGTCTGACCTGGCGAAGTAACGTCTAGCGTGAGAGGTAACGTTCATAAAAATGTTAATCTTAGTGAATTAGCGTACTAACGTCCCTTCGTCAATGCGCAACTTCGTCTGGCGTAAGGGTGCGAAGTTGCGCAAGTCTATCTACTTCGCTAGCGAATTTTCGCCAGGGACACAGTTAGTGAATCGGAAAAGTTGCAAATTCAAGTCACGCTGGCAAATTAGCGCTAGTGTTAGACGCTTCGCACTTTAGTGAATTTGCCCCAAAATGAGGAGTGAACAGGTGAACAATGTGGATATTTACAGTCTGGGTCTAAGGTGTGAAAAATACAGAGGGATCACAAATGTGAATAATGCAGGTGATTGTAGCCTACATCTAGGTGTGAACAGTGCATGGGCCAGTTAATCTCAGTTACTCAGATATATTTTAATCTTACACAAGGTAAGCAGTCACAGCAACCAGACTTTAATAGGTGGGGCTATACAAGGGGGGCCCTCTGGCCACCAGTAGGACAACACTGACCTACAGTATCCCATAGTGCTACATTTTACATTACCCCACTAGTAACCAAAATATAGAGATGGAACTGTTGCTTGTTATTCCTGATGGATTGACAAATGTGACTGGGAAATGTAATTCTGCTTTTCAGCCATTATAGTTTTATTTTTGGCTCTTTGATGCTGTAAGTTTACCATTTGGCAAAAATAAATATTCAGTATATTTGACCCATCCAAAACAGTAGGTAAAAAAGTGAAAATCTATTCCAGAACATGCTATAATACTAAAAGTATCTGAACATCTGCCTGTTCAGCATCTTATTCCTAACCATGGGTATTAATATGAAGCTAGTTCTCCATCTGCTGCTAGAATCTAGTGTTCTGTATAGGCTTTGCACTAGAAAATTGAATATTATGGGTGGGGGTTGATTCAATTCAACAACAAAAGCAGGTTAGGGACTGATGCTAGGCAATCAGACCAGAATTGCAGTCAGCATTCCTATTTATTGCACGGGTGTTTGTGTTTACTGATGGGTTCTGTGCAAGCCAGACAAAATCATTTTACATGTAAGCAAATTAATTTTGTATGTTCCCTGCTCTATCCAAAAGGAAATCATGATGAAACAAAAAAATGTCTCTCCCCATATATGTTTAATTTATACACCCATTTATTGTAAAAACTGTGGAATATGTTGGCATTTTATAAATAAATATATAATAAAAATAATGGGTGCCACTATCAGCACTAAAGCAGAGATCCATGTGATGCAGTTGTTAATGCTTTAAATTTTTGGTTTAAATAATTGTTCAATATAAAAATAAAAACTTGGTAAATCGATGCTGTGCAATAGGCTGTGCAAAATAAAAACTGTTTTCAATATAGTTAGTTAGCCAACAATGTAATGAGTGACTGTATGTCTAACATAGTAGCTATATACCCGAACTGTTACTTTAAAAAGAAATTCTACAAAGGTAAAACAAAAAAAAACATTTTAAAGGATCATTTGCAGTCTAGTAAAACAATGGATGGTTTAACACAGTTGAAGTATCATGTATGTTTGTTCAGGAAGAATAAATAATGAACTTATATCAAAAGGGGGGTATATTTATTTTCCTGTATAAATGTAGGCCATAAAAAAAGTTTACTGCAGGCAGCCTAAATGGATCTGGGAAATAAGGGGACAGTATACAGAATAACCTACAATAAATGCCTAAATTATTATTTCGCTACTCAAGATTGACACAAATGGAAATTTGGCTGAACTAAGCCACTTAAAGCTTCTTCTATCAGCTGTCCTTTATTATTTTATTATTATTATTATTATTGTTTTTCCTTGGCATATCTGAATTTTATTTCCTGAGACTTTATTAGTTTTTAGTTAAAAAAAAAGTAAAAACTAGTGTCAGACTTTTCTGTGCAGTGTGCTAAAGAGTTGTAGACAAACTGATGTGGGTGGCCTGTTCTTTATTTTGGGAAGAAGTAATTTTAGCTATCCAATAGTTTATCTAAAGTTTGGATGTGTACATAGCCGTTTGAGTAACTGACCCTTCGGATTTGGTGATTACAATGAGTTGCCAGAAGGGCAACCTTATCTTTTGTTCATACTTTATATTCACTAAATCAAAAACGCCTCATTTAAAATACGTGGAAATGAAATACAATAGAATTTCTTATTTTCACCAACATAGCTAAACCTGTAACCTATTATTCTGAAATTATGTGTAAGAACAGTGTTTATTTAACTTTAAACAAAACATTTGACTTTTCATTTTTTCCACGATAGAATAGTATAAAGCTGGCCAATGTAATCTAAAATATATACAAAGTCTTTATTTTTATGCAAAGGTATTGCCTAAAATGATTATTTTTAATCTGTTGCCAGATAAACATAGAACTGTGTAACCAAGTCTTTATTTATTCCCTATAAACCAAAACTTCGATTTATTTGCCAGTATCGGAACACTAAGCAGCTAACATAGATAATGTACGACACCAGTTACACTTACCAATATATACGAATCAGCTATTAGTTTTGATGATTTAATAAGTTAGAAAACAATAGCAACAATGTGTCTAGGTCCTAAGGTTAATTGAAATTTAGCATCCACAAAGAATATTATCCTGTAAGTTTCATTCATAGCATGGAATGTCTAGCTTAGAAGCCCCCTGGGACTAAAGACCTACAATCCTTCAACTTAAGATTTCTTTCCCAGTATACTGATCAAATTCATTTATTTGGAGCTAATGACTGCATTTCTCCATAGGATACAAGGCTTATATTGCATTGCTAGATCCACTAAAATACTTTCTTAGAATTCTAGTCCTCTATTTTTAATGTTGGAAAGGATTCCAATGCCTGCATTTCTTGTTCTTAGTTTTCTATGGCACAAGGTCTATATTTCTTACTTAGGACCCACAATATACATGCCTTTCTTAGAAAGCAAAGTCTAAATTTCTTTGTAGGATCTAGGCCATACATTTTTCTCCAAAGGCTAAAATACTTTCCTAGGATACAAGGATAAAAAAAACTGCTAGCACCCAATGATTAAACCACTTTGCTTGCACTCAAAGTCCTTTATAGTAGTGGGACAGTTTGGATTTTGGCTTAGCCTCCAATATACACTGGCAACTAAGTTTCAACTCAAATGTAGATGAGCAGTAGCACATTTAAGGAAAACTATAGCCCCAAAATGAACAAATGAGCAACAGATAGTTTGTATGAAATGATCTGTGTGCTGCCTCAGAGATCACCTGACCAGAAATATTTCAACTCTACCTGTAAGAGGAAAAAGTGGAAGCAAAAGACAGAACTGTCTGTTAATTGGTTCATGTGACCTAACATTATAGTTTGTTTGGTATGTTTGTGTGCACTGTTGAATCATACGATCCCAGGAGGCTGGCTTATTTTTTAAAATGCCAATTTTCTATTAAGATTACCCATTGGTACATTCTATTAAAAAGTATATTATTATGAAAATGGTTTATTTACATGAAGCAGGGTTTTACATGAGTTGTTTTATGCAATATCTTTTTATAGAGACCTACATTGTTCGGGGGGTATAGTTTTCCTTTAAACCAGCTTGCCTGCTGTTACCACTGCCATTTCTACACGGATTGAAACCGTGGAAGAAGAGAGGTGATTGTAGCAATCTAACTAATAGTAATTGTTTAAGAGAACTTCACGCTTCCACATCCAAGTTACAGTATACATCCAAGTTATACAGTATTACACAGTAGGGTAGCTGTACGTATGTGAAACACTAATGCACATGTCTGCAGCAAAGCAGATATCTGATGAATCCTGCAAAAGCCTGATGTTAGATTATCTGACGATTATTCACTGACATGATTTGTTAGATTCTATTAACCTTAGAGAATAGTCTTAGATAGCACCAAAGAACATTTGACCAAAACCAAAGCTTAGATTAAATCACATGCTAAATGGATGATTCTAAAACCTCATCAAACACAATGTTATGTTGCATTAAATCTTGTAGTATTGATCTATTTTTCTGTATAATTCTGGAATATATCTGATACATTCAATTACATTAGTTATCTTGAAATCCTGAAATATCATTCAAAATAAGATTTTCTTTTCTTTGAAACAGGAAAAGTCACAGGCTAAGAGTTTAATGGAGAAGCAAAGGTAGAATCAGTGTTTATTTACTACCCATGGCTGGTAATCAATCTTATTAAAAAATTACTGGCCCATGGTTTTTTCTGTTATAACCACATTATATATATATATTTATA
>CM044441.1:84935568-84995734 GCA_024363595.1 Xenopus borealis
TGCTAAGGAGTGCGGATCTGCTTGGTTTGTATATATATATATATATATATATATATATATCCTACCTAATGTAAAGTATGCACAATAATCTTGCTTGCCAATATTTATTATGAAAAACTAAAAGTGGCTAAATATAGGAGTTTTAATTTTTTCTGTCATATTATTAAACTCATATGTATGAATCAGAAGAAGCAAAATGTTACTAGTGAGAAGCGTATACTATTTGGTGCAAAAACCGAATTACCCAGAAGGGTGCATGAAATTTAAGAACATACATTTTTTCATAAACAGTAATAATACAACATCTGGCAAAAAGTATTTGGAATAATCTTTTAGTATATAAGGGAATCACAGAACAACACTAGTGGTAGTTTTATATAGCATCCAGCATAGTCATAGCTACCAATGGTTAAGAAGCAGATGTCATGCTTGTATACTTTATTTTCCATTTTAAAAACTATACATGCAGGGCCAGGCCAAGGGGTACACAGAGTAGGCATGTGTCTAAGGCACAAAGCTGTGGGGGCGCCAGGCACATACCTTCTCTTCCTCTGTTACCCCCTAGTCCGGTCCCCAGTCCCCGCTCTGGCCGGTGTGTAGCACCGCTGTTTTTATTGCCCATGCACATATGGGTTCTTTGTGCACAATTACCGCGCATGCACACACACAGTTTTATGCGCATGGTTTTCTGTGCGTGTGCCTGGGGGGAGCTAGTACTGGCCCAATGCTTATCCATAGCTTTGATGACTGCAGTGCCACTAGGGAGCATAGTGTATGTGTATAACGGCAAGGTACTGTTAGCGGGTATGTTGTCCCCATATACAGTAATAACTATGTTCTTGGTCAAGATTGTCCAAAAGCTAAGATGCATCCTATTTTGCATGGGCCCACTATGGTGGAATACTAGGAAAATATGCAGCATTGTAGATTTAAAAAAATGGATATTGTGTTGTTTGCTTTGCAGTTCCTTCATGAACTTTACTTAATACAAACAAGTAAACAGGCCAAAGCCAGCAAGCACTGTCAAAGGCAGGTACAACTTGAAGGACAAATACAATGAAGGTTGATAGCATGCAAAAGCTGTATTCTTATTCTAAATGTTCTAAAAACTTCAAGAAATAAAAGATAGAAAGCAGCTAAAAACAAAATTATAAATGTGAAATGGTCCTAAAAAAGTAGGAAATACAGAGCATTAAATCAGTATATATGCAAATTATAAATGCAAGTTATACACTAAATGGCAGTGTGTTGGGAGTTTCCTTAAGTGAGAAGGATCTTGGGGTTTTTATAGATAACAAGTTGTCTAATTCTGGGCAGTGTCATTTTGTAGCTACTAAAGCAAATAGGGTTCTGTCCTGCATAAAAAAGGGCATAAACGCAAGGCATGAAAACATAATTATGCCTCTTTATAGATCCCTAGTAAGGCCTCATCTGGAATATGCAGTGCAGTTTTGGACTCCAGTCCTTATGAGAGATGTAAATGAGCTGGATAGAGTGCAGAGATGTGCAAATAAACTGGTTAGAGGGATGGAAGACTTAAATTATGAGGGTAGACTGTCCAGGTTGGGGTTGTTTTCTCTGGAAAAAAGGTGCTTGCGAGGGGACATGATTACACTTTACAAATACATTAGAGGACATTATAGACAAATATCAGGGGAACTTTTTACCCATAAGGAGGATCACTGCACCAGAGGCCACCCCTTCAGACTAGAAGAAAAGGACTTTCATTTGAAGCAGCGTAGGTGATTCTTCACAGTGAGGACAGTGAGGTTGCCTGCCGGGTGATGTTGTGATGGTTGATTCTGTAGATGCTTTTAAGAGGGGCCTGGATGATTTTTTGGACAGACATAATAGCTATGGGCACATATGGTTTGTGTGAAAGAGTGGAGATGTGTGTGTGTGTATGCTGGGTTTTAATTTGGAGAGGTTGAACTTGATGGACTTTGTCTTTTTTCAACCCATTTTAACTATGTAACTATATAGTGTTGGTAAGGTTTGTGCATCAAATATGCATCAGCTTTTCCAGCTGCACAAGAGAAAACCACACAATCTCTTTTACTAAACTGACTCAAAATGCTCTACAGCACAGTCTATAGTAGAAGGTGATAAGTCAGGCTGTCCTGTATCAGACCCAGGTCTGTCAAAAGTCATGTAAGAGGAATGCGTATGCTTTGAAGAGTTCCTTGGTAATTGTCTGGTAATTGCAAGAGAGAGCATAACCATTTCACCACATAGACCCTAGGAATAAAGCAATAAACAAATGTTAACTGCTTTAAACTACTTCTGTGGTGTTACATTCATCTATTAATAAAGCATGAAAAAATATATGGTGCAGTCGGATGAAGTAGATTTGGAATTAATAATGGCAATGTTGTTGATGATATAAAATAAAATTCATATCCAGTTTCACATTAGATGAACCCATTGATCAACAACCCAATTTGTCAGGCTCACCCTTTAATGCTGTCACGAACGTCGCCCGGAGCATTTCCAGGAGCTCCGGGCGGCGCGTCTGTCTCCCTCGGCGACGGATCCAAGATGGCGGCGCCCATAGCCGCCACGTGGTTACGGCGCCGGCGCGATGACGTCACGCGCAGTGGCGCCAAATTCAAAAATAAAAGAACGCCGGAGACCCAGGTTCAATGCCCTTATTGCCTGTGATTCCTGTTATTGATCCTGTGCCTGTTCCTGGACTTTGATACCTTGCTGCCTGCCTATTTGAACCCCTGCCTGGACCTGACTTCGTTATTGGATTTTCCCCTGAACTGTACTTCGCCTAGACTCGCTGGAAAGGACTTCCTCCTTGATCCTGACTACAACCCCCCGTGGGTGCCAGAGGCCCCCCGGTGACAAATGCATCGTGAAAAGAATGTCCTCTTAAAGGAAATAAAAACTGGGTAAATAGATGTGCAAAATAAAAAATGTTTTCAATATAGTTAGTTAGCCAAAAATTTAATGTACAAAGGTTGGAATGACTACTTATGTCTAACCTAGCAGGACATAACACTACCTGCTTTTCAGCTCTCTTGGTTTACACTGACTGGTTACTCAGTGACTTGAGGGAGGGCCACATTGATCATAACTGTTGCTTTTAAATCTGAGCTGCATGCTGGGGAAAAATGGCAAACTCACTGAAAAGTTATGTCCCAAGTGGCCCCCCTTCAAGTCACTGACTAACTCAGATTTAGAGAGCTGAAAAGCAGGAAGTTGTGTTGTGTTCTGTTATGTTAGACATCACTCAAGCTTTATACATTACATATATATATATATATATATATATACTATATTAGAAACATTTTGCACAGCCTATCTATTTACCCAGTTTTTATTTTTACCCTGAACGGTTCCTTTAACTAGAAGCAGGGTGACTGGCTGCTGATGGAAGTAGAAGGAAAGCATGTTAATTTTGAGTATTTATTTTACACTTTAGTTTGCTACCTCCATGCTCTGGCAATGGATGGCAGAAAACAACTAATTTTGACAAGCATTGCTCCAAATCTTTGGTGCTGAAATCTTGGGGTCCGAGTTAGGCTAAACATATCCAGTTAAATGTCAGTTATGGACCTTATATATATATATATATATATATATATATATATACACTATATAGGGTATATATGATTTATTTGTAATAACCCTAACAATAAAGATCATGTGCTGGTCAAGTGAATACATCCAGTAAATAGCATTTTATCAAGCACATCCCAAACAAAATTGTGGGGGCTGTAAAGTACAGGAGACAGGACCAGGGGCAGGTCTGGTGCACTCAGGCCTAACAACATTTTTCTCACCTAAAGTATTATTTATGTCTTAGTTTTAGTAAAGTGAGACAGTAAGAGATCAAAAGTGTCTTTCCATTTACAGTTTATATGTTGCTCAATAACCCATTAGAGTTTCAGCAAAATTCTCTTATGAAATGTAAATTAAAAAGTATAATAGATAAGAGTGTTAAAATGTTAAAATAAATAACATTACACATGCATTGCCATCATCACCTTATACATTTTACCCACATTGCAATGAAGTCATGGTTTAATGATCTCTATATTTCCTAACTGCAATTAAAAGAGCACTGTGCTATATACATGGTATACAGTGCTCTGTTGGATGAATATGCCAAAATGTATTTCAATTAATATTCCCAAGAAATAAATCATGAAGACATTTAACTTTAACCACTTTTTATATTTTTGTTCAGCAGCTATCCAATGTTTCAGTGGTTTCAATAACAGACTGAAAGAGGGCATGAACAGAATGATAAATAATAAAAAAATTAAATAAATTTGATGCCTCACATTATTTTGCTGCCAAGGACAGTGACCCACATTTGAATGCTGGAAAGAGACATAAAATAAAGGCAAATAATTAAACAACTATGTTAAACAAAAAATATATAACAAATGAAAAGTTAAAACTAGTACATGCTGTGACATGCTAAATGTTAACATAAAGGTGTGCTACACCTTTAAAGTAAAATGAGCTGCACAGTATTTCCTCTGCCACTATTTCTCAGTACCCATTGTGAATGCTACAGTTACCCACATTGGTGCATATTGTTCTATGTAATATATCTGCTCACATCTCAGCATACAGACAATAGAAACACCAGAAATTAAATCTTATTCTTATCATTTCTGTACTCAAAATCCCGTTTAATTAAAATTCCATCTGATATAGATTTCCACTTGTCATGTAATAGCAATAGTGGAAACAGCAAAATACATTTAAGCCTTTAATACAATAAACAATAATATAAATCATTTTAAAACAAAAGTCCTTTATGAGTAATTTTGAAAACATTTCTCCAATCATCCGAGATGACGTTTTCGGACAGGTGTTAGCTGAAAATCATAGAGGTGTGAAAATAAGATCTAATCACAGTGGTATCATAAAGCCACACCGGCAGGTGTTAATATTTCATGTTAGAAAAGTAACTGGAGGTGTAAAAAGTTGTAAAACAGCAGGGGAAAAGATGTTAAAATAACATTTTATGCAGCTAACAGATGGTGTTTCAGGCCACCTTCAATGATTAGAGATGGATGTTCTACCTTGACATAAATGGTCTCCTTCACTCTTCTTTCAAATCTTTTGTCTTCTTTTTCCAAAATATGTGCCTTTCTTTCCTCGGAAGTAGTCCTTATCCATAAAGGAGATCTAAACCCCCACACAAATAAATCCTCTGAGAACTTTTGCAATATACATAATTGAATAATTAATGAATAAATAAAAGAATAATTGAGAGGCAAACGCTACTCTTCCTCCAGTCTAAAAAAGCTGTGTTTGCATGGCCTTATACATTTCTGAAAATAATCATTCAGTAAATAAATCCAGAGGTTTGTCTGACAAAGGTCAAAACTGGAAAACCATACCAGAGGAGAGTGAATCAGAACAAGGATGAACAACCAGTTAAAGGAACAGTAACACCAAAAAATTAAAGTAATGCAAATATTATGCAGTGTTGTCCTGCACTGACAGAACGGATGTGTTTGCTTCAGAAACACTACTTTAGTTCATATAAACAAGCTGCTGAATAGCAAATTCTGAAATTCAAAAAAGGCTATATAGCACAGGATAAATAGCAGATAACAGATAACATTATGTTCTACATAGCTTATCTATCTGCTTATGTAAACAATAGAAGTGTTTCTGAAGCAAATACAGCAGCTTTACAAGTACAGGGCAACACTGCATTATATTTTTATATAAACATTTACATTTTTTGATGTTACTGTTCTTTTAGGGCTCTTCCAGACGAGGAGATTGCAGGGAGATTTGTTGCCTGCGACAAGGCATCGGATCGCCTTTTCTGAAGAGGAGCAGAAGCAGAGTATCTGTAAGTTTTTTCTAAATAAAGACTTTGCAAATTTAATGTGTATTGCTGTTTTTTTTTCATAGTGACAAACAACATTTTTTTTAAAACAAATTGTGTTACTGGTCCTTTAATCTGAAGAGGATAACTTGGGGGGCTTGGCAACACATAGATTTTGCCATCACTATTTCAATTATTGACAGTTGAAAAGCATTTTCAGGATGTTGCCTGCTGTAGAGCAAATTTATTGTGGGCGACAAATCCCCCAGTTAGCCCTTAGAAGATTGAAGGGGTGGTAACAAACAATGAGATGCACCTGTAAAAAAGGTACAGCTGTGCCTAGGAAAATGGACCTGCATAGCACATGCTTGGGAACAACTGATGCAGGAGCAGGCATCTTGCCATTGCAGCACATGTAAGGCGAAAGAACCACAGAAGAAGGCCCTGAGCTTCAGCAAGGTAGCAGGCTGCATAATACAAGAACTTTTATTATAAAAAATAAAGAACATTTAAATACCTCTACAAAGGTTAAGTAATTTATTTGTTAAAGAAGTGGGTAATTTGTTTACTGCATGTACAGTTATGGTCACACAAACAGTTCTGCAGTCAGTGAATGAGAAATCCCATTCATTAAAGGGGTTGTTTACCTTAAAATTAACTTTAAGCATGATACAATTTGCAAATGGTCTTCATTTATTTGTGGTTTTTTAATTATTTTAGTTCAGCAGCTCTCCAATTTAGAATTTCAGCAGCTATGTGGTTGCCAGGGTTCAAATGACTGCTTCAATTAAAAAACAATTGAAAACTTGCTAAGAATCCATTGTGTAAAAAAAGTTTAAAGGCAAACTATCCCTTCAGATGTACTTACACCCAAAGCCATTCCTTGAACTTCTGTATAGTTGTAATCAGAGCTGCTGCCTTCACTCTGGTTTTACATGGTATTGGGCCTATTTATTATGCTGTTTTAAAAGACATTCGCAAGAAAATGGCATAAAAAGCTGTGCAGAATAAATGATGAATTTATCAAGGTGTGTGTTATTTTATAGCATGCCAGATTTGCCGCATTTATTTTACAAAGAAAAGGTGCATAAAAAATGTACGCCATTTTTACCGCAATGCCTGCCGATGTGTGGTGAATTAGTCCACCCACAAGAGCACTATACAGCCACCAGTTGCAAGAATATCACAAAAAAGATGGGTGTAACATCTTCTGTAACATCTCCAATTTGCTCACTGGACCTCTCCCATTGACTTATATAGCAATTTGGCAGGTATTAGGCGGCAAATAGTCGAATTTTAATTCTAAATGGCCAAAGTATGATAAATCTTAAAATTTTTAAAAGAAACACAATCAAGTTTGCATAATTCCCTAGTGGAATTCGACAGTGTACCTCTACCCTTGACTTATACAGTAATTTAGCAGGTTGGTGAAATACTCCTCAAATGACAGATGTTCACATTAGTTAAACACATTCCAGAGACCTCTCCTTACCCACTCTAATTTTTGTCCAGCAGTGGGAGAACAGATCAGCAGCACAGCTGGTGATGCACTTCTGCACCAGAGGTTGCAACAATCTGTAGCACTGAAGTCTTTTTAGGCTGGGGACAGACAGGGAGAAGGAAATTCGGGGAGATTGTCGCCTGCTAAAAACGCCAGGCGACAGAATCTACCTCGAATCTCCCTGTCTGTCCCCAGCCTTAGCCACATACTTTTCTATTCCATTAACGGTTAAATAACTCTGCCTCTTGTGAAGCCAAATTAAAAACAAAATATAGCTGAAAATAATTGTTATGTCTCTATGTTCAAATGATAACACTAAAGATCCCAGTGGCTGTGACCTGCAACAATGTTGCTATATTACTGAATGGCACCTGTGCTAGTTGCAACAGAGAGACAACAGAAGGAGCTGGTTACAATTTGAGTTAGATTAATATGTCCCTCTGAGAAACTGTTAACTCCTCGGCTGCTTATTCCCTCCAATCAGACATTCCCCATGGTGCTGATCAGCCTAGAGTTCACTGGCACAAACACGCAATGGAATCCACACCAGACAGAGCTGTTTATATGCACACCAATGAGGTTACTGCGAGTGGCAACCCCAATGAGAAATCAACAGAGCGGGGATGAACGAGCGGCAAGCCCGTAACAAGAATCAACAGAGCGGGGGATGTGCGAGCGACAAGCCCGCGACAGTGAGGCAGACAGAGCAGGAAGTATTACCGAAGCCTGCCGAATCTCCTAAGAGATAACACGGAGCGCTGTGCAGTCTGTACACGCGCTCAGCATAAATTGAACTGGCAGCCGCGTGTGTGTGTAGAGAGGCTAAAACACCTCTGCCTCTTGCAGATTGGCTGCTGTCACGTCACAACGTTCCTCCTGCCTCGCCTCTGCCTAGTAACTCCTGCACTGCCGATCTGCTCCACGTCAGCCCTAACAATAATACCAACACGGTACCTTAAAGGGACAGTTTATACCTTAAATTGCCTTCGCTAAAAATTAGCACATTGAAGGACTTATCTTCTTTCTCTTGTTTTAATTTAAAAAAAACCACATCCCATTTTTTACTATTATGAAGCACTAATATGAAAGTTGGAAAGTTAAATTCCACATCCCCCTTCCTTTAATGGGGTAATGGAGCAATTTGTTCAGAGCTCCTTATCTGCCTTTAAATAAACAATCATCTCCCTTATCTAAGCAGCAGCCTTTGAGCAGCTGTTATTAGGGGCTACTTAGTGGACAGTTTAATTGGTTTTCTCAACTACTAGTTCCTTCAAATTCATTGGGACCAGAGGTACAGAAATTTGTTTAGTGCCAGAAATAATGGAAACCATATAAATATTACTAAATTAAAACAATTGGTAAAAAAATGTATGTGCAGCTCAAGCCCTGATCATTCAGCTAATGATGAAAAGAGGAGTTCAGTATGACTTTAAAGGACAAGGAAAGTCTGTTTGACATTAGGATTCAGAAGATAAACATACTTAATCAGTGCTCATGAAATCACTCACTTTGATAGCATTTAGCTGTGGCAGTGCTTTACTTATTAAAAAAGCATAGGTTATGTAATAAAAGGCACTAAGTTTGCCATGGGGCAGTAACCCATAGCAACTAATCAGCAGGAAGCATTTACTGCTCACCTGTTTAAAAGCAAACATCTTATTGGTTGTTGTGGGTTACTGCTCCTGGGCAAACGTAACACCTTATATTACATATGAGCTATGTACACATATGAGGTATGTACACAATGGGGTATATACACATTGTATTATGGTGTATATAATCAGAAAAAATATACAAACAAAATATGTATATATACGAAAGAAAAGTTAGTAAGTCCTTTAGTTTTATTTCCTCCTGCCGATCCTTCCACAGTCTCCTCACTGGATGTAGAGAATTTCAAAAGCTAAAAAATGGATCAGCGCCTAAGGCTGCGGGGAAATCAAGGAAAAAAAAAAAACTATATAGTGTAGTAATTGAAATAACTCATTAGACACCCAATTGTGTAGTTGGATTTACAAGAGCTGTTTAGGGGAGAATTCCCTTTGGGGTCTTTATCTGTCTCCACAAAATCACCCCAAACGTGCTCCAAACAATTCCAATAATGTGGCAGGAGTGCCTACTTACAAGTAGGGATGCACCGAATCCAGGATTCGGTTCGGGATTCGGCCAGGATTCGGCCTTTATCAGCAGGATTCGGATTCGGCCGAATCCTTCTGCCTGGCCGAACCAAATCCGAATTTGCATATGCAAATTAGGGCCAGGGAGCTAAATCACGTGACTTTTTGGCACAAAACAAGGAAGTAAAAAATGTTTTCCCCTTCCCATCCATAATTTGAATATGCAAATTAGGGTTCGGATTCGGTTCGGTATTCAGCCGAATCTTTTGGGAAGGATTTGGGGGTTCAGCCGAATCAAAAATAGTGGATTCGGTGCATCCCTACTTACAAGACCAAGTCTTGAGGCCTCTGTAGCTTTTGAAATTATGGGGTATATAAACAAACTATCCAGTGAGTACTCGCACACCCTAGTCCTCCCGAAGATATCCCTGGTGCACAGCAAGATGAGGAAACGGCAACCTCACAACTCCCACAATCAGGGACGTAACTACAGAGGAAACAGACCCTGCGGCTGCAGAGGGGCCCAAGAGGTATAGTGGCCCCACCAGACCTAAATAATGAGCAATTTCAACATATTATGGCAAAAATAGACAATCTCTAGATATTTTGGGGGCCCTAAAATTAATTTGCTGTGGGGCCCAGTAACATCTTGTTACTCCACTGCCCACAATCCATTGCTCCTTCACGTGAATTAACTTCACTTCAATCCAACATGCAGCGCTTGATTTCTCCTCCCTGCCTTCTATAGGAGATAGGGAAGGAGGAGAAATTGAGCGCCGCACGTAGAAAGCGCATGCAGAGAATCGGTAAGTAATTTCTTATTAAAAACTTTAAAAGATTTATATCTGTTTTAGTTTATTTTCGTTAAAAAAACAAATTTAAAAAAATAGTGTTCTTTTAAATCCCCTATAGCTAAAAGTCCCCATGCGCCTACTCCAAATGCTCAAACACTCTGTCACATATAGGGGTTATTTATCAAATGTCGAGTTGTTTTTTCCACAAACAATTCCATTTTTGAAAATCGATTATTTGAGTTTTTAAAAAAAACCCAAAAGAAACTGGAACCTGGATATATCTTTAAATCCGAAAAAACACCACCTAAAACCTGTCGAGGTCATGCAGAAGTCAATGGCAGAGGTCCCTTGAACCATTTGAAGTTATTAACTGTTTAGGTTTCAGGACTCGATCGAGCAGAATCGGTAAGGTAAGAAAAACGCTCGATTTGTTTTTTATTTGATAAATAACCCCCATTGTTATTTATTTGATAATAACCCCCATAATTTCTGCCTATTTTTTTGATGACAAATATATATGGTTGTTGTTATTTTTTAGCTAAACAAGACACATTTATCACTGTAATAAACAGAGCACAGTTAAAGTTCTGCATAATAAATTTTATGCAGTTTTAATTCACGTGAGATTATGTAACTTTATTCACACTGTCCCCCACTGTATTATAATTGTGTTCTCTTTAAGGTAATATTTTGCATGCCATGTTCAGACTATTTCCCTCATTACTTAGCTGTTTAATCTATTCTTTTAATTTTTGTACTTGTTCTTTTGTTTTTGTACTACTCGTGAATTCAAATGTACTTAAAATAAAGACAAAAAACAAAAAGAATTGCACTACAAGTGCAACAACAAGTAAAAGCTGCAAAGTTTCTATAGAAGTCACTAGGAACTAACTCAGAAGATTTCAAGCAATTTCATTTTTTCCCAGTTTAAAACAGTCAAGATGTTCAGTGTCATTGAGAATAAATGGAACCATGTGACTTTTTTTCATAAATATCTATTGCTCAGGAATACAATTTCTCCTGTGAAATAAATGTTTGAGGACCCCTTTAAAATTATATTATGTCAGCGGAACTCTTGAACAATCTGGAACCTAAAAGTCTCCCCAGGTTCTCCAGTTGAACAGCCCTCTACTACAATATACATTAAAGTGGTTATTTATTAACAATCGAGTTGTGCTTTCCCCCAAAAAAATTAAGTTTTTCTAGGGTAGTTTCAGTAAAAACTAGAATGTTTCAGGACATTCAGAATGTTTCAGGATAAAAAAAAACTAGAATTTTTCGAGATTTATTATGCACTGGAGCTACAAAAACTTGAATTCGAAAGTTCATGTAGAAGTCAATAGCAGTAGTCCCTTGAACAATTTGAAGATGTTATTATCCTTCATGATTTTCGGGGTTTTTTGGGTGGTCTGTGCTGGAAAATATTATCATTTTTCGCACGATTGCATTGATTTGAGTTTTTTCATAAATAAGCAAACACTCGAGTTGTGAGTTTATTTGAGGTAGAAAAAAACTCGACCTTTGATAAATAACCACATTTAACTGTTGAATATCTCTTTTTTCGGGCTGGGAAATAATGAGGTAGAAGTGAATTTCTCAAGGCTTGAGTTGTTGCTTATTCAGGTGGCTCCAAGAAATGTGCACAGTTTTTAGCCTTCGTGATTTGGGGTTTTTTGTTTGTTTGCGCTCAAAAACTTGATAATTTTGAGCTATCTGGGCATTTTTTTGCCAATAACTCAATCAGTTTGAGTATTTAATTCCCCCCCCCCCTATAGTACTGTTGCGAGTTCATTTACATTTGTTTTTCCATAAATAAGCAAATATTCGATTTGTGAGTTTATTGGAGGTAGAAAAAACCTCACAAACCATACAAACTTGAGCTTTGATAAATAACCTGTTGACTATCTTTTTTCGGGCTGAGAAATAATGAGGTAAAAGTGAATTTCTCAAGGTTTGAGTTGTTGCTTATTCAGGTGGCTCCAAGAAATGTGAACAGTTTGTACTCTGAATGTTTAATAAGCTTAAAACATGAAATATCTAATGCGACTTGAACTCTCTAGTGTTATTTCATCACCGTAAAAGCAAAGTCTGAGAATCAGTCATTGCCTTGGTTTGAATGTGAATTCCAGCTTGTAATACCCAGGCTAGATGTTTCAGGAAATCTGTATTAACCTATTAGCATGCAGTTTTCCTTGGAGTAGAGCCATCTTCACACTGAGTCTGATTCTCTGCTCCAAGTCTTCCTGTCACTGTTCCGTATCCTCAATCTAGCCTTAGGCAGCCTTTGACGGATCTCTAGCCATTTCCTGCATTCTGCACTTGCACTAATTGAATTTTTGGGTGGCCTTGCTTATTTATTTTCATGGAAAGCACTGGGTTATATTTTCATGCCATTTTCTCAGCAGTACCGCATTTCATTCTCAAACACACTGTAAGAAAAGAAGAATGACAGAAGAGTTTGGAGAGCACACCACAATCTTTTCTATTGTGTCAGAAGTTAAATGGCAGGGTAATACAAATGGTGATCTTGAAAAAGTGTAATAAAGCTAATACATTTATAAATCTAAAATTAATGGAGGTTATTGCCATATTTAGGGTTTGTCTTCCAAAATAACAGTAGTGACACTGCATATGTTTTATGGCAGGTCAGGTACAGTAGCATGTAATACAATCCAACCCTTTTCAACATCTCTTCACAACTAGAGGGGATAAATTAGCTACTTTTAAAGAGCATAGAAGTGAAACAAAACATTTTATTAATAGATAATCAACATTTCTACATTTATTCTAGAAAGGAGAGTATCAAATGTGTTTTGCTAAAGCTCATAATGTTTGGCCTTTTTTTAATATGTGGTATGACATGCAATTTACCTTTGTCCAATGATGTATGCATTCATAGCCTAAGGGCAATGGCACACCAGGAGATTCTGGAGGGCAATTAATCTTTTGTAAATGCTTTCCTATAGGCAATAATGTGAATTGCTGGTGGTAAAACCCATGTGTCGCTTCAGTCTCCCAAAATCATTTGAAGTATCATCTTGAGGCAACTTCACACAATTTTGGGAAACTGAAACGACTAAAAGTCTGAAAGAGAATCTGACACCAATAATCGTTACATTTGTACTCATGTTCACTTTTGTGTATACTGTATTAAAATATCTAACACAGTAAATAGTGAATATGCATGAGTTACAAATGCTTTTCTTTGTATAGATGGGTATAAATAATATATGCACAGTAACAGACAGATGCCAATCATGTCAGATACTGCAACCACAATAATGTAATGGGCTGTATTATTTGCAATTTCTCCACCAACTTTTTTCCGCCTGGCAGATAAAATTAGCCTGATTAAAGTTATAGTTATATCTACAGCAGAGCATTCAGACCAAAGTCTAAGTTAATTTTCTGAAACTTGGTTATATAAAAGGAATAATTAGTAGTGACAAAACTTTTCAAACTTAATGAAAGTAAAGGAATAAATGCTGTAGAAACTGTAGAAAGTTTTAACAGTATTTAACAGTATCACATCTTTATTCAAGAAAAGAATGGCAGTCACAACTTTTGCATGATGACTTGGACATTCAAAGTTCTGTTCCTTTTATTAAACATTTTTAAGTATTTACAAGTATACAAACTATCACTAATCTAGAATTTCTCATTTTTATTTGTAATTAATGAAGTGGTTTTGTTTGGAGTCAAGATCTATGTAAACATGAGTTCACAATAAAATTTAAAGAGGGAAAAAGTTAAAAATGTTCTTATTATAGCTTTGGCAACATCTGGAAGAAGTATGACAAATGTATGTTTTTTCATGAAGTACTAAAAACATTGCCTGCCAGGAGTTCTGCTCTAGTTCAATTGATGCTTTTAGTACAAAGTACACTTTGCTGGATCATGATTTGCCAAGTTGCGAATTTACATTTTTTTTGCAGATACTTAATGGTTAACTAAATTATACATTCAATAATTACCTGTATTATGTGATTAATAATGCATGCTAAGCATGAACTTTAAAACAGAAATATTTTATTTAGAATAATAAAGAAAGAATAACTGATGTGATAATTGTAAATAAAGAGACAAATATATTTATATTAAATACATTTAAGAAATGTAGCTCAATCATAGCGTGTGCCAGAACCTTAGGAGTACAGTAGTTCCATCTTTTGGCAGTTACAGATTAATACAATGCAGTGCCTAAAATAATTTAGGCACAAGTATTTGCCATACATAACAGTATTATGTGAATGTGTAGTGGCTGCAAGTGAATAAAAGATATAGAGGGAATCATGTGTGCTATTGCCATTTAAATTACCAGTAACATCATTTTTTTTAAATTTGTTTGTCCCTAATGAAAAAAAACACCAATACACATTTCAGTTTAAATTTGCATAGTCTTTATTAAAGGACCAGTAACATCAAAAAATGAAATAGATTTAAAGTAATAAAAATATAATGCAATGTTGCCCTGCACTTGTAAAACTGCAGTGTTTGCTTCAGAAGCACAACTATAGTTTATATAAATAAGCTGTTGTGTAGCCATGGGGGCAGCCATTTAAAGGAGAAAGGCTCAAGTTCCACAGCAGATAGCAGATAAGCTCTGTAGAACATAATGTTATCCGTTATCCATTATTTATCCTGTGCCATTGCTACTCAGCAGCTTTTTTATATGAACTATAGTAGTGTTTCTGAAGCAAACAGATCTGTTTTAACAACACAGGGCAACACTACATGCTATTTTCTTTACTTAAAAACATTCATTTTTTGGTGTTACTGTTCCTTTAAGAAATAACTTACCAATACTTTGCTTCCACTCCTCTTCAGAAAAGGCGATCTAATGGTCGTCTGTGCCTGTTAGTGAACTGGCGATGTCCCTGTGTATAGGATTCCTACAGAAAAGTCACTAGCGTTAGCCACTTCACCCTTTAGTGATTTTACCCCATAGTGTAATTAGATTCCAACTGTCTTTTGAATTAACTTTATTGTCTGCTTGCCCCGAACTTTTGACTTTGAAGCCTCTAGCTTTTTGAACCACAGGTAGTCAGGTAGCCTTGGACCTGGTGGGAACACAAAAAATGGCTGATTTACTAACATAGGTGATAAACTAAACCACTTCATATACCCATTATAAATAACTGGGACAGTGCTATGCAGTTTATCTCCTCAACAATTTATTTTTTTAAATTTCTTAGACATTAAACTCTCTGTGGATCTCATGCCATTTTCTGCACCATAACCTTTGGGTAGATATAAAATAGATATAAATATAAAATTATTTACAATATGGTTTCAAGAGAATAAAGTAGCATATGATCAAATAAATCATTTTCATTCATATTTTGCATTTCTTGTGCATGGACAGGATTTTGCATATCATTATATAAAAAGATGCCTAGGCTTGATAGAAAATAACTTGTGGATTGAGTGGTACAACTCTGGATGTGAAAGGTTATGGGTTGGCCTATTAATCATGGACTAACACTTCACAAAGTTCCCAGTTATTCACATGGTTAAAAACCCTCGAATTCGACCATCGAATTTAGAGGGAACTAAAATCCTTTGAATTAAAATTCTAAGGATTTTACCACAATTCCATCGATCGAACGAATGATTGATTAAAAATAATTAGAACGATTCGAATGATTTTTTATTCGATCAAAAATAGTTAAAAACAATTCGGTAGGTTGAATCGGGCGCACTAGGCAGTCGAATAAAAATTTAAAGGGCAAGTTATGTTGAATATTCGATTAGAATTTTATTCGAATTATTCAATTCGATCGAATTTTCAAAATTTGATGGTCGAAGTGGTCTTGAAAAATATTCGAAAATTTTAATTTGAATCTTTTTGAAAATGTTATCGAATTTCGAATCATTCATGTGAATTTGATAAATCTGCCCCTAAAAAGAGTTTTTATTTGACAATAATCTGTCATTTTTAAATGATTTAAAATGATTACTGGTTACATCTGTTAGCAAGGACATACATTAATCTTTAATGAATATTAATGTAATTTTAGTGCTACCACAATATGTTAATTACTTTAGCGTGCATACCAAATGCTGGTTTGCACCTTTGGATAGTGAATTGTTTTATCCTACAGCAAGGAGCACATTGAATTCTCTTTTTCTCTAAAAAAAAAATTCATGTTTTTCCTATTTTTTAAAAAAAGTTCTAAAAATTTGAGATTTGGGTTTTTTTTTCAATTAAAGAGATGACACCTGAAATTAAACTCTTTTTTACATCCAGTGGCGTAACTACCAGGGGAGCAGGGGGTGCGATTGAACCAGGGCCTGCACCCCTGCAGGGTCCCCCGGCAGATCGTGCCATGCTGTAGCCAGCTGCAGTAGGCTGCAGCCGATAAGAAAATCAGCACGCCGGGGGTTGGGGGGCCACTGCATGGCTCGCACCTGGGCCCGCCCCCACCTAGATACGTTACTGTTTACATCTATTATAATATTGGCTTTGAAAGCTACTTCTAGCTTTGCCATAAAGTATTTGCATGATGCTTTTACATTACCTGCCTGATCTCCCATGTTCCTGTATGAGGGGGCTGCCATATTTGTGCAGCAGGAGTCCATTAGCATTAGAAACTGTAACCAACAGGCAGCCAGGTTGGCGAAGTCAGAGAGTCAGGCTTAGGAACTTCAACTAACATTTAAAGGGGCAAATTTACAAAATTCACATGAATAGATCTTAGTTCGATCGAATATGATCAAATTACGATCGTACGATTTGATCGGATATTCGAATATTCAAATTTGGCCTCTTCTATCATCGAATGATCGGATATTCGATAATTCGATGATCGATGGAATCAAAATTTTAAAATTCTTCAAATGCCTACTTCGCCAGATTGAACCTACCGAATTGCAATAGAAGCCTATGGGAACCCCCCATAGGCTTCTTTGGCTAAGTCCTGCTCGAATACCATTCGTACGATCGAAGCGTGCAAATCGGACAAATTTTTCGGAGGAAATTTCACGATTTTTTCGCGAAATCAAACGATTAGTATCTGATCGTACGAATTCATCGAGAAATCGAATATAGAGCAAAATGATAGCTTAAAACTATTCGATAAGCATTCAAATATCGAATAAAATCGTAGGATTTTGGGTGAATTTGCCCCTTAATGTACATTCATATGTTAAAATTATTTAGTGTCAGTATCATTTTAAGGGGCATATTTACTAAGGGTTGAATTTCGAATTTATAAAACTTTGAAATTCGACCATCAAAATTTTTTTAAAGGGCATTTCCGATCGAAAATGGACCATTTAAATGCATTGTTCGATTCGGTAGCTTTAAGGTGGTGAAGTGTCGAATTCAAATTTTTTTAAAGAGACAGTACTTTGAAATTCGAAAATTCAAATTTTTTCAATTCAAATCAAATTTTTGGCTATTCGATAGGCTAATATTTTTAAATCTATTCAGACTCTTTTTTTGCTAGGAATGGTCTGTTCATTGTTTTATTTGCATCTTTTACTAAATTCCATGACATGTGTGGTTTTAGAGTTTGTGAGTTTAGTCATGGTTTCAAAAACCACTAAAATAGAACCTTTGATAAATAGGCCTACTAAATAGGCCTCCCCATTTACCCTGGGCAAACTAGTAGTGGCAGAACAGAAAAGCCATGTCTTTTGTAAAGTTTGAGATTATTTATAGGACTTGCTCTCAGACTTCACAACAGTCTTTCTTTGTGATGTTTAAACGTACAATTCTAATGCTGATTATTTAAAAGCTTTATATTTTGGGCCAAATCAGTTTTTTACACAGTGCAAAACATTTGGTCTATTCCACTACATTTCATTGCCGATGTCAGTAATAGTATTTTTTGTAGTAAACTGTAATCATAAACCTCTGATATTGTAGCAAGTAACTTTGTAAATCATGTTGTTTTATGCTCCCTGAATACTTAGGATTGTCGTTGTTCCAAAGACTTTCTGTAACTTAACATTGCTCAACCATTGTAAGCTACAGATATGAAATAAGCAAATATTTATAATTGCAGAAAATAATGAATGCTTTCATGCTCTGTTTTGAAAAGCACAACTTCTGGGTCAGCAGTAAAGAGACTCACTGGATCTCAGTGTGCTATTCTTAGCCAGAAAAGTATGAGAATTGTCTTGAGATTCTGAGGATTATTTAATAATACAAAAGATTTCATTTTGTTTTTGATGTGCTATTCTGGAGTTTGTTCAGGAAAAAAAGTTTAAAGAGTGGTGGGATAGTTGATCTACACCCTTATGAAGGCATCCTGGTTCTGGGAACTGAAAGGGATACTTCTGAATAGGTAAAGATTTCCTTCTTTTCCAATTATATAAAAATAATTTCCCCTGCGGGGGAGTGGCCAACATGGCAACTGCACAGACCTGCTTATGCAGAGCTCCCAGAACAGCTCATTAGTCAGACCCTAGCCAGTGGCCTAGATTACCAGGTGGTATCAACTCTGGTCCCAGTGGCTAGAGGAAGACAATCTCTACAAAAAGAGGCCAAAAACTAAGCTCTAGGGCCAGCACAGCACAAACAGAACCTGCAGCCTAGAACCACTCTGGAGCACCGGACTAAAGTAAGCACTAAACAGAGATGTGGCCAGACCAGAAGGGTGGCTCAGATATGCGCAACCACAGCACATTAATAAAATTATAAGCCAGAGGCCTAGAAGAGGTAAGCACCTTTGAGCCCTGAAGACACTCCCTAAAGTAGTGTGTCAACGCATCCATAAGCCCCCATAACCCCAGAGAAATATCAAGGTGTACCAAAGGGGAATTCCTGGGAAGTGGGAAACACACAACCAGCACCCTAACCAGCCAGACTGGGGCAGTAACTAATGAATTTGGGACTAAATATATAGCAAGCCCAGGGACAATAACAATACATAAAAACAAAGCTGCAGACTGTACAGAAGCTGTGCATCCACTGCCCCAAGCACAAAGAGCCACAGTGCCCCATAGAGAAGGAGCCTAACAGACGCTATGGCCTAGGAAGCCCAAGACCTCATAAAAAGGCTAAAACTAAGGGGTGAGGCTAATTGCACACCAAAATGGAAGCCTAAATCTAAGCATATGTTAGTGCACATCTTGCTAAGTGAAAAATAAGCATAATACAATGGGTAAACACAGTAAATTGAAAGAGGGTATGAGAGATACTCTGAAACAGCACAAAATGACGGAATCCCAAAAACTTATGAAGAAGTTTCTAAATCCAGCGGAGCGAGAATGTGCTCAAGAGGGACCCAAGAGTTCAGAGCAAGCTGAGGCGATGACCAAGCCTCTGCTGATGACTCTACAGTTTCGGAGGGTAACACGTTTGCTCTCTTAAAAACCTTACAAAGATTTAGTAACACAGATCAAAACTGGGCTAAAGGAGGAGGTTGCAGATCTAAAATCAGAAATTGAGTCATTACATGCCAGAACTGAGACCATTGAAAATCACTGGAAATAGAACAAACGGTCAGTACTCAATGTCTCCCAAATACAAATCAAAGACATCCAATCCCTAACTTGCAGAGTAGAGGATCTGGGTAACAGAAGGAGACAATGCAATTTATGTATATAGGGCCTTCCGGAAACAGTAGAGGCAAATACCATTAAACAGACAGTGACCTCATTATTTAATACAGTGCTAAATTTACCCAAAACCAACAAGATACATATTGAAAGGGTTCACAGAGCACTCAGACCAAAGGGGCTCCCATCTGACAAGCCAAGAGATGTCATATGTTGCCTACTGCAGTTCACAGTGAAAGAAGAAATACTTTCTAAAGCTAGGCAACAGAAGCAGGTCAAAACTGAGAGGGCAGAAATCTCCATAATGCAAGACTTATTATGGTACACCCTACAACAAAGGCAACTCCTCAAGCCCCTAACAAACTTTTTGAACAAAAGAAAATTTTGTTTTGATGGGGATATCCATGTAATATATAAGCCACTATTGCAGAGAAGACACACACACGCCTCAAGATATACACACAGGCCTGCAATGTGCCAAAACTCAACTTAAGACTCAACTCAACGTTAAGCAACAAAACACTGGCACACAGGAATAACTTGCAGGTAAAACCTTGCTGGTTTATTGTGAATGCAGCATGCAACGTTTCGGGGTAACCCCCTTTGTCAAGCAACAAACTCAACGTTAAGACATGGTGGCACCCAAATAGTGGAGTGCTCCTCTCGAAACGAAAGGTGGCTGTTATAGTTGGAAGACTGAACTGCGACCAGGACCTTGGGATATGTTCTGGGTTTGGGATACGAATGTAACCGATAAGCTGCGAGTGAAAGGTATTAACATTAAAACCAGTAGGGACATTAAAAATAAAAGCGCAGAGGTGTTAGGGACCATTTAATTACATATTGAGTAAGGGGGTAAAGTTGGCATTACTTTATGCCATTAATTCCTCCTGTCCTTGTTTATGGGATTTTCAAGAAAGTTAATCCCTATGAAAAATGTTCCTCTAATGCATGACACATTCCAAATTGCAACTCAGGGCTATACATGGGATATTCATTCCACAAGTGTCTTTTCATGCAGTAAAAAGAAAAACAAGTGTCCCGTGTAGTCAGTAACTCCTACATTGATCTGAAACTGGTGCTTAGGTAACTATACTATTTATCTGCTATTGCATTACTGAGCTACAGTCACTAAGGTATGTACATTAGATGCATCCCAGTTTAGAACTTATATCACGTCAACTCCACAGGTAATAATATGTATGTAAGCTAATAATTTTACTTCTATGTTTCCTTTTAATAAAGAGATATCCCAAACTTCCAAAGCTGGATTATGCATATTGGTTTGACTGTGGCATCAATAAGACAAAGAGGCAAAACAACTATTCACTTCCTTCTCACTAAACAGCCATATATGGTTAAATTATTCTTCTGCACTGCTCGATGCAAGATAACAGATGGCTTCTCCTCCTGCCTGCACTTCAATATGGTATCAATTAAATACCAGCTCAACAGATTTTGTTTTCACTGCAGAGCAGACATTTGTTAGTGTATATGAAGTTAGTATATTCTAGGTATTCAATGATAAGACTGTTGTGTTAGGGTTTTTGGAAAGACATGGATTTTTGATTGAGTCCCTCTAGTATATTATTATGCCTATCACAATTTAAAACTATACCCCCAAAATGAATACTTGATCAACAGGTAGTTTATATATTAATTAGCATATTAAAGGGATCCTGTCATGGGAAGAATTTTTGTTTCAAAATGCATCAGTTAAAGGGGTTGTCCACCTTCAAACAACTAGTTGTTTTCAGATAAATCACCAGAAATAATGACTTTTTCCATTTACTGTCTATTTTCTATTAGTAACCGTTTTTCTAATATTGAAGTGTAAAGTGTGATTTTTCACCTTCTAAAGCAGCTCTGGGAGGGTGGGAGTCGCCAACCGTTCTAAACGCATACATTTAATGGATACATTTCTTATCTTTGTCCCAGCTGAGCAGAATCTCTGGCTTTCATTACAGGCAGCTGTTAGAATTGATACAATAGTTGCTAATACTCCAGAGATGTTGCTCTGAAATGTATCAATTAAATGTTGCAAAATTGAAACAGTTTAGAGTCTGCACCTGAATTACTGAGCTGCCAGACTCCAAACACCAGAGACACCAACATTCAACTTTAAACTTAGATTTTGGAAAAACAATAAAAAATAAATAATGGAAAGTAATTGAAAAAAAGTCTTTATTTATGGAGAACAATCTGAAAACCACTGAACAGAAAAAAAGTGTTTGGAAGGAGAACAACCCCTTTAATATTGCTGTTCCAGAAGAATTCTGAATTGAAATCCATTTCTCAAAAGAGCAAACAGATTTTTTTATATTTCATTTTGAAATCTGACATGGGGCTAGACATATTGTCGATTTCCCAGCTGCCCCAAGTCATGTGACTTGTGCTCTGATAAACTTCAATCACTCTTTAATGCTGTTGGAGTGATATCACCCCCTCCCTTTCCCCCACCCAGCAGCCTAACAACAGAACAATGAGAGGTAACCAGATAACAGCTCCCTAACACAAGATAACAGCTGCCTGGTAGATCTAAGAACAGCACTCAATAGTAAAACCCATGTCCCACTGTGTACTATTCAGTTACATTGAGAAGGAAAAACAACAGCCTGCCAGAAAGCAGTTCCCTCCTAAAGTGCTGGCACAAGTCACATTACCGGGATAGCTGGGTAATTGACAAAATGGCTAGCCCCATGTCAGATTTCAAAAATGAAATATAAAAAAATCTTTTGAGAAATGGATTTCAGTGCAGAAGTCTACTGGAGCAGCACTATTAACTGATGTGTTTTTAAAAAAAAACGTTTTCCCCCTGGAACATATACAGTATTTAAGTAATTATTGCCCTTTTACATCTCTTGCCTTGAACCACCATTTCATGATGGTCTGTGTGCTGCCTCAGAGATCACCTGACCATAAATATTTCAACTCTAACTGTAACAGGAAGAAGTGTGGAAGCAAAAGACACAACTCTGTCTGTTAATTGGCTCATGTGACCTAACTTTATAGTTTGTTTGGTATGTTTGTGTGCACTGTTGAATCATACCATCCCAGGGGGCTGTCCTTTTTTTTTTTAATAGCTATTTTCTATTTAGGGTGACCCAATGGCACGTATTTTATTATGAAAATGGTTTATTTACATGAAGCAAGGTTTTACATATGAGTTGTTTTATGCAATATCTTTTTATAGAGACCTACATGGTCCAGAGGGTATAGTTTTCCTTTAACTCAGTTCCATTACTGTCTATTGTAATTTGTTTTTCAAATCAAACACACCCATTCTTTCTTTTGAAATATCTATTTTAGGGAACAGGTGTCCTCTTACATATTAAACATGTTACTGATAAAGAGGAAACTCTTCTAAGGATTACTGATTAATTATTACAATATTAAATGTGTTTGTAAATCCATTATTGGTTCTAAAAAAGTGACTGGCGAACAGACAAAAAGAAACTACTGATTAGGGATGCACCGAATCCAGTATCTTGGATTCGGCTGAACCCCCGAATCCTTCCCAAAAGATTCGGCCAAATACCGAACCAAATCCGAATTTGCATATGCAAATTATGGGTGGGAAGGGGAAAACATTTTTTACTTCCTTGTTTTGTACCAAAAAGTCACGTGATTCCCCTCATTGGCCCTAATTTGCATATGCAAATTAGGATTCGGATTGGCCAGGCAGAAGGATTCGGCTGAATCCAAATCCTGCTGAAAAAGGCCGAATCCTGGTCGAATACCGAACCGAATCCTGGATTCGGTGCATCCCTTCTTCTGATTCAGTTTTATTACTAACTTATTCCTAGGGATACTAAGAGTAACCAAGAGTACCAACAATCACCTTGCACAAAAACCTGGTTATTCAAAAATGTGTGCATGGGGGGTTTCCAGTTCTTAAGTACCTATTAACCAGTCATTCCTCAGTTCCTAAGTGTTTCAGTGACTGACCCTCTGACATCAATACCCACTGGAACAGATACAAAGTGTTCTTAATTTTTTCTGCACACATAGAGCAGTGGTAACTCAGCCAAGAAACACCAGGTCCCTGGTTCAACACTACGCAGGATATTACAGCAAGTGAATGTTTTTTTTTTTGGATAGAGCCAATTATAATTGATGGCTGGTTGAAAATTCAAAAGAGGCTACAATTTGTGAAATTTGTGAAAGGTCTAGGACCAAATCACAGAGCTCAGCTGTTTGATAGGCACACCACAAGAAAAAGGTAATTTATTTTGTTCCCTGGCACAATTCAGAACTCTGAGTAGGAAACAAAAAATTATTATACTGTTTGTCCAAAGATTGGAGTGGAGGATCAGGCCACAGTCCTGAAGCAAGCCTCTAAGCAGGAAAAAAAATTATACTTAGTCAAATACTGGGATTGGAACCTAAGGTGATCACAGGTATTCGTGTTAACCACCAGAAAAAAAGTATTTTTTTTCTTGTTCCTACACACAACCAAGACATGTGAGCAGAGAAACAAAAACAAAATTTGGAGCAGAGGCTATAGTGCTAGCAGGTACTTAGTCAAATACTAGAATTGGAACCTCTGGGTGCTCGTAGGTATTCCTGTTAACCACCAGAAGAAAAGTATTTTTTTCTTCTTACCACACACAATCAAGACATGTGAGCAGAGGCTATAGTGCTAGTGGGTACCATGAAAAAAAGGTTTTTGTTTTGTTCCATGGCACAAGGGACAATAGTCTTTTTTCAGGAAAAATATGTAGTTTTTTCACATAAATAAATATACATCCCAGTGTCCAATAAAGGATACCTGATTACATTTAGCCAATCTCATCCACCTATTTCTAAATTATCTCTTGTTCACCAATTATCTGATACCAGAGTAAACTAAATTAAAGATGTTTAATTTCACCTAATATTTCCCCAAAGTTGGTCATTTTTTGTCCATTGTGAAAAACGTGGGTCTAGTGTGCACAAAACACAGGTTCTCTGCTACAGTAAAGTAAGCCCAAGAACTTGATTACTTATGGACAATTTCACCCATTGTTATCGCTTAAAATTGGTCTTCTTTTGTTATCTTACCCTTATTTACACAAAAATACTAGGATGTCACAGTAAGAAAAAACAGCCAAAAACGTTTTGTCAATTTGACCCATATTATTAATTTTCTCCCTACATTGTGATAATTTAGTCCTTCTTTTTACATAAAACACTGGACCGGAACCTGAAAAAGTTGACAGTCTGCTTGTAGGTAACCATGGGTGACAGCTGGTGTGATCAATCTGCTCTTTAAAATAGGGGAACCCCTGCGAACACCAGTCTTCACTGATGCCCTTTTTGGAGGCTGTAACTTTCTGCATGCAGTGATAGAGAACCTGCCTACTTTGGAGTTAGGACCAAAGTTAACATAAAGTAAAAAATGACTTTACTGGCTTGTTTGCTAAAATGCAGTGGGTCCCTCTGATACCACCATTTCAAGATAGATGTTTAAAAACTTTAAAAAAATAAATAAATAAAAGTATGGCAAATTTTACCTATATTCTTCTAATTTGACTATTGCTTTGATAAAAAATCTAGCCCTTATTTGCACAAAACACATCACCATGAAAACAGCCTTAAAACTAGATAGGTATATTTATGCAATATATTTTCCTTAATTAGCACTTTTTCTCCACAAGTCTTGACAAATCTTTCACATAAACATGTGGATCCTCAGGTGTCATTGTAAAAAAAGGTTAAATTTCAGTCGTATTTTGTCTAAATTGCCCTTGTTTGCAAAATGAACTCTGGAACTCTCAAGAGTACACAAAAAACCCTGAAGATTACTCCGTTTGACCTGACCCTGGTTTGCAAAGAAACATTTTGGAGTAGTGTTGCTACCTGTCCAGTATCTGACTGCCCAGTCAGTAATTACAAACAGCGGTTACATTAGTAATACATTAGAGTCCTGCAGCGGGTAGGGTACCTGTGGGTTACCCGCAAAATCTTGTAGTACCCTGCGGGTTGCATTTAGATGTTCCGGGTGCGGGTATAGAAGAGGGTCGTTGGTTCTGTGGGTTTGCGGGTTGAGGGTCGGGCCGCGGATCTTCTCCATAGCGATTTTTACGCCTTTTTTCTGAGCACGTCTACTACCGATAATGTAACTTCCGGTTTACAATGACAGCACTTCCTGTTTTATTCCTTTTTTTCTGATCATGGCTACTTCCGATGAAGTCACTTCCTGTTTACAGTGACAGCACTTCCTTATTCTTGATGGTCAGCGGGTCTGGGATGTGGACAAGGTTTTTTCGGGTCGCTGTCCAAGCGTATAAGAATGGGGGTCACAGGTCCGGGCCCCAAAAAATGGACCCGTGCTCTACTCTATATATCCCGCCCTTCCCCAGACACTCTCTTCTGCCTGATTACCCCTTTCAAGTATAGATCCACCTCTGCTCAACAAATTTCCTTGCTATGCCTGTCAATTTACCTGCACCCTGCAAGTGATGCACCACCCTGTCAGAGAAAGGGGGCAACCCTACAGAATAGGTGCTGGTAACAGTATGTATTATTGGCAGGCAGTGGCAAAAATATTATTGTTTTCACAAGGGTTGACAGGTTGGCGGGTTTCCTGTCAAATTGGGCTGGTTTTGAATTGTAGTGGCGGCTTTGGACTTTGATTTAGGATCCTATCCTGGGGGAATTTCCTCTAGATAAGCAAAACCATAATTGGGTCTAGAATGAGGTATTTCTGTCTTGTTTTGTATTATTAACATTATGTTGGACCAGAACCGCTACTTGTAATGGATCAATGCTCCGTATTCTGGACTGCAGGAAATTTTGCCAGAATTTTGTTTCACATTGCAACTGAGATCACCCATAGTGAAAAAATACACTGAACAAGTCAACCACAGCGACAGCTTTTGCAAATCCTAATCCACAGCATTTGCTGCAGCATTTTAACTTCAGTAAAGTTAAGCCACAACAGTTATGCACTTTTCTATAGAAATGTGTCCCAATTTACAGTGAAAATGTAAAAGTGCCCTCTTTAATGTAGAAAAGTTATTGGAAAATTACAGGCAATTAATTGATTTGATACCCTTATTGTTTTACTTTTCTTTTTTTATTAAAGGAGATATATTGTGTAAAAAATAAGAATGTACCAGAACATTAAACTCATTTAGACACAGGGGCAGATTTACTAATGGTCGAATTTCGAAGTGAAAAAACTGCCAAATTCGACTATCGATTTTTTTAAAGGCTATATTTGATCAAAAATAAACCTATTTAGTTCGAATAGGTACGTTTTTGCTTGAATAAAATTAGTTCAAATGAATTGTTCGATTCGAATGATTTTTTTTTTAAAGAAACTTTGATTTTCCAGGACTTTCAGAAAAGGTTCTAAGAGTTCCCCCATATGCTACAATGGCAATTCAGCAGCTTTAAGGTGGTGAAGTGTCAAATTCAAAGTTTTTAAAGAGACAGTACTTTGAAATTTGAATTTTTTCAATTCCAATTGAATTTTGACCTATTCGATGGTCGAAGTAGCCCAAAATTAAAAATTTTATTTTATTCGAAAATTCTCTTCAACCCTTAGTAAATGTGCCCCATAGAAGAATTGTACTTAAAAAAGTAGTGTTTCAGTCTGATTTATTGAATATTTCTTTTAAAAACCCTAATAATCCTAATGGTCCCTTCCACTTCCTGCTCCCTGAGTTCCCAGGCTGTGCAAGGGAGCCAGCTGCTCTCAGCTCACTGCACTGTAGGACAGGAACCAGCAGCTAGCAGGACCTGATAGGGAACTGAAGCCTGTCTGTGCTTGTGAGACTGCAGGTCTGTGATTGGCTGTCCCCCTCCTCCTATGCTTCTGGCAAGGACCATTAGGACACTCCCACCCCTCTTTTGAAACATTTTCACTTCCTGGCAAAAGGTGGTGGCTCTGAGCAGAGGGAAAAAAATAATTGTAGTTAATTGGCAGTATATTAGATGAAGAGGCTGGATGGTTCAAATATTGTTGTGAACCACAAGTAAAACAAATCCTCTTCCAAGGCACAAGCTGAAGCTATGCAAAGAAAAAAAAAACATGCGGATGCAATATTGCACAGTCCAGCGAAAAAAACCCAACAAAGTGGGCGTTTTGGCCCCTGGCACAAGCATAAATTCCACAGAGCAAAATAAAACAATTTAATTTTAGAAAAATAGTTGGAGCTAAGGCTTTAGTGGCAGAGAGGGCATGGCTGGCAAGTGGCACCTACAAAGAAAAAACACAGCCTTTGCTGAAATGTCCCGAAAGAGTAACAGGAGACAGCAGAGAAGATAAAATTAGTGAGGGAATAATGAACAATTTTCTAACAACTCCCGACTGCCCGAAAGTGGAAGCGCGTAGCCTCATCGCGCAAATATACGTAGGGTTGTGACATCACATTCTCGCGAGATTAGACGTGACGTAGGGAATAGAATTTCCGGCAGGAACCAAGGAGCTGTCTATTACCGGCGCTACGGGACTTTTTATCAGGAGTGCGGACTGTTCCGCGAAAAGCGGCACTGTGGAACGGTATGCCAGTGTGAATGCCTGTTCCACCTGATGATTGAAGCACGTGATAATACAGAGGCCCATCATTAGAGACATCACAATCAGTGATTATTTTTTAAATAATTATCTCCCTGGGCGTAACCCGTAGCAACTAGCAACCTGCTACTGGAAGACAAATGAGAGACAAATAATTGTTATGCCCCTGGTTGCCATTGATTACTGAAGTAGTTAAAAATTGCTCGTTGAAAAATGATTAAAGGAGCGCAGCTATTTTTATCTATATGGCACTATCATTGTCAATTGACTTGTTTCCTTCATTTATCCTAGTTATGTATAGAAATTCACTTATTCCAGCAAATATTACAATTTATCTTTCTTGAGTGGGAGATATGTCTGTGTTGGGCACCCTGGAAATTCTGATTTATGTACCCCCAATGGTAATCTCTGTATGCCTTGGTTATCTGGAATAGACTGCTTTAGTTTCAATTCTGTAGCTTTATGACAGTAATGCTGGCATTCATTTTTTTATCTGGGACCTGAGCAGAACTGTCATTTTCTAGAAAAAAAGGTCTTTGCTATGATGTTACACTGATTTCCTTGTGGCAAAATACTCCGTTAAAGAGGATGTAAACCCAATAATAATTTGCCTAATAAAAAAAAAAACTTTGCAACTTTCCAGCATAGATTAATAAAGGTTTTAAAGATGCCATGAATATTTAATAGGAATGCTCACCTTTAAAAAAAATAAATAATTACATATAGACTTGGCAATTTAAACAATATTTACAAGGCAGTTTTATTAAAGGATCAGTAACATCAAAAATTTTAGTGTTTTAAAAGTAATACAAATACTGCAGAATGCAGTGTTGCCCTGCACTGGTTAAACTGTTGTGTTTGCGTCAGAAACACTTAATACGTTTATTTAAATAAATAAATATTAATATATTTAATAATATTTAATATTATTTATATAAATAAATATTAATATAAATAAGCTGCTGTAGCAATGGGGGGCAGCCATTCAAAGGAGAAAAGGCTTTGGTTACACAGCAGATAAGTTCTGTAGAACATAATTCTTTAACCTGTGCCATATCTCCTTTTTTCAATTTCTGCCATTGCTACACAGCCGCCTGTTTATATGAACCATAGTAGTGTTTCTGAAGCAAACAGATCTGTTTTACAAGTGAGGGGCAACATTACATCATATTTTCATTAAGTTAAAACACTTCAATTTTTTGTGTTACTGTTCCTTTAAAAACTATAATTTTTCATTATACATGTATGGGACCTGTTATTCAGATTCCTTGGGGTATATTTATCAAAGAGTGAAGTTCCGCCACTAGAGTGAAATTCCGCTCTCCATTCATTTCTATGGGATTTTTAAAGGCGTATTTATCAAGAGTGAACTTTCACTTCACCCATTGATAAATATGCCTTTCAAAATCCCATAGAAATTAATGGGGACTGGCGGTATTTCACTCTAGTGGCAGAACTTCACTCTTTGATAAATTTCCCCCCTTGGGACCTGGGGTTTTCCAGATAACAGGTCTTTCCATTATTTTGATCTTCGTAGGCTATAATAAATGTAAACAAATGTTGTATGGATGTGCACACTCAAAAAAACTCTCAAGATATACAAGGGGTAAATGCAAAAAAGTTTTACTTGGTATATTAACAATCACAGAATAAATATCAAGTATCACAATGCAAGATAAATCACAGCAAGAATAGTGCTATACATACCCCTTTGGGACAGATAAGGCAAAAAAGTCAAACCACAAGTAGCGAATACACAAGCCTCAAGTGAGAATACCCCAACGTTTCGGCACCAAGGCCTGTGGGGTGGGTGGGATGTTTTTAGATTCTGATGTATGTCTTTGTTACATTTTAATTGTTGCTATTGTATGTCGTATTTCAGAATTTGATGGATTACTGCTCCATGTGTGTATCAGGGACATAAACACCGGGAATTAGTTGAATGGGATACAAGTCCAATATGAAGATGTATGACCCATAGTTGGATTATAGAACTATTAAGTGCCATCTTTTGGACAGAACTTGAAAAATATGCACTTCTTTGGTGTGGTGCAGGACACAATATGGGCTTTGCCCTCCTATTTTAGATATGGGTGGTATATGAATGAATTTTTCTTATTTGATGAATAGGTTTAGGTTAATGAATTTCTCCCACATATGTACACATAGGGGCTATTATAATAGTTACAATATTTATATTAAGCACTAGCACTTTACCACTGATATGTCCTTGATGGCATATGGAACTAAGGGTGATATATGTTGAATGCACTTTCTTAGCATTTTTAAATAATTGTTTTTAACCATTAAAAATTTTTTTCGATACAGACTTTTTAATCCCGAGGAAGTATTAATATTGCATAATAATGGAATTTGATTTTGTATATGGATCAATATGTATGGGCAATAGATGCATTGGATATAGGAAATAATATGAAGCGTTATAATCACTGAATGTCTATGGAATGCCATGTATGATTCATTCTAACAATGCTGCTCTCCCTTGATGCGATAGGTTGCTAAGCAACGATGGTTTAGCCGACGTAATGTGTATGCGCAGAGAGGATACATTGAACTGTGGCTGAGTAGGCGCAGAGAGTATGCGTCAATTTGGCGCATGCGCATCGCATAGCTGGTGTACCGGAACATACTTCCGGGACACTTGTGTATGCGGAAGTGACTTCACTGAATGCACGGATGCGATGAGCGCGCGAAAACGAAGCATTTCAATTTCCGTTTCTTCGGGTATTTAAAGTATACTTCACACACGTTCACATCAGGATCCCCTTGACAAAGGCCTTGGTGCCGAAACGTTGGGGTATTCTCACTTGAGGCTTGTGTATTCGCTACTTGTGGTTTGACTTTTTTGCCTTATCTGTCCCAAAGGGGTATGTATAGCACTATTCTTGCTGTGATTTATCTTGCATTGGGATACTTGATATTTATTCTGTGATTGTTAATATACCAAGTAAAACTTTTTTGCATTTACCCCTTGTATATCTTGAGAGTTTTTTTGAGTGTGCACATCCATAGAACATTTGTGTATTTTTTGGGGTTTCATAGTAGGTATACCCCTGGTTTGTGGCACCTCACTATATGCCTAAGTGCTGGTGACTGGGACTTTAGCAGACAAATCTTGTTGTATTTTGTAAATTTAGGAGTGCCCTCCACTGATCTATATTGTTATAATAAATGTAAACATGTAAACATTAAATAAACCCAATAGGATTGTTTTGCCTCCAATAAGGTATACTTATATCTTGGATCAAGTACAATGTACTGTGTTATTATCACATAGAAAAAGGGAATAATTTCTAAAAATTTGGATTATTTGGATAAAATATGAGAGATGGCCTTCCTGTAATTCAAAGCTTTCTGGATAATGGGTTTCTGGATAAAGTATCCCATACCTGTCTCTACCTTAGATGGTAAGGCTGCATAATTTCTTTCTCTGACCAAACAGAGGGTCATTGACCCCGTGGCTGTGAAGATCCTGTCTATGTCTGAAGCTTCTTAGAAGGGAAGTGGAGAAATCACAGGAACCAATCTCTAATGCCCATGCCCCTTCAATTGCAGTTCTCTGACTTGAATGAAAGGGCATGCACACTAGTGAGCTGCGCCTCCCTGCAATGTGACTACAACAGAATACTAAGGGGCAGATTTACTAAATTCACATATTCACATGAGGGATTTGAATATTCGATCGAATTTTCAAAAAGATTTGAATTTCGAATATGCAAATTAGGCAAATTCGACCATCGAATATTCAAATTTAATTTTATTCGAAAATTCGATGGTCGAATTCTTCCCCTTTAAATTTAAATTCAATCACCTACTTCGCCAGATTAAACCTACCGAAATGGGGATCATTCCTTAAGATCGAATTTGAAAAATTCAATTGATCGCTAAAAATAGTTTGAATATTCAATTTGAATTCAATTCGAATAATCGATCGAATTTTCCCTATTCAATTGTTCGATCGATCGAATTGCGCTTAAAAAATTAGAATTCGATATTCGAATTCAATTTTTTTGAACTCCCCACTATTCCATAGTCGAATTTCGCATTTTTTTTTTTCATCCGAAATTCGACCCTTAGTAAATCTGCCGCTAAGTGATGTTGGAGGGAGGCCCCCTGGTTTCCAGTAGAGACCTGAAGATCTATACAATTCTACCTTTAAAGGTAGATATGTGTTAAATGCTTTTGCTAATGATATCACATAGCAAATATTGGTTACATGGCCATTTTTTTTTTAATTTTCAGGAACTGTTTTAAAGATAAACATCCCCTTCAATGTAGTGATGAAAAAAGCAAAAGTTACAGTATGCCTGTAAGTGGAACAAAGGTTATATACAGATCTTGATCTGTTGCCAAAAAAAATCTAAACCATCTGCCAGTTGGTAGGTGAAAGCAACCCCAGCATACTATAGGAATTTATTGAAAATAAAGTTAATTCTTTATTTTATATATAAATGGAAATTTGCTGTTATGAACTCTATCTAGCACGTTGTAAACCTCTTTGGCCAGCAAATGGTCCATGTTTCATTTATGGCAAGTAAACCTTAAATTGAAGCTTTGTTTAAAGTGTCAGTTCAGCAGCCATTTCATTTAATAATTTGCCTAATGCACAAGGTTGTGTAGAGAGACTCTTTGAAAAAGCTTTTTTGCTCCCCATAGCTTATGTATTTATCATAATTTTCTTCAGTTCTTAGGGTTGCTAGCCAATTGATGATATCTTTAGGTTGAGAAGTAAAGTCCTGCCTTTGCTAACAGTCCTCGTTGTTCTGCCCTTCAGCCGAATGACAGCTTCCCGAGCCTTGCGTGCGAGTGAGTCTAGTGTGCTGTGTGGTCTGGGTGTGTGGTCCCCTAGACTTCATACAGGCTGCTTACTCACTGTTTACATTAATTCATTTCTGATGCTGTAGCAGTGCCCAGTGTTTTTCCTGTGCTTGACTGCAGAGTTTCACTCCCAATGCAATTAGCTTCTGTTTGCTGAGTTTCCATTGTGCTTGCTGTTTCTTGACTTTTCAGTCTGTTCGTTCATTTGCCTGTACCTCAGACAATAACCAGTATTGTTTGTTTTATAAAATATTCCCTGTCTGTCAGGCTTGCTTAGGGTTATTCTGTTAAGCAAAATTTGCGTCCCTCTATACCAAGGGCATAGGTTTCCTTTCCGTTCTTTTCTTGACTAAAACCTCCAGAATTGAGGGGCAACTTTATCAAGAACTCAAGTTATCAAGCAGTCAAAAACATTCAGACTAACGGTGGCCAATAAAAGCTGCCGACAAACAGCAGCATATCGGCCTGTGTATGTGGCCCTCTGACTGGTTCACCGACCAATATCTGGATCTCTGCTGTATCTGTTTGTTGATGCAGTCCCACAATCCTTCCGTCTGTATCTCCTCTGTTCTGATCCGATCCCTAGGGCCCACGATCAGATCAGCTCGATATCTCCCACCTCATGGTGGGCATATCAGGGAGAGATCCGCTCATTTGGCAATATCGCCTTACAAACGGATTTCTCTGTATATGGCCACCTTAACTAACACATTGATCTGCTTTGTCAGAATCTTACAGTCATTACGATTCTTAATGGAGAACTAAACCCATACTTTAAAAAACCCTCCCCCCGTAGACCCTGCTTCCCCCCAGCCTACTTGCTACCTTGGGCAAATGCCCCAAACTTTTTACTTACCCCTAGCGGCAGATTCATGTGTCGGAGTTCACGGCAGCCATCTTCTTCAGTAATCTGTATATTTTTTTAAGAAAGGTTTTACTGGTAACCCTTACCGCACCATATATCTATATCAGTGACTGGAACCATTAGGATGTTTGAACGGGCAGGTCCTATAGCAGATTAACTGCTCTAATGGCCTCTGTCTCTAGAATAGTTTTCTTTCTTGCTTAGAAGGGAAAACAGCACTGCATATTACTGTTGCTACTGTTAGGAGCAGATTTATCAAGGGTCGAATAATAAATGAAAATTTTTTTGGTGTCAGAATTCACACATTCAATTTTTTATTTGAATTGAGATTAATCACACCTCGACCATAGAAACCATTCTTATTTGAAAATTTGCCACCTAAAACCTGCAGAGTTCATGTACGAGTCAATGGCAGAGGAATGTTGGACCATTTGAAAATGGTAATTGACATTGGAGTTTTTTTCAGTGAAAACTCAAATTGATTTTTGGGGTCGGGACTATTTGATTGAATATTAGACGTTTTACATTTTTAAATTCCTAAATTTTTACATTGTAAGTTTGAATTTGAGTTAAAAAAAAATTCACTTAGATTTGAAATCTGCCCATTAAAATATGCATTGTTTGGGGTAGTGTGATTGTGGGATTTCATAAATGACCCCTCTTATGGGGCCCCTGTTGATAGAGAGCCGTACTATGTAATAAATAGACAGGTGTATTCAGCTGAAAAAACGTTCTTTTTCTTCCATGGGGTCAAACCGTGTGCTTTACCATTGTTCCAACTCTACTCCTGTGCTTCACTCGGCTAGTTCAAGCAGATTCTGAATGAAGGATCTTACTCATTTGAAGACAATCACAAATTATTGTATTGACTTTTACATCAAATGTGGCAATGTTAGTTTTTTTATGTCATATAGATACAACGATTTTGTGTGATCTTTAAACCCTAGGAATTAGGAACTGCAGCTGAACACACAGGGGCTGCGTGTAACACAAGTAGTTGCAGACTAAACCAGAGTAAAAGCTGCATGGCAAAGAGCTGTGCAATCTCACCAGTTTTTATTTCAAATTTGAACCTCAACAGTGGCCCTTGGTTACCCTGTGCTCTCCTAAATAAAAACCAATGGATATGATAAGTGCAAGATCAAGTAGTGATGCCACTTAAGCTGGCCATAGACGTAAAGATATTTGAAAGATCCAATGATTATCGTGAGACCACGATTGTCTCAAAACGATCTGATGTGTCCATCAACTAAAAAGACCATTTCAGGCGATATTGCCAGCAAAAACTGAAGGATCGCAGCCTGCTTGCGCTGCAAACATAGGTAGATTGCATGGGGAGCGATAAAGATTTTCTAACCTGGCCGATCAATCAACAGACCAATGTCGGACGAAAAATCGTGAGACGAACGATCGTTTGTATCCCACTAACCGCACGATAATTTGAAAGATTGGTCGGACTTCCCTTAGATCGGTCGTTCGGCAGGGAACGATCGTTGCGTCTATGGGGAGCTTTAGTGTTACGCATACCTTTTGACAAAGAAGCCAATAAGCTTCAAAAAGCTTATGTTTTTGTGCAGTTCCCCTTTAACAACAATCTGAGTGAGTGTGTTCAGAGTGTTCTCTTGCAAGGCGATCTACAAGTGTATGGTGCTTAAAGGGGAACTCCACAAAAACATAACTTAAGCTTTTTGAAATGTAAACATAATTTCAAACTTTTCATGGTTTTTAATGGTTTCTGACAGTTCCCTAAGCCTAGCCCCCTGCTTTCCTGCTGATCTGTCTGACTACTTTGCTGAGCTGTTACTTTGTATCAACAGCGAACTGTCCTTCAGCCTGCATCCTCCAAACCCCACAATTCCATAGACACATGATTTCAATAAGTAAAGGAACATCACAGTGTAATGCTTTGTGGGTTATGTAGTTCCTGCATGCTGTCTGTAAGCTGTGGAGAAGTTGCTACAATTTGTAACATCAGTGTTTTAGTCCCTCCCTCCCTGCCTGAATTTCAAATGATACAGAAAGAGAATAACTGCTAAACAGCTGGATTTCAGCAAAGATGATTGCATTTATTCATACTTTTTGGGTAACTGTGATTGGTATATTAAGTGTTTTTATGTGGGCCTCTTTATCAAATTTTGGTTTGGAAGCCATTGTTCCCCTTTAAACTCTATGAGTGTGATGACAAGGGGAATAGTTTATGCAGGCATCCCATTAGTTATGGTCCATCAAGAAATTTATAGAACTCTGTTAAGTGGTAGCAATAAAATGCCACATTCTATCTGTCAACACTTAAATTTTTTTTTAAAAATGGCAAGTGTCTTGACTGACGTACATGGAACAGTGAGGGATGGACCCTCATTCAAAAAATGCCTTTTCATGCAAAGATTTGCCTATCTGCACTTTTTATATGTCAGTCAGAAGTGTTGTATTTGTATAACATTAGGTACAGTGTCAGACAGAAATCTTCATTCTGGCTGCCACTGTTCTCCATCAGTGGTAGGGTTGCCACTTGGATGGCATTTTGCTGGGCTGGCTGCTAAAAATGAGGCTTGATGTTATTAATGGGGTGGAGAAAATATAGGCTTGTATGTGTCTAGTTAGCAACTGTGAAGTAAAATAGCCTGTGTAGCATTACCATATGCAATGTTTTGGGTTTTTTTTTTAAAGTAAGTACATTTTGAAACTATATATCCATGTTACTTTATTTAAAGTAACATCATAAAATGAGTGTTTTAGAGTAATCAAACTCTAATGCAGTGTTGCTCTGCACTGATAAAACTGCTGTTTGCTTCAGAAACACTACTATTGTTTATATAAATAAGCTGTGATGGGGGCAGCCATTCAAATGAGAAAAGGCTCAGGTTACACAGCAGATAATCTCTGTAGAACATAGTAGTGTTATCTGCTCTACACTTTTTAACCTTTGCCATTAGCCTTTTTCAATTTCTGCCATTGCTGAACAGCAGCTTGTTCATATGAACTATCGTAATGTTTCTGAAGCAAACAAATCAATTTTACCAGTGCAAGGCAACAGTACATTATATTTTCCTTACATTAAAACACTTTCATTTTTCTGGTGTTATTGTTCCTTTAAAGGGCAATCGCTTTAATTTTTCATATTAATTTTAATAAAATATATATATTAATAAATAAAATATATAATTTTAAATGTAATATTTAGCTGACTGTATTCTGCAGAGAAGACACTCTGCTAAAGTCTCTTAAAGGGGTGGTACACCTATAAGGTAACTTTTAGTATGTTATAGAATGGTCAATTCTAAGCAACTTTTCAAATGGTCTTCATTATGTATTTTTAATAATTTTATAATTATTTGCCTATTTTTTCTAACTTTTCTGCTTTTAAATGGGCGTCGCTGACCCCCTTCTAAAAAGCAAATGCTCTGTATGGCTACAAATGTATTGTTAGCTGTAATTTTTATTGCTCAGCTTTCTATTCAGGCGCACTCCTAGTCAAATACCAGTCTATTGTTCAAATCGGTGCATGGTTGCTAGGGTAATTTGGATGCTAGCTACCAGATTAAAAAATGCAAACTGGGGAGCTACTGGATACACATCAAAATAACTCATTAACTGTAGATCATAGGCCATAGGTGATATCAGGTGCTTTGAGTACTACAACTTTTAAGTAGCCCAAACCCACAGGGCCTTAAATTAGCTGAAATTGTGTTGTGTATCAGTCCAAGTAATGAGAGACCTAGTTATTCTGTTAAAACTTTTTGTATTTTGTATTATTTCAGGTATTGCAGAGAACATTTAATATTTTCTTAATTTGGATAACAGATCCCACACCCACGTACTTTAGAGAAAAAGAGAGAGCTAAGATCTACAAGTTCACAATTTTTCAATGGATCCAAGTTGTGAATTCTAACATAAGCCTCAGTGCAATGCATTTATTAGTCTGTTCCTCCATCCGACATCATCTTTCAGTGCCCTATGGCAGAATAAATGTGTGGTTAAAACTGCCCCATTGCCTATGCATCATGTCTGACATAAGCAATTTACTATCAGTGTGACCTGTTGTAGTTAGAACTAGTTGGGATATGTTGAAAGGTAAATGTGTTACAGTGGGGAGAGGGACTGGCCTAGCAGTATTACAAAGAGAGGAAAGAATGACAGATGAAACAGTCCTGCAGCTAAGTATTGCAGGGGACAGCAGATAAACGGTGACTTGGGGTGGGTGACTCTGGAATTGTATTACTTAATACCTGGGAGGTCAGGAGTGCAAAGGTTCATGAGGCTGCGGGGAGCAGGTCTGGGCTGGCAGGGCCCACTGGGTTTTTTCCCCAATGTCCCATTGGCCCAGTCTAACCCTGACCTTCTGTGTAAGGAAGTGAATCTAATGCTGTTAGTTATACAAACAGCAGAATGACGTTCATGGGGGTTATTACGTAATGGGTCTTTTCAATGATACTTGTCCAGGTGTAGGTAGAAATTACAGTGGTCTGAAAGTTGTGAAAGAGAAGCTAGTTGAATATACTGGGAACAGCCAGAGAATCCAGGGAAATGTCGAGTGCTGGAAGTCATGCATAATAGTGAAGGTGCTGGGATTTGTTTTTAAAGTTGATCACAAGGGATTGCTTGTCTGGGGATGGGGCAAAATGCTTAATGAAACTTGTGCATGATTATTAGAGGGGATGTGGTTCCAGCAGTTTAGTGGAGCAATTCTAAAACTTATAAATTGTCCTAAACTATGCATTATTAATTAGATTATGAAGGATAATCTGTTAAAAGAGTAGGGTTATGTAATATAAGGAACTGAATTTGTCGGGGGCAGTAACCCATGGCAACCAATCAGCAGGTAGAATTTACTAGTCACCTGTTTAAATGCAACCATCTTATTTGTTGTTGTGGGTTGCTGTTACTGTGGCTGCTGTGCGTTACTGCTCCTGGGCAAACTTAGTGCCTTATATTACATATGGGTGAAGGCTGCTGCCTTGTGCTTTTATATAGTCTTGGCACTCAATGACTTTACTGTACTGTATTGGACCTGTTAACCATAATGCTCAGGACCTGGGGTTTTCCAAATAGGTTTACTTAAATTAATTTAAACATTAAATAAACTTTGTAGCTTTATATATATATATATATATATAGACTTTGGGAGGAGTCGGCACTCCCGCTACTAGGTGCAACTTGCCTGGGTGCAGTGTCCAAAAACTTGAAATATATATCCCATAGAAAAGGTCCGCACTCACAGGACTTAAAAATTAAATTAAAAAAGGCCGAAACGTTAGTCCTTTGTTTGTTAATAAAACATTGTTTAATTTTTAAGTCCTGTGAGTGCGGACCTTTTCTATGGGATATATATATATATATATATATATATATATATATATATATATATATATACACACACACATATACATAATGGAAAGAAAGAAAAAGATCAAGCTTTTATCCTAAAATATCATTTATTGCAAGTGGTTTCTAGTGTTTCAAAGATTTCTTTTTTTAGCATATTTTTTTACATCTTAACTGACAAGTCGACTTTTTATTGTTATTAAAATAAACTTGTGCCTGCTCTAATATCAGCTGGAATTTCACCATTGTTTAACTTGTTCTTTTCCCAGTATTTTCTGGCACAAATTGTAGGAATAAGCTTGATGCTGTTGATGTGATGTGTTAAAGAAGGCTTTGGGCAGTGAAATTCCAGAGGGAATGATGCCAAAGAGTAGTGATATTGAAAGGATTAACCCATTCAGGGTCTAACATTTTTTTTGCTAGACAATGGATGTTCTTTGAAGCTAAGTGCAGTGTGACCCTTACTTGTTGTAGCATTGAGACAACATTACTTTAAAATTGAACAAGACAAGTTGTGACGTGTTTGCATTAGGATAGGTAGTGGCTTTCATTAGCTTTCCATCAAAATGCATTCATTAAGTGCTGAAAATAATATTATTAAAGTGCTGAAAGAGGCATAGCATTGTAACTTGCCCACATCCGGCGCTTTACTAATTACATTTTCTGTTCTACAGGATTTAATCAGTCAATTTACCAATCGCAATATGTTTGCAATTGCAAATGAATTGTTCTTATATCTTATATGTGTTTTTTTGAAACATAGAGAATCCTTGAGTTGAAAAAATTGTTCTGAATAAGCAGACCCAGTTATAAACCAGGGGCACTATTGTGCAACTTCTTTGTTGTTTTTCTTCCACTTGACATTTGTTACTAAAACTAAAGTTGAGCTTTCAAATTGCTGAATCTACCTCTAGCAAAATCACAAACTCAGATATTGTCCCTGCCACAATCTAGGGATGCAACGAATCCCATATTCGGTTCAGGTTTTTGGCTGAATGTGAGCTATGTCAGGGCCGTACAAAAATCAAACTCTGTGTAACTGAAAAGAAAGAGCTTTGCATTTGGTATTTCCACCCATCCTCTGGCTTTTCTAGTGCAGAAAAAAGGTTCAGATTCGGTTCACTATTCGGCTGAATCCGTACCCCTGGATTTCTTGATTCAGCCAAATCCTGAAAAGCAGGGATTGGTGCATTCCTACCCCAAACCCAGCAGGAAAACCTGGTTAATAAAGTGAATGCAGGTATTGGACCTGTTATACAGAAGGGGTCTTTCTATAATTTGGATTGCTATATTTGTCTGCTTAAAAAACATTTAATCATTCAATAAACCCAATAAGATTTTCTTGTCTACAATAAGGGTTTATTATATCTAGCTAGGATCAAGTTTGGGTTATTGTTTTATTATTACAGAGAATAAGGAAATAACATAAGTCTATAAATACTATTTATAAGCAGGATAAACAGCAATATATTTATCTGGCTTTGAAGATCTTTGTTGCCCTAAATCTCAAAATAAGTGAACGATGGCCAAGGTAAAACTTTTTTATAATATGCTCGTCATTGATTTGGGTCCTTCCATAGGCAAATAAGCTGCTTATGCGGAGCAATTTTTTATGATTGTTTATGGTATCTTGCAGAATTTGTTTGTATTATTCTCATTATTTATTCTGTTTTTATTTATTTATTTAATAGATTTTCACCTAACTACTGGTAACTGGTATTGGAATAATGTCTAGAGCAAGGCAGCCTCCTCTAGTCACTGGCATCTCTCCAAAAGAAGGTATTTCATGGACAAAGGTGACCATCAGAGGAGAAAACTTGGGTACTGGACCATCGGATCTAATAGGTAAAACAATGTTGCATGGCTTAGCATACTGAATATCTTATGGTTCTATCCTTGCAGTACCTCCTCTTGAAGTTATAGTATTTTTAGATTTATATTTTGAGTTGTATATTTTAAAGTAGACATATGTAAAAAAAGCAGTGCCAGTGCATTATACTCTTTTTGATATATTTGCTAAAAAAGTAGTTTTTCAGGTTCTTTTATTAAAAATTTCTGCCAGTAGCATTCAGAACACTGCAATGTAGGATAGGAACCAGTGAAAATCTAGGCTGACCATGCCCACCCCTCATTTGAAAAATAGACAGGGACCATAGTTCGAATACAGGGGCCATTTTAAAGATAATATAAATTTTTGGCCAAAAGTAAAACCAGCACCATAAATTTTTCATTATTGCCTACAAAGTTGGAGGTGTTATTTAGTTATGCTATTTGTCTACTTTAAGAAATAAACATTTCATTTAAACAGTTTCGGCTCTGAGTTTAATACACAGTCAGTACAATTCTACAATGTCTTTTTACACATTAAAGGTGTTGTTCACCTTTGAGTTAACTTTTAGTATGATGTAGAGAATGGTTTTATAGTTATTTAGCTTTTTATTCAGCAGCTCTCTAGTTTGCAGTGTCAGCAATTTGGTTTCTAGGGTACAAATTACCCTAGCAACCCTGCATTGATTTGAATAAGAGACTGGAATATGAATAGGAGAGGGACTGAATAGAATGATAAGTGATAAAAAGTGGCAATAACAATACATTTGTAGCCTTACAGAGCATTTGTTTTTAGATGGTGTCAGTGACCCCCATTTGAAAGCTGCAAAGAAACAGAAGAAAATTGCAAATCATTAAAAAACTATGAAAAATAAATAATGAAGACCAATTGAAAAGTTTCTTAGAATTGGTCCTTCTACAATATGCTAAAAGTTAACTTGCAGGTAATCCACCCCTTTAATTGGTTGACAACTACTGGTGCGCTTACAGAATAAGTGGGTCACCAGTGCGTTCTATATGTATACTATACATTGTGAAGCAAGTAGACTATGGTAGACTCACAATAGGGTCCAGGTGCTCAAGCCTCAGACTAGCAGCTTAAAGTGTAAAAGGAACATGAACACTAGCTGTACTTCCAGAAATAAATATAGATGCATTTGACATCCCTCATTCCACAGATTGGAAGTAAACCATAAAAGCCTGTCGGTGTGCTTGTCATTCCCTCCCCCTTCTTACTCACTACCGAGAGACCATGTCCCAGAATTCATCACTTTAAAATATAACGAATTGAGGCAGGGGGATGAATTTCACTCTCGGCATAATGATCTTGGTAAATAGCTTGGTGGCCGTATCATGGTGTTTTTCAATCTGTGCAATCAAGTATGTTTGTATAAAACAAAAATACCTTTACTGTATATCTGAAAGTTCAGATACAGTTTATGTACTTTTTCTACATAAGTCCAACTGAACAAGCTCATGTCAGAAAAGGGCATATATATTCTTTTTAAGGGAAGTAATCATACTTTTCTAAAAATGCAGCAGGCTGGTGCAAACTGGTCAATCACAGCTTAGATTGATGCAGTTAAAATAGTTATAAAATATAATAGATATAAAAAGAATATCACAAGCATGCCTTATCCATTTTATGCCTTAGACATAGGCTGTATTGGTACAACAGCTCACACACACATTATTTAAAGGTAAAACAACCAGTCAAAGAGCTTCAAGCAAGTATCCAATAAGAACAAAAGTCACTGCATGACATTTTCTCTCATAAACATAATATAAATGCATGGATATATTTTTTAGTCAAAATGGGACACTTATAAATGTTAACTGGTGTCCATAGGCTCTTTTGAGCCACATATTGGTTACAACCATTTTTTATAATTAAATATGTAACATATTTAACATGCAATTAATACATTTTCTTCTGTATATAATTGCACATGATGCATCTCTGTGAGCCACATTTGTACAAACCAATATTAGGTTAGTCAGCTAAGTTGTTCTGTTTGTTTTATTCGTCTTTACATTAATATGTGAAGTGTATCTCTAAGGCTTTTTGAGCATCTGGAGACCAGAGATAAGAATATGGTCAGTATGTTTATTTATAAACACTCCTTGATATCATTTACCAGCATTGTGTTACCTTGGTTTTCTCCAAAACATTTCAGATAAACTTTTTGGAATATCCCTAAACATGAGCTCTAGAAACTTTTTTGGACAACCTTTACCATTAACCAAAATGCTCCTGGGAAATGTTTGCATAAGCAAATTAGGATTCGGTATTCGGCCAAATCTTTCTCAAAGGATTTCAAGATTCGGCCAAATCCAAAATAGCGGATTTGTTGCATCCCTAAAATACAATCAATTAAACATTCTGTACTGTTTCTGAATTAACCAAGTGTATGTTCACTGTTCCAATGTCAGCATCTGTTTCTCTTCATTCTGTCTTTATGCAGGAGTTGGGTGTCAGATATTCACTGACAGTAAGATCCAGATCCAGTATATCTTTTAGGGGGACACCTTTTATCTAGAGCAGTGATCCCCAACCAGTAGCTCGTGAGCAACATGTTGCTCTCCAACCCCTTGGATGTTGCTCCCAGTGGCCTCAAAGCAGGTGTTTATTTTTGAATTACTGGCTTTGAGGCAAGTTTTGGTTGCATAAAAAACAGATATACTGCCAAACATTCTCTCCTGTAGGCTGCCAGTCCATATAGGGGTTACCAAAAAGCCAATCAGAGCTCTTATTTGACATTCCCATGGACTTTTTCATGCTTGTGTTGCTCTCCAACTCTTTTTAAAATTTAAATGAGGCTCACGAGCAAAAAAGGTTGGGGACCCCTGGTCTAGAAGATGTAATAGAGTTCTCTCAATTAAAATCACCAGACATCATGTCTCTCTAGATGCAGTATTTGTGAAAACACAGTTATTTTGTTGGATTGTGTTTGTACTGTAATCAGTGATTTGAGTGAGCTGTAATGCTAGGTCTGGGTATACTGAAACAACCAGAACCCAGCTTCCGATCTAAATGTGGTACACCTATGCGCACTTGTACTTTTAGTGACTTGCCTCACTTCCTTTTGCATCCATGAATATAGTTTAGATACTTTATTTTAGTTCTTTGCTATTAAAGTGGACCCGTTGCCCCAAAAAAAATATTCAAAATCATATTTTATCACATTAGTCAAGCAAAGTAAACATTAATTACACTATATAAATTATTTTAATCTTGTTTTCTTCAGTCTGGGAATTCATAGTTATAGCAAGCAGGCAGGAGACATTTTGTGGACACTTATTAAGGCAAGCCTCATCTCAGAATTTTGTTTGTGCACCAGAATGGAGGAACCGATGTCTATCCCTATGTCCTGGCTACACAATTAAATGGTTAAGAGAAAGTAATTATATGCCTAAGGCATAGAGGAGTGGCAGACAATATTTGATTGACAGCTGAGATTTTTAAATAAAAATTTAAATTGGAATTCATGTTGAATTTGAAAAGGACTTTTATTATACAGATGAAGTTAAGGCATTGATGAAATGCATTGGGCTACTTGTTTAAAATGCTGATTGCATTCTACTTCTATAAGTGCATTTGATTTTAATAAAATTTTGGTGTTGCTCTAATACAGTCATCCCCAACCAGTAGCTCGTGAGCAACATGTTGCTCCCCAACCCCTTGGATGTTGCTCCCAGTGGCCTCAAAACAGGTGCTTATTTTTGAATTACTGGCTTAGAGGCAAGTTTTGGTTGCATAAAAACCAGGTGTACCGTTAAATAGAGCCTCTTACAGTCTTCTAGTCCACATAGGGGCTATTGAATAGCCAATCACAGCCCTATTTGGCACCACGTGAATTTTTTACATGCCTGTGTTGCTCCCCAAATCTTTTTATTTTTGAATGTGGCTCACAGGTAAAAAAGGTTGGGGACCCCTGCTCTTAATACTATGGGAGCGCACCCCTCTGTTCCTTTATGTTTTTAAAGAGCCTCCTACTTCGAAAGATGTATTACAGTAAAAAAGGTATTTGCTTGCAGTTGTTTTCCAAACAACATATTTTAGTTTTGGCTACAAAAATGGGACTTAAAGCATTCAAAATACCACTTGAAGTAGTCTGTATACAAACAGCCTTATGGATGGCATCTAAAATTGGATTAGCTTCAGAGCACGACCAGTAAATTAAATTAAAGTATTACATAAGTAAGAGAAATCTGTTTGAAGAACTTGAATCTTTTAAAACAGAAAAACACAATTTTAGTTTGTATAAAAAAAAACATATTTTTAACAGACGGGTAATAAAGAATCCCTTTAACTTTCTGATTCTAAAAACATTATTTTATTGGCTTAAATGTTATACTGATGGTTGGTTTCTGTTTGAGAAACTCCTATAAACAATTCATCTTTGAGGTCTCATTTGCCATCGAAAACGCTCTTGTCATTTGAAGGGGATGTTAAGGCAAAAAAAGAAAATACAATTTTTGCTATCACCAACATACTTTAATTTAATTACAAAATGTCTACTGTTTTTATAATAAACCTGAATGTATGCAATGAAATTCCCCTTTCTTTTTACTTGCTTTCATAGCTGCTGATAGGAAAATTCAGACAGTCCCTAACTGCTCTGCAGGGAAACTACCATACTTTCAAACGGCAGGGGGAGCCCTCCATCCTACTTCCCATAAATCGAGCAGTTTTGTTTATTTCCCTGTAACAACTGTGTAGACTTGTATCCACAGACCCTGTGCAGTCTGTATATTCTGATTATTAATCAGTCTTGCTGTATTGGCTTCTGTGGCAGATATTATTTGACTGTTTTGATAATTTATGACAATCCCTAAGCTTAACCTCCCATCTGAAGCCCAGACCACACTGAGCATGTGCACAGTCTTGATCTTGCAAAGATGTTTAACAAAGTTACAAGATAACAGCCCCTGCGCCAACTTTGAAAGCATAAATCATTTGAATTATTAGGCTTGTGGTGCAGTAATTTTATGTTTAGTATGCAAAATACAGCATTTCTAACATTATTCTATTTTACACTTTAGTTGCCCTTCAACAGTGGTGGCACACTCTTGCTGCTGGGCGACTAATCTCCCTGAATCAATCTCCTCTTCTTCGTGTGACTAATCTCCCTGAAATGCCTTCCCGCCGGCTAGAATATGAATTGCTAGAGAGATAGCAATAAGATCCTTCTGGTGATTCGCATTCTAGCTTGTGGGAAGACATTTTGGGGAGATTAGTCTCCCAAAGGAGAGGAGATTTGTTGCTGGGCCTACTTTTTGATTGGATTGTGTACTGTTTAGGTTTTGACATCAATTTTTTACTGACTAATTAATTTGAATGCATAAAATGTCCTTTTGTTTTCCAACTGTAATCTAGTGGTAAACTTTTATCAGTTTGTCACCATGGAATGGTTTGCTTTAGTCCTAATGCATGAAAACACATTGTATGAAATACAATCCTTTATCCAGAAAATAGCATTCTCCTTTCAATAGGAAAATTATTTGCTTTTTTTCAGAAATGAAACACTCATTGTTTAACACTGATTGGCTTTTACAAGCTTCAGTTTTGTATTTGGAATACATTAACACATTTGTACAATTTTCATATTCTTTTGCACCTTTTAATGCTATTTAAATATGTGCAGAAACTTGTATTATGGCCAGCAGCATCATTTCAGTGGTTTTGTGAAATAGAGTTGCATACTGACAACCAGCTCCCATAGCGACTCCGGAATTCACTCTTGCGCGGATACTGCTGCTGCCAGTTTCCCTTACAGATCTTTATGTATCGCTTTTGGGTTTTTTCTGAAACATCTAGCATTTTCAGCCATGTTATATGAATTACACCAGTACATTGTCCTTTTCAGATAATTAATGCAACAATCTCTCGTCAGGCAACTGAAAATAATGGTTTCACAACTGTAATGCTAATAAACCACATGGCCTTTAGTATTTAATTAGAAACCGTATACTGTCAATTTCCTGTTAATGTGCTTATAAAGAAACTTTATAAGTTGGCAACACTTTAATTCTGTTTTCTATTGAACACTGTCAAATAAATGTTCAAGTAACCCCCCAAAAAAATTTTGACCTGGCGAAGTAACTTCTAGCGTAAGTGGTAACGTTCAGTAAAATGATCATCTTAGTGAATTTGCTTAATTACGATCCTTCGTCAGTGCGCAACTTCGCCTGGCGTTGGGGTCTGAAGTTGCGCTAGTCTATCTACTTCGCTAGCGAAAATTTGCCAGAGTTGGTGTTAGTGAATTTGCGAAGTTAGGAATTGACATCAAGCTGGCGAATTAACGCTAGTGAATTTGCCCCCATGAGTAGTGTCTTACTGGATTATTTATGTGTAGTACATTTGTTTTTGTATTTTTTCTTACAGGTTTAACAATCTGTGGCCATAACTGCCTCCTAACAGCAGAATGGATATCAGCCAGCAAAATAGTTTGCCGTGTTGGACAAGACAAGAATGACAAAGGGGACATCATTGTTACTACAAAATCAGGAGGAAAGGGGACCTCTACTGTCTTCTTTAAATTGCTTAAACCTGATAAAATAGGTAATTGATCTTATGCTTTTTGCTTCACGCATAAGTTAAGGTATAAGCAACAAACAAACCAAAGCTAATGTAAGGAAGCAAATAGTCTCATCTATAATAGGTTTTTACCAATTGAATAGCTGGCACAGTACATTTTGATGGGCACAGTTCTTTGAATTGCTAAACAAAAACCGTATCTATGCTGTGGTCCTAAAATAAAATTGTCCAAATATACAAAAAGAGATGTTTGTAGAACTCTATCCGTATTGAGTTATTCATTTTTGGCTTTGTAGTCTTAAGAGGTACTTTGCTTATTTCTTTTAGGAGGGCCTTTTGGCATATTTATCCCACTCAACCATCACCTTTTGGTGGAAATTTACACATGATTCACATCACCAATGCATTCAGAGTTAAAAGTTGATATTTGTCACTGAAAAGCAGGTTCTTCTAAACAGTAATTGGAGCTCTTTGCACCTACTTATTTTAACCTATTTTTATGTTGCACAGTAGAGTGTTGCAATTGTTAGATAATATTGTTCTAATTTATGATTTTCCTTGTTATTGTGTCCAAAGATGGTTTGTGACGTTCCAATACCATAAGTTAAGTATTTGAACTATTTGTTATATAGGGATAGTTTATAATTATTTAAATGTGATGGGTAAAAAATATATATTCTATCATATATTTTTTCAGTCCAAACAAGGGTTTTGTGCAAAATGCATTTTTTTTGTCGTTTGCCATATTTTCTACCCAAAATGCAATGTTTTAACCCCCCGATTGCAGCATTTTTGTGGTCCAGGATGCAATTACACTTTGAGTTTGAACCAAAGTAAATGTTGCGTCACTTCTGGAGCATATTCAAAGTAGCTTTTGCTTCCAATTCCGGAATCCTCAGTGTAAACCTTGGAGCAACAGTGCCAATAGATGCACTTGTGCAACATTCATCAGAAGAGTCCGGAAGGATGCAATTAGCACCCATATGAAAGCATAGGAACATGTTTGGATGAAAGTACTTTAATGAATTGCTTCAATAAGCTCCATTTTGGAGAACCTACAGCTACTGGTGCGTTTGAAAATGACCCAGGCTCATAGTAATAAACTGGAAAGTTTCCTATTATATTTGATTGATTGAATTGATAATGATGTGTAGCTAACAAGTGATAGAAAGATAAAGAAATATATATATCTGATAATAAATTTTCATAAAGTTCAATTTAAGTACCATAGATCAGTGTAACATGGTAAGTCAAGTATATGTATGTGTATGTGTGTGTATATATATATATATATATATATATATATATATATAATTACTACTTCTAAAGGAAGAAAAAACACTTAAACCACTTAAACCGGTTGGTTCCATAGATTTGTTGTATTAATAACTTTGCAGTTTAGGTGGTTTCAGGAAAAGTATTATTTAGTTCATTTATTTAAAAAGTCAAAATACCCCTTGTTCAGCATGGGCCTGTGCTGAACATACATTTTGTCTTAACTGTGGTGCTACTGGGACCAAACATGGAGTGGCTTCAAACTACTTTTTTACCCTGTTTATCTCAAGAAATACCAAAAAAACGATTTTTTTTTTTTTTAATGAAAACAGTCTAATGAACATAATAAGTTAATTACACGTCCTATTTAGTCAAATCATGTTGTACAATATACAGATTTATGGAACTGTCTTTGTACCCCCTTTTCTTTTCATGTTTGTGAATTGTGATTTGCAAGGAAATGTATACCTATTTATATATTTATTTTTGTAGGTATTTTGGACCAATCTGCAGTGTGGGTGGAGGAAATGAATTATTATGATACCCGTACCGACAGAAATAAAGGAATTTCTCCTCTGTCTCAAAGAGCTGCTAATCCTTTGGGTATAGAGATTGACAAGTAAGAATTGTCCTTAAATTTTCCACCTTTGGCTATCTTACCATTATGGTTGTGGTTATCTGTGTACTCATGGAACACCAAAAGCTCCCAGTGCTGGTGGTGCCTAGCAAAGCCAGCTCTGTAACATATGCAATTTATTACCTCTAATTTATTTTCTTTACACACAAGCACATCTATCAGTGGTTCCCTTCAGTCAAAGACTGATTGCCTATACTAATGGTCCATGTTGTGTTTATACTCAGAGATAGTAATCAACAGATCTGAGTGTTTAATTTCCGTGCAGCTATGGTGGCAGTAATTTTTTGGCTTTTAATTACCCATTTCATTCTATTTCATACAAATATTTTCAAAAACACATTTTATTTACAAGTTACCGCCAAACTTATCATTTGAGCTGCTTTTTTATCATTTGTTCAGCAAACGCACATTGAAAGTACAATCCCTGTTCCTGGCAATTTCATCACAGCTGATTATAAAAGTATTCACCCCCTTGGCATTTTTCATGCTTTGCCTCACGACCTGGAATTAAAATGGATTGTTTGAGAGTTTGCATCATTTCATTTATAGAACATGCCTACAACTTGGTCTGGACTTTGACTAGGCCATTCCAACAAATGTAAATGTCTCCCCTTAAACCACTTGAGTGTTGCTTTAGCAGTATGCTTCAGACCATTGTACTGCTGGTAGATGAATCTCATTGCCAGTCTCAAATCACAGGCAGACTGATACAGGTTTTGCTCAAGAATATCCCTATATTTAGCATCATGCATCTTTCCCTCGACTCTGACCAGTTTCCCTGTCCATGCTGCTGAAAAGCATCCCAACAGCATGATGCTGCCACCATCATATTTCAGTGTGGCGATGGTGTTCTTGGGGTGATAGGATGTGTTCGGTTTGCACCAGACATAGCATTTTCCTTGGTGGCATTTTCCTTGGTGGCTGAAAAGTTTTAGCCTCATCTGACCAGAGCACCTTCCTCCATATGTTTGGGGAGCCGCCCACATGCCTTTTGGCAAACTCAAAACGTGCCTTTTTAACTGTAACTAATGGATTTTTTCTGGCAACTCTTCCCTAAAGCCAAGCTCTATGGAATGTACAGCTTATTGCGGTCCTATGGACAGATACTCCAGTCTTTGCTGCGGAACTCTGCAACTCTTTCAGGGTTACCTTTGGTCTCTGTGCTGCCTCTCTGATTAATGCCCTCCTTGCCCAGTCTGTGAATTATGTTGCAGCCCTCTTTTGGTAGGTTTGTTATGGTACCATGTTCTTTCCATTTGAAGATTATGGATTTGATGGTGTTTCGGGATCCCCAAAGATTGGGATTATTTTTTTGTAACCCAACCCTGACTTGTTTGGAGAGCTCCTTGGTCTTCATGGTGTGATGCCTTTTGCCTAGTGGAGTTGCAGCCTCTGGGGCCTTTCAGAAAAGGTGTGTTCATACTGACAGATCATGTGACACTATGGGGGTCATTTATCAACCTCCGAATTTATCCCCGCATTTGCTGCTACAAACTCCGAGCATATCCGCTCAGGTTTTTTAGACTTGTTTATTGTAACATTTCCCCAAAAATTATGTTTGCAAGAAAAACTCAGATTTTCAGATTTTTCATCCGAGAGCTCTGAAAATATCATGGAATTGCCTGAAACCCAGCGCACATCAAAAAATCAATGGGACTTCTCCCATTTGTGGTTATCTTTGCTTAGTCTACTTCAGCATGAACAAGAAAAGCAAATTGGAATTGACTGTTAGTGCAGTGGCACAAATTTGTGAATTACATGAAAAATACAAATTGTAAAAAATAGTGAATAAAGAGCATTGTATTTTTTTGCCTTTCTGGTCACTTGGATTGTTACTGATCTTTGCTTTTAAGGTACAATATTTTCAAACCCAAATAAATCATGTTTTAATGTGAAATAGCAGCAAGTGAGACCAGTTTGCTTGGTGCATACACTCTACAATAGAAGAGACTGTAATATACTGTTATGTATGAAAAGACAGAAAAGCTCTGCATAAAATATAATGAATCCAATTGGCCACAAATGTGTTTTCTTCTGTCTAAAAATGCGAAATCGAGGAAAACATTTAGCACGGAAGCTTGTTTATTTAGATACAAGCCAGAACTTGGCACTCAATTTCACATTTTGATTTGATTCAAACATTGATTTAGTTGGTACTATATAAGAAGGCACTATATATACAAATGAAAAATGAACCATTTGGCTACATCCCGTTTAATGAGTGTTGCCACTTTATTGTAGCGCTCGGATGCAAAGGGTGGTTCACCTTTAAGTTATAGAATGGCTAATTCTAAGTATCTTTTCAGTTGGCCCTTCATTGTTTCTTTGTTTATAGTTTTTACAATATGTGCCTTATTCTGGACACTCCAGTTTTCAAGTGGGTTCACGGACACATCTAAAAAAACATTATCTGTATGGCTACCCTTTTATCGTTATTGCTACTTTTTATTATTCATATTTCTATTCAGGCCCTCTCCTAGCCATATTCCAGTTTCTTATTCAAATTAATGCATGGTTTCTAGGGTAATTTGGACCCTGGCAACCAGATTGTTGAAATAGCAAACTGATGAGCTACTGAATAAAAAGCTAAATAACTCAAAAACACAAAAGAACCCACAAATAATAAAAAATTTAAACCAGTTGCAGATTATCTCAGAATATGACTCTATATGAAAGAAAAGCTGCCAGCCTTGGCAAAAAGTTGTTTAGAACCGTTTTTCTTCTCAAGCCAGAACTGATTATTGTTCATTGCATTATATGGTTTGCTGAATAAAAAAATACAGTTCATTCTATGGTCTAAATTAACGACTGTAAATATTCAAGTTTAAAACATTACAAGAACACACAATTCAGGTAAATACCACCTATACATATTGCTTTTTTCGTCTGCTTAATAGCATCTTATAATACCCAGGGGGTTAACAATATTTGTCTGATACATTTACAAGGCTGCAAAACAGATTAAGAAAGCCTGGCACAAACCAATTTCAAAATCACCTCATTCCAAGGTGCTTTTTTTTTGTCTCTTATGCATGGCTTGGATTTCCATGGGTATATTTATGGCTTTTAAGAATTTGTATACATAAAACAAACTCTTAATCTCTTTTTGATTTTGCTTACACTGAACCAAAGCAAAAGCAGTCAGAACGTCTATTTCCTTCTTCCCTTCTTTGAAACTGATGAAGTGAAATAGTTTGAAAATGTGTGGTTTCTCCCAATGAGGGTGTGTGTAATCAAATGCACAGATATTCCAGTGATGAATGTCTTAAATGAAAGCCTAGGAAACGCCCTGCTGAAGGTAAAAAAAGCCTGCCTCAGTCAGAATGTTTATGTGATATGTCCCATAGCTGACTGATAGGAAATCCATTGGGAATGTAGGACAGTATTTTTGTCGACAAGCTGGGTGGCCTAAGTCTAGAAATCTCTGCCTTAGTTCTGTATTATATTTATTGTTATTTCAGTTTTTCAGCAAGATTCTACTTATTTTCAATAGAAATACTTTTAGTACCTTACCAATAATTAAAATCTCCAGTGTGCTCAGTGTAACATTGCATTTATTTAAAACTGTATTTTTTTATAATTGCAGATCAGATTCTACATTAGATAACGAATCCCTTAATGGTAGCAGTGTCTTTATCCACAATGTTAGCGCCCAACGAAGAAGGGTTTTTATGAGTTATTCAATTATATATATAATTATGGCTAACAATGATGCAGAACATCCCCCCAAAAAAAATTTCCTAAATATCTTCAAAAAAATGTTATGGTATTAGTGACAGTGTATGGAGAAACTACAGTGCTAGGTCTGCACATAGAGTATTGATTTAAAATGTTTTCTATTGATAATTCCTTAATACAGAGGAAGGTTTTTTTTACTTTATTCTTCCCTATCTGTTTCTCACTTTTCAACAGTGTACTCATTATATCATAAAAAAAAAAATATATATATATATAATTTGTACCTTATTTAAATAAAAGTTTGCTATCTAATTCCAAAGAGATATTGAATATGGCAATAAAAATATATATATATATATATAAGTAAAGGTCAAAATGGATTGGCATTGTAGCAGTTATTTTCACCGAATCAAATGATATTCATTTAATTCTGTTTAATAGGCAATAAATATTCAACTTTTTCTTATTTTGGAATGCCCCAATTGATTTACAGAAATCTAGACGATTGTGGGATATATCTAATTTTTCAATTTAAGCAAATATCAAAATAAATTGTTGATTGTTGGGTGTTTATAGTCATTGAATTAGGAAGTCACTACATTCTAGAATATATGTATCTATAAATATGAACACACCGGCACACATTCGGTTAAAGTTTTTATATCAACTCTATACTAGTATGAGGAGCATATATATACATAACTACTGAAGACATGCACATTTATAATTTGTTTATATATACAGATATATTTAGCTCTGTATATAATTCTTTAGTTATATTGTGTACAAGATTTATGTTCTTTATTCGTAATGCTTCAGTGGAAAAATCTATTGCGTAGTTAACCAGATGTGGAGTGCAACTGGTCGCTATGGTAGTTTGGGCAAATTATGAATATGTAATAAGATTCCAAGGCAATCCAATTTCATTTTTCTGTGACTGTGTAAGGAATGTAGTTAGACTTTTTTTTTTCAAAGTAGAGTTTATTGTTTTGCATGCCGCACTGGGTCATCACTAGAGATCAAGCCCAGAAATAAAAATGAAACTGTAAATATGCTTCAAGTCATCCACCAACCACCTTCTCAGTGGTTTCTGAAAGATCTTCCCACGGCCTCAGTTCCAGCTGCTATTTGGTATGACAATGCCACCTGCTGGATTATTTGGTTATTTTTTTATACATAGTACTAACTTCTCCTTTTAGGGCTGAACTGAAACGTATGCAGTCAATATGCAGCACCAGTGTTGCGTGAGACAAAATCACTTAAAGTGATACTGACACTACAAATTTTCTTTTCAAATATTAAACATTAAAAGTTGCCTATAGGTCATGTTTATCGTTTTTCACTAATAGTTCTGCTTTTGTAAGTAATTGTTCCTAATCCTGAATGTTTTGCAAACCTGACTGTCCCGTCTTAACCTGTCAGTTAGAGTTTCTAATGCTAAAGGACTATTTCTGCATAAATATGGCAGCCCCCTCATACAGGAACATAGGGATAAGAAAGGTAGTGTAAAAGCATCAGGCAAATACTTTTATGGTAACATTATTAACAGCATTCAAAGACATTGTTATGATATATATTAAAAAAAGAAAGATTATTTTCTGATCTCAGTATCTCTTTAATGTGCTTGATTTGTGTCGGGTGTCTGCTGCAGAAGAAGTGCAAAAATAAGATGAAACAATGGCAACTCTACAAGGAAGGGACCTTGTCACTTTAACACAGTGGAAATTGCATTTTGCATGTTTAGTTTATTATTGAATTCATTTTGATCTTATGTATTATGTTATTACTTTAGTTCAGTACATTTTACCACCTAATTTAGCAGGGTTTATAGAGCATAAATTGATTGACATGTATCTGTACATCAGTTTCATATAAACCTTCTTATTCTGGATGCTTGCTAAGACGACTGCTGCTTATTTCATGCTGGTTTGAAAGTTTGTTGGTGCATTTATACAATTTACATGTTAGAAAAGTAGTTATAATACCTCAATCTAGCCTTTAGTTATGTGAGTATGTACACAAAAACTACCCAAGTACTGGTATTAGCAGATCACTTGAAATACAGTGGCATGTTGCAGGGCTGCACTGATTACATTTAAATGAATTCTAACTAGATCAGACTAGATAGATTTCAAGTGATAAGATAACCCTACAAGCCCTACACTGGTGGTTGCCTTTGGCTGGTACAGAAGAACAAAACATAATGTACAACAGGTCTAGCCTACTTCTTTAGTTTAACTTTTCTTGTCCTTTTAGCAATAATGTTGTATTATGTAATGAGCATTCATTACCGATAATACCCAGTGACAATATTATAATATTTCTTTAGTGGCTGTAACAAAATTCAATTTCTCTTCACAAAAAGGTTGTTCATTTACTTCAAAGTTGTCCTTATATTATACGGTGGTGCTTGATAAAGCCATGCTTTAAAACATATATGTTAATAGTAATAAAATTATTATTTTGCTTTCCTAAGTCACTTATTGCTATTTACCAGCTAATTGGTTGTTACTACTACTGGGTTACTACTCTAGTGTAATATTTATGAATTCCTTTTGCTCTGTTATGGCCCTAAACTTCACAGAGAGAGCTTTCATGCCTCATGGCAAAACAAAAAAACAGAATTTCCATTCACACCTGAGATTATTTTTGTATTATTTATTTAATTCATTGTATCCTTCTGTATTTTAGGCAAAAAGTTCAAAGCCAGGCCATTGAGCCTTTATTTCCTGGCATGAGTGGAGATTTCAATTGTGAAAATTTTTGTGCCACATGGTATCTTATAACAAACCATTCTACTGCGAGGTACGTTTCAACACTTTAATTCATTTAACCTCTTACTCATATCAGTATACATTTTTATTGGTACTTTAACAATGTCTTTTATTTATTCTGCCTCATTCTTGGAATTCTACAAAATACTTTTTTATTCCAATATGCTTTAAAACACGAGGGTACATAATTCAATAGACTTAGATGTTTATTATAATAGGCAACATAACTACATATAATTTAGCAAAGTTAAAGGAGAAGGAAAGTCAAAATTTGATTCCTACCTCATTGTGTTCCCCACCAGCCCCCCTCCTGAAACGCTGTATTACAAACTGTCATATGACTACTGCAGCTGTGCAGTTACAGTCCGAAGTTACGGTAATTGTAATGGTTTGGCGCCGCCATTTTTAAATAGGCACACATCCACTCAGAGCTCAGCCGCAGTGCACATGTGACTGAGCTCCTTGGTGACCCCATGACGTAGTCACACACACATTCAGCATCTGAATGCGAGTAAGGAGGCATAACTGTGCTTACCACAGTAAGAAAAGAATGTTACTGATAGATTTATTAGTTTAAAATGATTTACAAAAAAAAAAAAAGTTTAAAGATTTATTTACAGACCTCAGACAGGCAATCCCCTTATCAGCTCCTGCGCTCGCTGACAAACTGTGAATCAAATCCAGCGCAGGAGCTTCAAAGCTTCCCTCCGTTGCTTTGCACACTTTGCACACTCGTGATTAGTAGCAGAATTAATGGGGCAGGAGCACAGAGGTCAACAATGACGAGATCATAAGTCACGTGACCGCAACATCAGAAGTCAGCACGGCACTCAGAGGATTCTACAGCTCATGCGCAGGGCACTGCTGTAACCTACTGCGCATGCGTATGCCCTATTGAAAGCATTTTCTTGACAGGAGACAGGGTAGGAGTTTCTATACATGTTCATAATAATTTTAAAATTGATTGGACCAAAAACACAACTGAAAAAAGTACTGAATGAATGATTAATGTCACTGATAACAACATTTCCTTGGCAATAGTTATAGCTTAATTTAATTTTTGACTTTACTTCTCCTTTAATAAAGTAGATATACCACTTATTGTAATGAACCACTCATTCTTCCTCACTGAGAAAAATGGTATTGATCAGGTACAATATTTGCTTGGTGTCTGTTCTTGAGCAAAGTCTTCCTTTATATTTATGGACTTTTTGAAAACTTGAATTTACAAAAAAATGCAGTTGCTCCATTTTAGAAAACATGAGCTCACTCTTAGTTTCCCATCAGCAGTTAGTCCAACCGTTTGTAAATTCCAAACAAAACAATTGGCATTAAGTTCAATACTGTTTTATTTGTAAAACATAGCTCAATATAACTAATTTCCAAAGCAATTTCAATGAAACAATATCTTCAAGGGGTACTTTCCTCCCTAATATAAACATATTTTTTAAATTATAGAAAAGAAAACCATCTAAAATCATGGGGCATTCTGTCATGCTCTGTGAAATAAAAATGTATGTTTGTTATTTATATGTTTGTATATGTATGGTTACTTATATTTTTATAAAGTGATCACATTCACCTTACACCTTTGTAAACATCCCCATCTGTAACAGCTCTTAACATAATTAAAATCTCCTTCATGTTATTATTTAATTTTTCATTTTCAGAGTATACACTTTTAGTGGACCTTTCTAGCACTTCAGTTATGTTCTGTATCCCTTTATTATTTTGTTCTACTGAAGGCATACAAATGTACTTTTATTTAAAAGAACTACTAGATCCATCAGGATTCAATGTGTGTGTGACATTTGCATTTACTTGACATTTAATTGTCATCTATCAATTAGTTGACTAAAGCTCTACATTTTCAATACAATTAAAAGAATTATACAGTAGTTGTCTGGTGTTTCTCGAGTTTTTCACCGCCTGAACCCTAACTCAGCTCTGCCTACTCTGTCCCCTCTATTTAAAGACCTGCGCCCGCCCCATGGTGATGTCAAAAATAGGGCAGGTGCAAGTCTATAAATTTACAGGCTGGAAGCTGGCAGTGGGAGGTTGCAGGCGGGGATAGCGGATGGGAGCGCGTAACCCAAACACTCCCGAACCGTAGGTTTCAACCCGAAGATTTTTTGTGGTAACGGGACCGAACCCACCCGACCAGCAGGTTTCAGCCCAGCCTGCACATCATTATGTCACAGGTTACTGATTTAACTAAGGAATTTTAGCATGGGACATTACTGTCTTGTAGTTAAACAAAATACTTTTCAATTTAAATTACAATACATATTGAAAATTCATTTTTTTTTTGTCCAAATAAAAGTGCTTGTAGTTTTATTTCAGCTAAGGATTTATTTGGTCAACTGTAATTTCCAATTCTCCATAATATTTTGGCAGAATAACAAATGCACTTTGCTTAACCTAGGAAAAGGGGAACTAAAGAGTATTTTGAGCAGTAATGTTTTGGTTAGCACAAAGTTTGTTTTTTTCCTTTGAGGAAGCGTCTGACTTCACAAGCAAAATGCTACTTTCCTGACCCCAGTATGTTTTAGTTTCCAAGTAAACAGCATACTCGTTCTGTAGCTGATTCTTTGCTGTTTCTCTGCTGATTCTGTGCTTTTTCTTTCAAGGCGACCGAAAAAGCAATCTAATCTGTCTGCCTTTTTGTATCTCTATGTGTACTGTTATGCCACGGCCTATGGTCCTTCTCCTCTATATTCTAGTATCATGAAAACTGTTATCCAGAACCTGAGGTTTTCAGAAAAAGTGGATCTCCATTGTTTAAGTCTACTAAAACTCCTTTAAATATTAATTCAACCCAATAGGATTGTTTTGCCTCCAATAAGGATTGATATCTTAGTTGGAATTGCATACAAGGTATGGTTTTATTACTACAGAGAAGTAATTCATAGCTTTCTTGGTAACAGGTTTCCCTGCAACAGATCCCATGCATGTATACAGAAGTTTAATTTTAAAAAAGCCACAATCCTTTAAGTTCTCAACAAACCTTGCTTTTTGTGTATTTTGTCGAGTTCCTCTGAAGAACTACCATGTTGTTGTAGCACCCCACCATCCCTTAAAGGAGAAGGAAACCCTGTAGAAAAAAACATGTACCCACCCACCCCATGTAGATCCCCCCCCCTCATCCCCCCAGGCTAACTGCTCCCCTGGGGGAAATGCCTCATACTCTATTCTTACCCCATGTCAAGATTCTGGCAGAGGACTTGACGCCATCCATCTTCCATGTCCTTGTTAAGTTGACTGGGAGATCGGCATTGCGGTGCATGCGCAGTTGGAGCAATTTGTCGGTTTTCGACAACGTGCTGCACCGAAATCGACGGAGATTGTAGATCTCCCAGTCAACTTACCGAGGACACGGAAGATGGATGTTGTCACGTCCTCTGCCAGAATCTGCAACAAGTGGTAAGAATAGAGTATGTGTAATTTGTGTTGGTCTGAGCAGACTCTCTCCCTTAAAAGCTGCAAGCAGAGGAGGATTAAGGCTATGAAACCAATGCCTTGGTCTTGGTCTTGGCAATCTTTCTCTTTATAAAAACAAATTGACATTATTGCCCATTTTAATAAATATGTAACTGAAAAAAAAATACCTTTAAAAAATAACACCTTTATTGACACAACCCCCAGCTCATGTACAGTGGGTGTGTCAAAAAGCTCTTTTCTAGGGAGCATGTTGGCGTTTTGATTTTTAAGTAAAGGAAGGTTTGCCCTTGCATAGGGCAATATATACAGTGGTTCCCTGTCAGGTCCACCATGCCTGTGGATGCTTTCTCCAATATGGGGATTGACAGTACAAACCTTGGAGTGCTTTCACTTCTCCCAAGCAGCCCTGATCAGTGGAAGTCAAATTGGTTTGTGCAATTATTTTAGGGTTGTATATGTGGCAATTAAAGGTGATGGGACCTGTTATCCAGATTACCTGTGACCTGGGGTCTTCTGGATAACAGATCTTTCCATAATTTGGATCTTTATATCTTAAGTCTATTAGAAAATCATTTAAACAATAAATAAACCTCTAATAAGGATTAATGATATGTGCTTGGATCAAGTACAAGGTGCTGTACTGTTTTATTATTACAGAGAAAAAAGAAATAGTTTAGGGAGATTAATGCGTGGCTGAGAGATTGGTGTAGGGAGGAGGGTTTTGGGTTTT
>CM044441.1:85000410-85117299 GCA_024363595.1 Xenopus borealis
ATTTGAAATTGGATTTAATGTTTAATTTGAAAATGACTTTTATTATACAGATTTTTGTGTTTGGGTGACAGGTTTAATCGTCCCCTGGCAAGTGCCTTTTTTCCAGAGAAAACAACCCCAACCTGGACAGTCTACCCTCATAATTTGTCTTCCAACCCTCTTACAAGCTCAATTGCATGTCTTTGTACTCTCTCCAGCTCATTTATATCCCTCTTAGGGACTGGAGTCCAAAACTACCCTGCATACTCCAGATCCAGGGTTGTAGTGTCGCACTGGTGCGTTGGTGGGCGGAGATATTATTTGCAGATTGCCACGTCAATCTTAGGGAATCTTGCCAGGTACCTCCATTTCAGCCCCCTATTCACCTAAATGGGAAATGCATGACAGGCCTTAAAATGGTGCATTTCAGTCCAAAAACTCTGAAAAATACTGGAGAAGAATATATCTTGTGTGCCATCATCATCTGGCATCTGAAACTAACCTTGTGAAAATCAGGCATGAAAGTGTAATTCTGATATTTTTCTGCTGCAAGATTTCTTATAGGTTTTTATTTCTTTCTTTGAATCCAGCTTTGAGCAGCTGAAAACAGCAGCAAACAATCTAAGAAAACAAGCAAGTAAAAAGAATGAAGGCAATGTAGCTTACGTGAAAGGAGGACTTAGTACGTTTTTTGAAGCTCAAGATGCATTGGCAGGTAAGAAATACTATATAACTTGTAAACATTTGGCATATAATTCATCATCTACAGTTTATGTTCACAGAGCTCTTGAAAGGACAAACATCAATAACTTGGTCTGCATTTTTGTCTATTTTCAATTACTTTGTTGATTCCATTAACCAATTGCTATTTTAGACAAACATTTCAAAATTTTATGGCTAGCCATTGATTGTTGTAACTTTAATTTACCTTTATTAGTCCACTATTATACTTTTAGGGCATGAAAAAAACTGGTGTTTGCCAGCAAGGTTGTTTTGCAGTCAACAAAACACCCAAAATGCCCTGCCGTTACCTAGTCTTAAAATTGCTAATGGTATGTCACTTATTTTCACAGTAACGTAACAGCAGTGACTGTAAACTTTGATAATGGCAGATTATAGTGTCAGATGTGTTTTTTTTTAATTATGTCTGTGTAAAACTACCAAATACTGCAAGTGTCACCAGTACCATTGACTGTACTCCAAATGCAGGGGCTTTTGGCCATAAACAACTCAAGTTTGCATTTTAGTGCTGAAACCTTCCTCATGTACACAGGTAATGCTGGATGCCATTGAAGTCAAGGCAAGAAAACTGCAATATTAAGCAGCATTTAGAGTTTTTCCACTTGCTTTTGATAATGACGTGATGATGTCTCACAGCCTAGAATTATTTAGAACTATGTGGAAGAGCAAATAAGCATTATACCTAACATCAATCTTAACTACTGTGCAGACTTTCCATCCCTTCCCAGCCACTGCTGTCTACCCCACTGGCAATGGGGTTATGAATTAACATCATTACAGAGTGGCAATCAATTACTACTGTTGTGTTTATTTATAGAGGATTCTCCCAGCACAATATATAGTTTAATTTGGTTTGGCCATTTAAGATTGTACAGCTATGGGATCCGTTATCCAGAAAGCTCCACGTTATAGGGAACCACCATCTCCCATATAGTCTATTTTAATCAAATAAATCACATTTGTACAAAATAATTTCCCCTTTTCTCTGGAATAATAAAACAGTAAAGTATCTTGTGCTTAGTCCCAACTAAGATATTATTAATACTTATTAGAGGCAAAGCAATCCTGTTGGGTTTTTTATATTTTTTTAAACAAAGTATGAATTAGAGAACAAACCCTTGTTTTATTTTTTAATGTTTAACTTGGAATTCACAATTACAGCAAGCAGGTAGGTACCATGCTGTGGACACTATTATTAATGCAAGATTTGTATCACCCCAAAAACTTAACTCAATGTGGGGGTATGTGAGGAGTGCAGTGACTTCTAGGATGTGCTGAATGTAAAGTAAAAGTAATTGTTTTCCCCATATCTACAGTATGCCTCAGGCATAGAAGGGTGGCAAGCAATATAAGATTGACAGCTTAGACTTATAATACCTTTATAACAGTTATAAATATTTTACTTGTTTAATTTTCAAAGCACTTTTATTATACAGCTTTTTATGGGTGGGTGAAAGGTTCCCTTAGAAGAGTTGATAAGACTCTAGTTTCCAAGTATAATGTGATATTGTATATTTGTAGTATAAATAGTTATTCCAGTTATGTCATACTACAGAAGTGTAGCAGTTACACCGTTTGGTAGCATGCATGTTATCCAACTTACAGACAGGTATATCACGTTCCCTAAATATCAGAATTTGAGCTGACAGTTAGGAAAGTTGTTTAGTCATCAAAGCTAATAGTCATTTCAGCAGGATGTGCTAAACTGCTTTAGCCAGTCAAAGGCCATTCTGCTGGGGTTATAACCCATCCATGTTCAGGACATATACCCAACCCATACTCATGTCTACTCACACTGTACACCAATTCTGTGCAAGTCTCTAGTTCCAAGACAGGCAATCTTTAGGAGCAGTGTACGTTCCCAATCTGGCCTGCACCCAACCTTAACCTGCAATGATTTCTAGCCATATAGTGAAAAAAAAATAAACCATGCATAATGAAATGTAATTCTAAACAGTTTTCTAATATACATTGACCGTCATTAATGATTCAAAAGTTGTTAAAGAGTATATAAAAGGTTAGACACTGGTTTCAGAAGCTATTGCCATTTAAAAAAAATGTACAACCACTGAAGAATTTTAATAATATACATTGGAAAGTTGCTTGGTATTCTGCTTTGTATCATTGTGCAAAATATAATTTTTTCATGGCGTTTCCCTTAATCTGAATCTTAATCATTCATCTATAAGTTTTCTGGCTTTGACCAGCACACAAAATGTTTTTTTTTTTATATGTGAGGGTACTGTCACGGCCCTATTCAGATGGCACTTGTATTTACATTCAAATGATTAATAGGCATAGGCAACAGTTTCTAGAAAGAAAAAAAAAAGCAATAGGGAAGGCTAAATTCTTAAGGTCCATCCAGGTCTTTAAATAATACATATAGATGTGCTTGCTTTCTCAAACCCTTTTGTAAAAAGATCATAAGGAATTATAAGTATAGTGCTTTAGTTGTTGTTGTTGTATCAGCAGTATCATGTAAAATATAATTTTTGAGCAGGTTTTTAAGCAAAGTGTTTAGCAGCCCTGCACATTTTTTGTGCAACACTAAATGTTGACTTTTCTTTTCAGCAATTCATCAAAAATTGGAGGCAGATGGAACGGAGAAAGTGGAAGGGTCAATGACGCAAATATTGGAAAAAGTTCTTAAAAGTAAGTTTTCTATTCCAAAGTAAAACAGCTGAAGTGCTTCCTTTCATTGCAGTTATGCCAAGTCATTTTGTACCTGATGCAAGACAATGTTGGAGAGAGTATTTAAATTTGTTCTTACATAATGCAATTCATATATGGATAACCTAAGAATTTTTCATGTATGGAAAGGTTGTGTTGTGCTTATTAAACAAAAAAAGTGAAAAGCAAGCTTTCTGGAAATGTTGATTGTCAAAACATTGAAAGAATATGTGTGCCCACTTGTGGCACCAGATCTAATTTAGACTGAAAGTGTGTGCTGTGGGTCTCAATTCAGGGTTTAATTTTGATGCTTTTTCTTGTTTTGTGTGATTTTCTTTCAGACTAATTGACAGACAAATTTTTTTTTTTATAAATGATATGTAGTTTCTTTAGTTGACCTAGTAGAAAAGGTTTAATCGCTGTTTTTTAGGCACCTTTCTACAGAAAATACATTTATACATTATGGAATCTTTGTGTCATTTTCAGGAATGTACAATATAAAGAAGATTTTCATCTGCATGGGAGCATTACAGTGTTAAATAATTTTAGTAGTCTATTAGAATCATTTAAAATGTTTATTCAAATCATAATGAAGCTATCCTGTTCACAAAGGGCTGCTCGGCTATGTGTTTTCATGCTTTATATTTCTGTATTCTTAAAAATATAACATTGTTGTTAAAGGAACTGTTCATTATAAAAACTGGGCAAATAGATAGCCCTTGCAAAATAAAAAAAATGTTTCAAATATAGTTAAAAAGTAATGTATAAAAGCTGGATGTGTAACTTAATAGCCAGAACACTACTTCCTGCTTTACGGCTCTTAGTTTCCACTGATTGGTTACCAGGCAGTAACCAATCAGTGACTTTAGGGCGGGGCACATGGGTCATAACTGTTGCTTTTGAATCTGAGCTGAATGCTGAGGATCAATTGCAAACTCACTGAACAGTAATGTCCCATGTGGCCCCCCTTCAAGTCGCTGACTAACTCAGAGTTGAAAAGCTGAAAAGCAGGAAGTAGTATTCTGTTCTGTTATAATAGAAATCCAGTCACTCCAGCCTTTATACATTACATTTTTGCCTAACTATATTAGAAACATTTTTTATTTTGCACATCTACTTATCCAGTTTTTTTTTCACATTGAATTGTTCCTTTAAAACTCCTTTGGGGAATGCTAAATGTCCAAAAAAAGTGACACTCAGGGGCACATTTACTAAGGGTCGAAATGAATATTTGAATAAAATTAGAATTTAAAAAATTTGAAGTAATTGTGGGCTACTTCGACCATCGAATAGGTTAAAGTTCAATTCGAATAGAAAAATTTCGAAAATTTGACGTACTGGACCTTTAAAACACCTTAAAGCTGGCGAATTGCCATTGTAGACTATGGGGGACCTCCTAGAATATGATTCGATCCGAACAATGTGATTGAACGATTCGACCGATTTTTTTATTTGATCGAAAACTGACCTATTCCATTGAAATAGGTCCATTTATGAATTAAAAGGCCCTTTAAAAAAATTTGATGGTCGAATTTCGGAGTTTTTACACTTCGAAATTCGACCATTAGTAAATCTGCCCCTCAGAGATGTCATATATGCCAGATAGTGTATATCAAATTAAGTGGCATATAAGTGGAATATATAGTTAAGTAAATATTGCCCTTTTACATCTCTTGCCTTGAACCACCTTTTCGTGATGGTCTGTGTGCTGCCTCAGAGATCACTGACCAGAAATATTTCAACTCTAAGGGGCAGATTTACTAAATTCACATGAATGATTCGATAGAATTTTCAAAAAGATTTTCAAATATATTTGAAGGCCACTTCGACCATTGAATTTTGAAAATTCGATTGACTTGAATGATTTGAATAACTTAAATAAAAAGTTAATCAGTATCTACAAACTAACATTTACTTCAATAATCTTAACTGCCATTTGTTATTTTGTTTATTTGATTTATGTATGACTTGTTATCATAACTGTCAAGCATAATAAATAAAAACATTATTGAAAAAAAAATTTCGACCACAATTCAATTGGTCGAATTCGAGGGTAAATTACCCCCTCAAATTCGAATAATAGTAAATCTGCCCCTAACTGTAACAGGAAGAAGTGTGGAAGCAAAAGACAGAACTGTTAATTGGCTGATGTGACCTAACTTTATAGTTTGTTTGGTATGTTTGTGTGCACCGTTAAATCATACTATCCCAGGAGGCTGTCCTTATTTTTTAAAATGGCCATTTTCTATTTATGATTATCCAATAGCACATGCTATGAAAAAAAGTATATTATTATGAAAATGGAAAATTATTTACATCAAGCAGAGTTTTGAATATGATCTGTTTTATGCAATATCTTTTTATAGAGGCCTACATTGTTCGGGGGGTATAGTTTTCTTTTAAGCCACTCCAAACATTTTTGAGATCTTAATTCATGTTACCAGAGTGAAGTGGAATTAGGTTAAAAAAGAATCCAGGATTGGATTATTGGCACACTAATAACATTGGGTTATTTGACATCCCTGAATATGTATGACAAAAAGGTAATCAATGTGATAATACTATTTCCTGATTAAAGGGAAAGTAAGTTGTCCAGTAACTTGTTAACTTTTAAAACCTGCATTCACTAAGTTAACTAAGTGAAGTGATGTTCCTCATGCTAATATAGTAACCTAATATATAGTAACATAATAGCCTAAGAAACTGTCTGCCAAATCTACTCAATCCTAAAATGATTAATTGGAGATTCATGAAAAAAGGGTTTTTTAGCTAAGCCACGAAGTATAAAGTGTTTGGTTAATTAATACACAAAAATTATAGGTTTGTACAAAAACCACCACTTTTACAAGTGTAAACGATCCCCCATTAATTCAAGCATCTGTAAATATGTACCAATAATACTAATTTACAGAGGTGTTTTTCCAGTTTCTGCATACCATTATTTCCAATTTTATATACATAGTAAAAATTCAATGCTGTTTTTGAATGCCACCTGCCAAATATGCAAATCATAATTTCCCCTTCCATCTTGCGTTGCAAAAGAAAAAAGCAGCTTCACATAAGTCAGAGTTTTTACATCAGAGCTGTAAAATTCCAGCTGAGTTCTAACATTATTTGTATTAAACAATTATTTTAACTCAGCGGTGCTCAAATTCAGTGGGCCACCCACAGTGCTGACGAGAGAATATGGCATGCAAACCACCCAGAGAGTCTGATGTAATTTTTTCATCTTTTGCTTAAAGTATGGTCACTAGACCAGATAATGTACAGCTTTTCTACAGGCAACGATCAAAACTGCCCAAAATGGTTCCAGTTTTCTCTTTTATTTTCTTTAGTTTTTGGTAAAGGAATAATTAGGTAATTCACGGGTAAAAATATGTGAGCTATTTACAAGCCAAATAAATGGTCTCTTGTACTGAGTGATCACAATAGCACTTTGTAATGTTTCAGAGAGTCTGTATTCTAAAACTAAAATCTAAGTTGTAAAATACAAATAATCACAAAGAAATTGTTTGTTTACTAAGAAAATAAATCTATAAATGAGTTTTAAGAAAAGTAATATGTACATTTAAAGTCTATTAAAGGAAAACTATACCCCCCAAACAATGTAGGTCTCTATAAACAGATATTGCCTAAAACATCTCATATGTAAAACCCTGCTTCATGTACATAAACCATTTTCATAATAATACACTTTTAGTAGCATGTGCCATTGGGTAATCATAAATAGAAAATAGCCATTTTAAAAAATAAGGACAGCCTCCTGGGATCCTAGGATCCAACGGTGCATACAAACATACCAAACAAACTATAAAGTTAGGTCACATGAGCCAATTAACAGACAGAGTTGTGTCTTTTGCTTTCATACTTCTTCCTGTTACAGTTAGAGGTGAAATATTTCTGGTCAGGTGATCTCTGAGGCAGCACACAGACTATCATGAAATGGTGGTTCAAGGCAAGAGATGTAAAAGGGCAATATTTACTTAAATATATATACCAGGTAGGTAAGATTCTTTAATATGTCACTTGATTTGATATAATCTGTTGCTCAAAAATTCATTTTCGGGGTATAGTTTTCCTTTAAGTATATTATAGGGCTGTTTGTAGGAAACACATTCGCTTTTGACAATGTTTCATTTATATTTGTGGTCTACACTTTTTGATAAATGTTAAAGTCTTGCATAAAAGCATCACAGGAGATAAGTCATGTTGAGTGGTGAACATTGCCTATCCAAAATATTCTGTTCAGTTAGGGGCAGATTTATTATTCCTCGCCAATTCAAGGGTTGAAAGCAAAAATTCGATGTTCAAACAAAAATTCGATAAAATCGTTGGAAATATTCACTAGTTTTGAGTGCTATTCATTTTTCGATAAAATTGTATGATCGAACGATTTTACGAAAAATCGTAAAATTTCATTAAATCGTTTGAAAAAATCATACCTATGGGGATTCCCATAGGCTGCTATTACAATTTGGTAGCTGGTGAAGTAGGCAGTCGAATTTCATTTTAGAGGGCAAGCTCTTCGACCATCGAATAGTCAAATAGATTTTTATTCGATCTATTCGATAGGATCGAATTTGTCAAATTTGATGGTCGAATTGAGATCATTTGCATATTCGAAAATTCGACCAATCGAAATTTTACAATTAGATCGAATTTTGAATCCTTCACACAAATTTAGTAAATCTGCCCCTAAGTGTTGCAGAAAATGTTCTCTAATATATTGCTACATATAAGGTCATGAGGTGTTCTTCATATCCAGGAGTGTTAAAATGATTTAGGTGGTTCAAGCCTTTGACAAATGACATCAATGCAAACATCTGCTTGTCTACAGGTGCAAGCACGACGGCAGACACCCTATTCCAGGAAGTACTTGGTCGCAAGGATAAAGCAGACTCTACAAGAAATGCCTTGAATGTACTTCAGAGATTTAAATTTCTCTTTAACCTTCCACTCAATATTGAAAAGAACATTCAAAAGGTAATCACCCGCAGAAAAGTATCATGCAACCAATTTGTGCTATTTTTGTTTTTTTAATTATTTGCTATTTTTATATTAATATTTAATTATTTTGTTTTTTATTTATTTTTTAATTATTTAATTAATTATTTTAATTATTTGTTTATTTAATTATTTAATTATTATCAGTTCTGCCTCTAGCTAGAAATGGCAGTCATACCAATCATTTTGTTGCCTTGAACGATTTATAGCTGGCAATTTATATCAATGGCAACCACATTTTTTGTGTAATAATCACTTAACTTACAAGTGGGTCCATGAGACTGAAAATAATTGGAGATTCCAAGCATTTTGTTTGTTTTTATCCTTAATAAAAGAACATGCAATTCTGAGCAACTTTTCAATATACTTACCAATACACAAATTAAAAATTTTCAGGTTATTTGTAGATGTAATTACAATTGAAGACATTTAATGGAATGTTTTTCTTCATTAAGCACAAAACCGTTTTGCCTAAAGGTGGCCATACACAGGCAGATAAAGCTGCTGATATTGGTCGTTTAGACCTGATTTTACACATTTGAAAGTTAACCAGTTAATAAGACCTCTTAAAACTGCCCGTACAAATTATTATAATATTTTAATAAACTAAATTTCATTTGATTATTGGTACATGTTTCGAGGCACACCAATCCAAACTGACATCCATGCATGATAGATATTGATCATTTAGGCAATTAGGCAGGTTTGAACATTTTATCTGCCAATGCACTATGCTGATCAGCACATGGTCATCAGCAGATGTGGACATAACTTCCTGCTGTTCTGATCATTCGTGGTATCATCATTAAAAGGTGGCCGTGCCATGAGTGGCCCCATATACACTCTGTGTCCATTCATTTGAGAAATGCACATCAGTACCTCATCCCAGGACTGTTCTATGCTTTGACCCTGGTGAATTAGATGCCCCAAGTTACTCGCGTTCTAATAGATTAAATATATATATAACCTATTTAAGTAAATGTATGGTTAAATTATTTCTTGTATCTAGCCCTGTGCTTCATTTCCATGTTCATATATTCTATAGTTACTTTGTAAAATGATTAATTATTTTATTGTGTTTCTTTAGTACAAAGTGTCTAGCATTAGTACAAATATGTTATATCTATAGATTTATATATAAGAAGTTAAGCTGCTTTCTTTTGTTCACCTGTTTATTTGAAGGGTGACTATGATGTTGTCATTAATGACTATGAAAAAGCAAAGTCCTTGTTTGGGAAGACTGAAGTCCAGGTGTTTAAAAAAGGTGAGAATACATATGTCTAATCAGGGATTGGTCAGATAGTGATTCAAAGGGCTGGAAAATTATTTCTTGTGAGGCCTGTAAATGCACGCTGAGCAGTTTTGGATTTACATTAATTTTCTTTTTCTAGTGATATCTGAGCTGCTTGCTGTTTGAGACGACTAAAACCAGGCTTTCAACTCATCATCTTTCTTTAAAAGTCAGAGTTTGAGCAACCCAAACTGACAATGCATGTTAACATACTAACATTCTGGCTCTGAAAGAGCGCTGCTGAGCTGAAAGCTTGGTTTAGGCAAAGTGTTGATAAAAGTGCCAAACAAATAGAAAATTATTGTACATTTTAAAGTGCTAAAAGAAGCGCATTTAAGTAAGCTTACATACATTAATTTTTTGGGGTTTAGATCTATATATGTATTTTAAGCTTAATGTCAGCCTAGTGGACTAAAATTTGACACTGCCGCCCCCCCCCCCCGGTTTTTAGTGATTGCAGCTTATCGGCCCATCTGGGGGGCCCTTCCCCGATCGATATCTGTCCGAAAGTCAGCCAGATGTCGATTGGGCAGGATTAAAAATCCTGTCGGATCGCGGCCGCATCTGTTCGTTGATGCGGTCCCGCGATCCGACCGCCCGTATCTGTGCCAGGATTGGGCAGGATTAAAAATCCTGTCGGATCGCGGCTGCATCTGTTCGTTGATGCGATCCGAACGTCCGTATCTGTGCCATTCTGATCCGATCGTTGGGGCCTAGGGCCCACGATCGTTTCAGCCCGATATCGCCCACCTCAAGGTGGGCATATCGGGGAGAGATCCGCTCGTTTGGCGACATCACCAAACGAGCGGATCTCTACGTGTATGGCCACCTTAAGTCAGCGACTTGAAGGGGTACCATATGGGACATAACTGGTCACTGAGTTTGCAATTGATCCTCAGCATTCTGCTCAGATTCAAAAGCAACAGTTATGACCGATGTGGCCCTCCCTCAAGTCACCAATTGGTTACTGCCTGGTCACCAGGGTAACCAGTCAGTGGAAAACAAGAGAGCTGAAAAGCAAGAAGTAGTGTTCTGGCTATTATGTTAGACATCCACTCACTCCAGCCTTTATACATTACATTTTTGGCTAACTATATATATTAGAAACATTTTTTTACTTTGTACTGCCTATCTATTGCTCCAGTTTTTATTTTTATACTGAACAATTCCTTTAAAGTTGGCCAATATATATAGTGCATTGGCAGAGGAGCAAGTGAAGAGTAGCTGACAGTCTGAAAATGGTAGAAAGGTGGCCATAGTGTTTGTAGCCCCTTCTATATGCCCATTTGACCTTCTGGCCAATTGCCCTATAAATTGTTAGATACCTAACAAGTTCAAATGCCATCACATTTTAATTACTAGACTACCTGTATAGACAAGAACACAGAGCCACATATAATCTGTTTGCTTCAACTTTTTGGTGAGCTATTTAATATGTATTATATATTTTGGGTTACACAGTGTCACACCAGGAGATTTTAGGTGTGTTTCTATAAATACAAATTCTTGAAATCACCCTCTGCAGAGGGTGAAAGAGCAAGTTTATATGTTTTCTAGTAATTCTTGACTGTTTACAATGTCCTTTGCAAGTAGATCTGTGTTTGTCTAGAAATAGACAACAAAGCTTCATTAAAACTTTAAGGGTAGTGACAGACAGGGAGATTCGGGGAGATTTTGTCGCCTGGAGTTTTTAGCAGGCGACAATCTCCCCCAATCTCCCTGTCTGTCACTACCCTAAGGGTAATGGCACATGGAATACATTGCCCATAATCTAGTAGAAAACAGTGGCCAGAAACAGATGGAGCAGTGACAAAACACTTACAGGCAGATTTATGAAGATTAGCCCATCTGTGTTTGTGCTAATGATTGGTAAAACTGCTACAAGTTCCCAAACTCACTCTTGTTTTTTGCAAACAACTGTTTTGGATTTATGCTGTATGGGGGTAAAAAAAACTACTGTTTTTTCCCATAAAAGCATGGTTTCAACAGGAATAATAATCTTACCATGTTTTGGGTAGCAAACATTTTGATCTTGCGAAAAACAGGAACTCATAGTTGCTTCAATTGTTTGCCAAAATGCAGATGAGTCAAACTTTAAAAGTCTGCCTCTTAGTGATCAGATACCATGTTTATCGCATTCCTTTGATTATATTTCTCTTATTATGTTGTCCTAGGAATGCGTTTTCTGTTTATTGTACAGGTAAAGGACCTGTTATCCAGAATGCTCTGGACCTGTGGTTTTCCAGATCTCGCTGTATTTTGGGTCTCCATACCTTAAGCTAAAAAAATAATTTAAACATTAAATAAACCCAATAGACTTGTTTTGCCTACAGTAAGGATTAATTATATCTTAGCTGGTATCAAGTGCCAAGGTACTGTTTTATTATTACAGACAAAAGGGAATAATTTTTTAAAAATTCAGTTATTTGAATTAAAGGAAGTCTGTGAGAGACGGCCTTCCTGTAATTCCCAGCTTCCTGGATAACAGGTTTCCAGATAATTGATCCCATTTATATATTGTGTTTGTACAAAGTTCATCTGTGACGTATTCAAGGCATTGGCATGGTAGGGAGTGGGTGATCTTCTATGGATATTTATCTGCATGAAAAAGTATTTGAATCCACCAATGTTTACATAAAACATAAAGTCACATTTTTTAAAAATAGAAGTTTTTCACAAAAGTTTTGTTTTAAGTATATGTTCATTTTTTAGTGTATGCTGAAGTGGAAACCCGTATTGAGGCTTTAAGGAATTTGCTTTTGGACAAGCTGTTGGAAACGCCATCCACTTTGCATGATCAAAAACGTTACATCAGGTGAGATTGTGATTGTTCCAGTGTTTGCTGCATTTTGACATTGAACAAGGTCAGTCAATTGAAGGGGTTGTTCACCGTTTACTTACATTTTACTATGATGTAGAGAGTTTGCAATTGGTTATCCTTTAATATTATTTGTGGTTTTTTAGTTATTTAGCAAATTTGAGAGATGTTGAATAGAAAATTCAACATCTCTCAAATTTGCTATTTCAGCAATCTGGTTATTAGGATCCAAAATGCACTTTTTTGAATAAGACCACACAATGATGGTGTGCTCAGACCGCATGTGATGAAAATCCCCTTACAGGTCAGGTGCTTGAAAAGTGTTAGATCCAACCTGCCACCTGGGCAGATAATCAATTTAATAGTCCAATACACTGCAACACTCTGTAGGTTAGCTGGTATATCAAAAGGGAATTTATTGGCTCAAAACATGTGAGCAATCAGTTGCAACGTTTCAGGCCTCTTTAGGACCCTTTATCAAGCCTGTATAATTGAGTACTGTGTTTAAATAGGGTGAGTTGTGGGTGGGAAAAACAGTGGAAGGAGTTGGGCAAACCCAAAACCCCTAAAAAAAATTCACTTCCAGTGTCATAATTGGCCAGAGTCAAATAGATTACGAGTGATCCCCGGGAATGTGAAGAACATTTTAAATAGAGGGGATATAGTGAGTATACATTACGGAAAAGCATAGAAAAAGTGGACACTAAAACTAGAGAAACACATTTGTCTAAGGTACCAAGAGTAAGACAAGACAACACTAAAATGGTATTTGTGAGTAAGTTTAATACTGCTAGCAGACAGATCGGGCAAATTATACAAAAAAATTGGCAACTATTACTACTGTCTTGTTTACCAGATGTACCTGATTTTCAGATATTACCCATACTAGCTTACAAAATGGCAAAAAACCTCAGAGACAGGTTAGTTAATGCAGATATAGGGGGCACAAAAAAACAGCACACCCGTTTTATCAATAAACCCAAATTGGTGACTTTCCTGTGTATACACTGCACACAATGTAACTCTGTGATTAAAGTGGAAAATTTTCATCATCCACACTCAAAAAAAAAAGTATGCCTTTAGACAGTATTATACTTGCGAGTCATCATTTGTTATTTATCTATGTGTATGTGGGAGAGACAACTCAAAAAATAAAAGAATATCCACACATAAATCCAATCAGAAAGGAATTGACCTTGCATAAACTGAGCAGTTACAGAACAAAAGACAGAATACAATTTGCAGTTAAGGTAATTGCCCAAGCATCTCAGATTCTCGGATTTTTGTATAAAAAATTTAACTTAGTATCTTCATTTAAAGCACTTTGTTTTGGGTTTGATGTGATTCACTTAAGATATATACATTGTGTTCACAGTAAAATTGATATATTTTTGGACACAATAACAGGTATGGACACTTTTGAAATCCGGATGGGACCTATAAATGGATATGTTATCAACTTTGCCAAATGTATTGGACTATTGAACTGATTTGAATAAGAGACATAAAAATGAATAGGGGAGGGCTTGCAAAGAAATATGAGAAATAAAAATTGGCAATAACAATACATTTGTAGCCTTACAACACTGGTAAGTCAGAATGAGAATGCAAATAATTCAAAAACTATAAGACCAGTTAAAAAGTTGCTTAGAATCATCCATTCTATAACATACTAAAAGTTAACATAAAGGTAAACCACCCCTTCAAGTATGTTTCTCAAGCACTGAATATACTTGTAAACTGCTGTTCCTTCAGTGCAATTCAATAATTCTACTATTTTACATAATTTGTAAAACACCTCTATCTTTGTCAAAAGAGATTGCTCTGTTCTGTTAGTGTTAACATCTAATGTAAACATTCTTTCCAATTCTGAATGTATATCTGCACATATTCTTTCATTTCAATACTTTCTGCTTTTATGTTTTTACTTAGGGCAGTAAAAATATTCCTTGACAACTATAATTGGTCTCTGTATTTGCTATTTTAAGATATTTTTTAACTGGGCATTTGAAGCCCTCCATTGTTTTTTCTAGTGTTTGAAGTACAGTATACTGAGCTGCTTTGAAATCCCACATATATTAGCTCTATGCAATGAAAGAAATAGATCCTGCTGCTAACCCCCTTTGGAAGATATGCTTTGACAATAAACAATTGACATTTTTCTTGACATTATACTTCTAAATTCACCAATCTACTCATTATTTGAATTAAGCTGGCAAGTAAGCGATTGTGAATTATGTTTAATATAGTTCTGCAACTAAATGCATGCACAGAGGACTGGAAACTGTACAATAAAAAAGATACAGACTAAAGCTAGATGAAAAGAAAATTTGCAGCTTGCTTCTGTTTAGTTTTGTTGTTGCAGGCACGGACTGATCTCTGATCTCTGCTTTTTACTGTTGCAGATATCTTTCCGATCTCCACGCTCCTGGTGACCCTGCTTGGCAGTGTATTGGAGCTCAGCATAAATGGATTGTTCAACTCATGCACAGCTGTAAAGAGGGTTATGTGAAAGAACTGAAAGGCAAGGGCAGTTATGTTTTTACTCAGACACACATGCTTAACATATTTCTAAACCCATTAATTGGTAAATGGTTCAGATTGTGCCATCAGTGAGGAAATACCATAAATATATATGACCGTTTTTATAATGGCTGTCAAGTCAAATGCATGTTTTAAATAATACATCCTATACAAAAGTTAAGATTTAGTGACCGTTTTTTAAATTTATGCCAGGGACAATGTAGCCTTGTGGCAGCTACTTGTTTCAAGTACCCTACTGTACATCACATTTTGTGTTAGCTGGCTTAATCTGCAAGACAGCTGTTTAAGCCAAGGTGAGAAAACATCTTAACTTTTAAAGGTATGGTAACAGGAAAATTCCCTCCGTATTTATGTATGTATAACTATATTTGTAAATTGCTTTTAAGGAGCCGCAGCACTGTCCAATGCATAACAGTACAGTATAAATTAAAATTCTACACAAGGATAACAAGTCGGACAATGAATACAATAAATATAAACAGTATACAGAGTTCATATAAGGACACTGAGCTTAAGTGCTGTGTGGTAAGAGACACAGTAGGAAGGAGGTCCCTGCCTGATAGAGCTTACAGTCTAATTCATGGGATTGGTGCTGCTAAGCTTTTGAGATGAGAAAATTTTACTGTCACTATGCCTTTAATGTGAAGGTTTGTAATTCATTCATTGAATTACAAACCTTTACATTAAAAACAGTAATAGTAGCGGGAGTTGCAAAGCACTAAACACTTACTTATAAAAAGCACATGCACTTTAGAATTCATGGTACTGCAATGAATTATAATTGAGAAAGTCGCAATTAATTTGAGGGTGAAGTGATCCAAAGCGTTTTTTTTATAATTAAAATAGGAACAAGAGACAGAAATAGGTGTTACTACTTTTTCTTCTTTTTTATTAAAATAAAATTTGAACATTGATTACTATACCTCGTTGTGCGCTCATTAGAGAAAGGTATGTGGAGTATACAAAAAATATATATTTGCATTAAACTTGTCCACTATGTAAGAAGCTCTGAAATTAAGATGGCCACTTCTTTTGTATGGGAGCAGACAGAAACACAACTGCCTGTGCTTATTAGGCAGTTGTTTTTTCATTTTCATGTTGCTGTAGCAATTAAAATTATATTGCTTTGAAGAAAAGCCCTGAAATATGCAGAATAAAGGAAAAAAGTGAAAGTGAAAATATGAACGCTGCATTTTGTTCGTATTCAGTTTTATTATTTAGGCTTAAATACATTTTGTGTAAATTCAGTTTTGTGCCTAGAGGTGCACCTAGCAATAATGAAAGGGCTCTCAAGACTATGTCAGCCAAGGCTTTTTCTATGACAGGGGAGAAAATGTAAATCCCATTCCTTTCACCCTGACATAAATGAGCACTTATTGGCCAGTTAATGTACAGCCTGGGCATATTTTAGTGGAGAAACACGATGCATTTTCATGCCAAAATCTGCCCAGCCCTTGAGCTAACAGATCAATGCCATGCCTGTCGGTGCACAGTGATGTCAAGGCAGAATGAAGTAGATCAGGTTTTCTTCCCCAATGTAGATTGTACACTATGGCAGAAAATGCTTCATCTGACATTACCCTTCATTTCTGACATGCATATGAAACCAGGCTTCCTTTTATTCAAGCACAAGCAGCAAGAAAATAGTATAACATGTTAAAGCCTAGCACAAAGCATAAATAACACTTTCCTTGCCAACAGTCAGCTCTATGCACTCTAGATTCTATGTTGTATATTACTAAAAGTGTTAAAAAAAAAAGTTGGAGATTTTATTTTTGCATACACATCTCCCCTTGTGTTCTCATTACCCCATAGTTTAAAATTTGCAGGCACCACAATTTAAAACTTGGTAGTCAAGATACAACTGGCTGCTCCTTATCTACAAAATTCTCATGCTCTAGTGCACTGCTAATATGCTATTTTTATGACTAAGATGTTTAGTGTTAAGAATCAAGAGGGCACGTAACAGAGCAGGGCAGCTTAACCTGCTGTATATCTACTAAATCCCTGCTGTCAGTGTGTCCTGGCATTCATTTCTGTGAAGCACTAATGTATTGGATTGTTACTTCAGGTCTTCTTGTTGGCATGTCATTTGTATTAAATTCCCTTATCTCTATCTTCTTTGGGTTTTATTGGACAGCTTAGTGATGTATATTGTATAGAACAAGTTAAAGCAGTGCAGCAATCTTAGCCTGTGCTGATGCTGACTTTTGGGAATGAAGTACAGAGATATCCTTTTTGTAATGTGTGTGTCCATAGGCTGGAGCAACTTACCAAATTACAGAAACTCTATGGTGGTCTGGGAAGGAGAACAAAGAGAAAAGGAGCATTTAGAAACCGGTTTGTTCAAACAAACACACTCACAATCAAGATGATAGTTGCAAACTAGAGCTAGACTAGGGAAAGAAACCACTTAAAATTGCAATTACTGAAAGGAGATTTGTTGGTTGTTTGACCGAATTAAGGAATCCATTATAAAAGTTTGTTTTTCTGTTTCTTTTTTTGTAAACATTAGGCCTGAATTGAATGAAAATTATAATGGGATTTAGGCTCTCTGCCAATACAATTGCAAGAAATGCCATGTCTCACATGTAATAACCTTAGGTACCAATCAAAATGCATTTATTTCAGAATTATGTTCAGTATTCTTAATATTCCTTATGTTCCCATTACAGTACTATTACAGTTATATATTTAGTGCTTTATTCAATAACCCAGTATAGAATTATTTATTCAAATAGCATGTACATTAGCGATCTTCATACTCTAATATAACACATATTGAAATGTCTTCTTCATGCATAAGTTTAATATTGTCATACATAGTATAATATATCTATACTGTACTGTATAGTATAATCCCCTCTGTATTTAGACACACACACAAACAAACATCAACGTTTCCAAAATGAGACATCTTGTGGAAATAGGTCATCTTTACCAATGGCATAGGTGTTGGTCTATTGCTGGAGTGCTTTGGGTGCAAAGTTGAACCCTGTAGGGCCTATGCAGGGAGCGCTTGTCTGCACTCTATATGTAAAGACCAAAGCTCACACAAGTGTAAGGGAGCTCTGTTTGGCTTTCCAGGGGATTCCCACATTTTGCCATTCTCCTGCTCCTTCAGTATGCAGCCCCAATAAGCACAGGCAGTGCTGAATGAAGGACTCCAGGAGTAAAGCGAATAGGGCATGATGACAAAGTATTTGATGTTTTGTCTGATGAAACACATGACTAATTTACAATATTGCTACATTTACTGATGGAACAAAATCATCCAAGTGAAAAGTACTTGCTGTGATTTCTAAGCTCAATGTTGTGTATACTGTATTTAGTTTTGCTTTATATGCATTAGGAAAGGGGTTCCCTGCCTTTTTTACCCGAGAGTCACATTCAGATGTAAAAAGAGTCTGGGAGGGAACAAGCATAAAAAGGGTTTCCGGATGGTGAAAAATGAGTGCTTTGGTTGGCTATTTAGTAGCAACTATGTAGACTTGCATCCTACAGGAGGCTCTCTTTGACAGTACACCTGGTTTTTATGTAACCTAAACTTGCCTCTAAGCCTAGAATGAAAAAAATAAGCTTCTGCTTTAAAGCCACTTAGAGCAACATCCAAGGGGTTGGTCAACACTGCATTAGGATAATGATATGCTGCTTTCTTTGAATGTCTCTTATTTTATTGTAGCCTTTGTCCTGGTCATAGAATAATTATCTAAATACCATTAGAGGTTCTGTTATCCTAAACTTAACTCTAGCTTTAGCCCCAGCTAGGGTTGCCACCTTTTCTTGAAAAAAATACCGGCCTTCCTATAGATTTAGCTTTTTCTCCTATTAATAACATTGGGATCAACTGAAAGATGGGTTTCAATCACAACTTTGTAGTTTTTGTGAATTTTCTTACATACTGTACTCATAATTGATTCAAAAGAGTCTTCTAGTGATTTTAGCAAAAGGATATTCTCTCACTGCCTTAAGTTCTGCCCATTCTTAAATAGATATATTAGGGGTCATTTCTGATCTGCATTGGCAGTCACAAAGCATTAGTGCAGGGGCACACTGAGCTGATCATTCAGTTTCATCAGCCTGCGTTTTGTACACAGTTGGAAGAAAGATGATCTGCTGTCATCCTCTCCTTTGTGTAACCACAGGGTGCTGGCCTGACTGGGGATTGGATTTCAGGACAAAAATGCAAACTTTTGTATTTCTGCTCCGAAATCTGCTCTGTGTAGCTCCACACAGGCCGATGATGTGCCTGTCAACAGAACCACACAAAGGAGTGGATCAAAGCACAGGCTGAAAAAAGTGTTATGATCCACTCCATATGCCCCTGCCCTCAAAGAGATACCACCACAAGACATGTATATTTCATCGTCTTTCAATTACTTTTGCTCTGAGGGGGCTGCCATATTTGTGTACCAGTAGTCCGTTCGCTTTAGAAATTCTGACAGGTTAAAGGGGATGTTCACCTTCAAACTATTTTTTCAGTTAAGTTGTTTTCAGATATTTAGACTTTTTGCAACTACTTTCTATTTGTGACGATTTTCTTATATTGCATTTTCATTTTTCATTACAGACTCTGTAACTGCTCTAAATTGATACATTAATTAGTAGTTTTTTTTCTTTGTCCCTGCTTAACTGAATCCTTGAGTTTCATAAAAGGCAGCTGTTAGAATTGATACAATAGTTGCTAATATTCCACAGATGCTGCTGAGAAATGTATTAAATAATGTATCAAATTATAACTGTTCACACTCTGCACCTGTATTACTGAGCTGCCAGACTGACACCAGAGTCAGGAACATTAAACTTGCATTTTTAAAAAACAATAAAAAATTTAAATGGAAAGCAATTGAAAAAAAGTCTGTTTTTCTGGTGAGCAATCTGAAAATAACTCAAGTGTAAAAAAACTGTTTTTGGAAGGTGAACAACCTCTTTAAGAAGGGACAGCCAGGTTGGCAAAACAGTCAGGTTTAGGAACTTCAAGTAACATTATCACTTTAAACATAGCTGCTCAAATTGACAGCATTATTTAAAGGTACTCTCCTCTTGCCCTTGGCAGAGCTACTTCAGCCTCTTGTGAATTAGTTGCAGTAGGTTTATTGACACAGAAAAACCCTGGTGTTACTGTCACCCTCAAAGGTGGCTATAGCTCCAGGGTGCCCAGAGTGTTCAGCGCCAGTTGACACAAACAACATGAGCCTAAAGAATTGGGCACAGGCAATGGTAATTATGACATCCGAACATCAAAAATTTCCAGCAAACTGCCATATTGTGCCCTGAACCATGCTGGATTTGTGGAGGCATAACTGATATTGTACTTTGCACACTGCATAAATGAGTAATATAATCTTTATTTATTTATTTGTTAGTTTCAAACATTTGTTATAAAGTTAATTTCATTTGTCTTGTATGTATGAAGTAAACGGGGAAAGAAAAATTATGATCTTTAAAATCAGAATACATTTCAAATATTTGCAAGTTTTTGTACGATTTATTTAAAGGAGAACTAAAGCGTAACTAAAGAAGTAGGCTAAATATGTTGTGTATTATGTTTTGGGCTTCTAAACCAGCCTAAGGGGCAACCACAGCCTCCAAAGATGCCCCAGTAGGTCCCCATCTTCTTTTCTACAGATTCACTTCACATGCTCAGTGTGTTACGTATTCAGCTTAGGGACCCACTCACAATACATAGTAGATATAACATATAAAAGTTACAATATAAGGCTGATTAGTAATTAGTACAGATAATTACTACATGGAAGCACACAAACCGGTGCAAATAGCATCAGACTTTAATAATCTCTCTTTTAGCATCAATTTATATCACAGACTAATGCTTCTTTTCTGCTTGATAATTTGCTACAACCCCATAAGCTTAGCTTCTCAACAGCTGCTCAGAGCCCACTGAGCTTGTGAGTGTTGCAGACACTTTCCAAGATGGTGACCCCCTGGGACAAGTTTGAAGTCCTGGATCATTGCTGCTAATGACAAGCTGCCTCAGACGGCAGCGCCGGCTAAGTCTCCAGGGGCAGCAAAAAGCCTCTCCTGGGGACTTTAAGAGCCAAATTTCCAGTTCTTAAACTGGAAATTCGGCTTTACTAGTGCGAGAGCGCTATTGCGCTCTCCGCATTGTCGTTGCTGCCCCCCCTCTGAAAATTCGTCGGCCTGGAAGGGCGGCATTACAGGAGCATCCTCAGGCAGCGATTTGTTCAGGAGCGCCGCTGGGTACAAAAGTTAAACAGGTAGCAGAAATGCTTATTTTTCTGTTATTTAATTAAAGGTGAGCTTCTATGAGTCTGTCATACACAACAATCAGCAATTGTGAACTTGTGCTTTAAAGCCCTTTCCAACAGTGCCAAAATCAACCACTTTATTATGTAAGAAAAAGGGCAGAATTTTTTTTGTGTATGTCTATTAAATGTATTTTTTTCTTTTTACTTCTATGTTCACCTTTTAAACCTTATCTAAAATTAAACCTGCTTTTTCCTGGCAGGAAAAAGGCTCCATGTTAACCCCCCACCCCCCAGCAGCATCCGCCAGCAGAATTCACAACAATATGGAAACATAGCAGGCTTCACAATCTTCAGCATCTTCTGCCAGTTAGGCTGTTTATTTCCAAGAAATTTATCAAGCTTTTACTGATTCTAAATGGAGCCCCAGCTATTGCCCACTGATTTACTAATACAGCTGTGCTCATAAGTTTACATACCCTGGCAGAATATGATTTCTTAACCATTTTTCAGTGAATATGAATAATAACAGAAACATTTTTTTCATTCATGGTTAGGGGTTGGCCAAAGCCATTTACTGTCAAACAACTGTGTTTACGTTTTTTTAAATCATTATCCCTACACAAACTACCCAAATGACCCCGATCAAAAGTTTACACACCCCAGTTCTTAATACAGTATATTGCGCCCTTTAACATCAGTGACAGCTTGAAGTTTTTTGTGGTAGTTGTGGGTGAGGCTCTTTATCTTCTCAGACGGTAAAACTGCCCATTCTTCTTGGTCTGTCTTGCATGAACTGCACGTTTGAGGTCCCCCCAGAGTGGCTCAATGATATTGAGGTCAGGAGACTGAGATGGCCACGTCAGAACCTTCACTTTATTTTGCTGCAGCCAACGACAGGTTGACTTGTGCGTTTGGATCATTGTCACGTTGGAATGTCCAAGTACGTCCCATGCGCAGCTTCCGGGTTGAGTGCAAATTTTTCTCCAATATTTTTTGATAACTTACTGCATTCATTTTGCCATCAATTCTGACCAAATTTCCTGTGCCCTTGTAGCTCACACATCCCCAAAACATCAGCGATCCACCACCATGTTTCACAGTAGGAATGGTGTAGCTTTCATCATATGCCTTGTTGACTCATCTCCAAATGTAGTGTTTATGGTCGTGGCCATAAAGTTAAATTTTACTCTCATTACTCCAAATGACTTTGTGCCAGAAGGTTTGAGGCTTGTCTCTGTGCTGTTTGGTATATTGTAAGCAGGATACTTTGTGGCATTTGCATAGTAATGGCTTTCTTCTGGCAACTTGACCATGCAGCCCATCTTTCTTCAAGTGCCTCCTTATTGTGCATCTTGAAACAGCCACACCACATTTTTTCCTGAGTCCTGTATTTCACCTGAAGTTATTTGGGGGGTTTTCCTTGCATCCTGACCAATTTTTCTTGCAGTTATGGCTGATATTTCAGTTTTATTTGATTTGGATTCAGCAGAACCCCTAATTTTCCACTTCTTTATTAGAGTTTGAACACTGCTGATTGGCATTCTCAACTACCTTTTCCTGCAGATCCTTTGACAATTCTTTTACTTCCCCATGACTTAGAATCCAAAAAGCATCTGTGCAGAACTGGATGAAAGATTCAAGGGTCTGTCAGGAGTCCAGAAAGTCATTGACATTTTATACACACCCACTAATTACAGGCAAATAGATCACAGGTGAAGATGGTTACCTTTAATAGTCATTCTAACCGTTTTGTGTCAAGTTGTGTGCCAAATCACCCGGGTTTGTAAACTTTTGATCAGGGTCATGTGGGTAGTTTTAGTAGTGATTATGATTTAAAAAGAGTACACAACACAGATGTTTGACAAAAAATGGCTTCAGTCAACCTAACCATGAGTGAAAGAAACATTTTTGTGTTATCATTTATATTCTCTGAAAAAAAAAAGGTTAAGAAATCATAAATTCTGCTAGGGTATGTAAACTTATGAGCACAACTGTATAGGTGCTAAATTGCACCAGTGTAGTTAGACCTAGCAACCGATCATTTCCCGCACTCTGGCAGTTGTGTTAGTGAGGCTTCACCATGTGTAATGATTCTGCATATTTATAACACACAATATGATTTATTGTTCAGCAGAATTCTCTCTGTTTCTTTGCCAGCTTAGGCAAATATGAATCTTATATGTGCTCAATTATGCATTCAGATTCTTTTTAGAAAATCCTTCAAGAGAGGCATTAAAACTTCAGTTTAATTAAATGTAATCGATTTAAAAAGTTCTGTTAAGCTTGTAGGGTATTGTTAGTACAACCATGATTGCCCTTACTGGAAAGCACACTGAGGAATGGTGCTAACGGCGTTCACAGACCATACAATTCAGCTCAGGTTGCCATGAATAGTAATATATTTGTTACATTGGACACAGGCAGTTAAGCTGATGTCAAAGGGGCCTTTTTTAACATGTTATCCATGCAGCTGGCTTCCTTTTCACTTGCACTCACTTACTGTACATCTGGAAAAAGGCTTCTCCCAGCTGGGAGTCATTTCATGTCTTAACCACATCCCCTAGGCTTTAGCGGAAAATATCCTTCTGACAGTGCAAGCTGCGATTGGCCTAATACGTTGATACAAATTAAAATGTAATTGTGTAAATTGCATAACACTGCTTCTTTCATGCATAGTACCTTCATATGTGAAAAACAAAATTAATGCTTGAAACAGTTTAAAATACCAGTTTGGATAATTGTGTTACATTTCTGGTGCAGAATTAGCAAATTCTGAGAGTGAAGGCTAAATCAGTGAAGATCGTTTAGACTAATAGAAAAACTTATAGAAAAACTTAAAAAACATTCAAAATAAAGATAAAAACAACCCAGTGCAAATTCCCTTACAGTGTCTACCTCCTACCAAATAGGGTTTGAATGTAAAATGGCTATAACTCCATTTAGCTGAAGGGACTCGTAGCACTGTGCAAACTATCTCTTAACCCCACATAGAATTGACTGGTGCTATAAACTTGTCGATTTCTTATTCTTTCTTGTGCTTTGTATTTACTGGCTGCTGCAAAATAAAAGGCACCGTGGCATTGAAAGGGTTGCAATTTGCAGGTTAGTTTCAAAGTCACTCTGTATATATGAGTTTGTTGAAGGTATATGGGGAGGAAGTGGTTATTGAACTCAAATTCAGTTTTTAGTAGTATAAATCCAAAAATGATTAATCTCTATATGATCTACCAATATATAAGTTTTGTCTGGTGGTAATTGGCAACACACAACAACTTGCATACAACTGGAATCAATAGTGTGGTCTAACTACATGTGTTAAAAGGAACCCATATTGGGTAGTGCAATTGGAACATGGTTTTAGGTGTCCCCCTCTCCATACTCCTACTCCCACTCCTAATTAAGCTTAATTTTAGGGTGTGACTATTGGTGCAGGCTGTCAAGCGACCCAAGCCTTTTGCAGTAGGGTAGGACTGCCTTGTTTCCACCACCACTGAACTCTACACTGCACAAAAGTGATTCGTAAAAGGTCACTGTAATTTTAATTTGGCATTTGTCAAAGTGTAGTTTTGCTTTACAGTGGATCATGATGTTCGTGCAGAATGATGGAGAATACCTGTACGTTCTTGTTTGACATATAGACATAAACTTATTTAGTTTATATGCAGGATCAGACTGGGGGGCTCAGCCACAACCCATCTTCAAGACCCCCCCAGTGTACCCCCTGTGCCTGCCAGGTTTTTTCCCGGTGTCCTGCCAGACCATTCTGACCCTGTTTATATGAGCTGTACTGTACATACTGATATTCTCAAGCAAATTTAAGCAGGACACTCTTTACCTCTTGTATATGTTTTTATGTAATCTGTATGTTTGATGTATACACCCTTCTACTGTACATTACTTTGACATTAGACCCTCAGGCTCTATGTTAATAATCCCATTATTCCCTGCCTAATTTGATCTACTTATCTCAGAGTATATGAAAATATATATCAAGTATTTTTATTATTCTAATTATATCAATATTTAAAAACAAGGCAAATATAAAAACCATTGGGAAATTACTAAATTTAGCCATTTTTGAAATCATTTTGCTGTCGTTTCTCTCTAAGACTTGGCAGGAAAATGTAGCTTTTTTGAACCTACAGGGTTACTCCCACAATAAACCCAGTCATTAGGATAGAGAAGCAATGTCCTGTTTTCTTTTGTGCAGAAAAGATTTCTAGAGATTGGCAGATGTTATTAAGGATGTGGACATACAGAGTGTTGGCTCTGCTGCACTCAGCCTGCCTTTTTTATGGCGTTAAAACTACAGTTAAACCCATTGTTTGCTATGTTTATTCCTAAAGGCTTATTTGCATATCCTAACAATGATCGCACATCTCTGCCTGTTGACATACCATTAATTTTAGTGAAGAGTGAAATGTGTGCAAAAGATTCACTTTCTGTATGAAGGAGTTCTATATCCTTGTATCCACAAAGCTACCAGTACTCTATGTTTGATCAACAATTAACAGTGGGTGGTCAGGCTGCAGCAAAGGACAGGAAAAATATTCAAAGGTTTTTAAGGGTGGTAAGGAAGTCAGAATGGTTTCAGAATGTCCCAAGGCTACCTTTTAAAATTTCCCCACACTACTGTGAGTTGTGAGAAAGCCCAGCATGGGACACTTCCATGGCGAGATGGCACATCTTCACCTGGTTTTATCTGCTGCAGGCACTTGTTTGCATTCATATATACCACAGTGCAGTGCCATTAGAAAGTATCCACTGGATCATTGTGTTTTTTATTGCACTCTTTTTTTTTTTTTTTTTTGTAGAAGTGACTGTTGGTATGCTATGTAGCTAAAAGTTGACTTTAAATATGAACAATATCTTACACGCCAGTAAATATTGAGCAGCTTTTTAAGAAAAAAATTATTTTTTTGTATTTGGCCCTCCACTGCTTTGGGTTATTCTATAATCGAATAAGTACTAAAGCAGGCTGTAACTATAAGGTGATACTGGATTTAATAATTACTGGAAAAACATGCCCAAACCTACATTTTTGTCTGTAGGAAATACGAATACATTTTTAAAACTTATTTAATACATACTACATTGGACTGTCTTGAACTTCAATGTTGCTTGACTAAAATATTTTTTAAATTAGGATCAAAACTGCAGGAAGTCTCATAATCAACAATATTATGTAGGGGTGGAATACTTTTGTTTGTGCCAAAAGAAGCCTTGAATTTAATAGTATATGATGTGGCATAAACATTATGTTGCAAAATCTTCATTAAAGTGGAATGAGCAGCCACTGCAGTTCTTTGCTGCAAGCAACTATTTATTCACCATGACATGTTTTAGCCATTTGAGGTCCCTTTCTCAAATTTTATGTTGTATTACCCTCTTGTGGCCACTGAAGGCATTGCATTCACTTTAGCTAATCCAATGCAGATGTTAAGTCCCGAGTGGAACAAATGTTGTCTCAGTTCCCTGCTGCTACATTGGGGTCCCTCAAATAAACAATTAAGAAATTACTTCTAGTTAACCTCCTTTCCGGGAACTGTTACAGGCTCATAATATGTTTTCTCTGTGCAAAAGAGCTGTCTATCGGCATGATCTGACGTCTGTATCATTTGTTGGGTTATTACTATATAGTAAATTTTACAATAGTGGGGCCAACATTCTTTTTATTTGCCATGTAAATGTTAACTAGCTAAATGTGTTTGTGAATGTGAAAATCAGGGCTTCTTGGAACAATAGCACAAATTTCTCTTGTTACAAAATTGACATATTCCACTTGACAATTTAGATTGTGTGTACTTCACTATTGTAAATGGAATACAGATTTATAGAGTGAGACTGCATACTGTGTCTATTCAGCATTCAGACAGACTTTAATTAAGTGAGCATCATTTCTGGCTCTGTCCAAAAGCAATTCCTAGCAATGAACATTCCCAGGGCTTAAGCAGTGATAACCAAGCTCCTCCACAGCTGGGGAAGCCACCTATCCTGGAAAAAATACTGTCCTATATTTTTCTTCTTTCTTCCCTATTAATGATATTTGTATCACACATTTGTTTTACCAGTCAAGTTTGTAAAATACCTTTCAGTTGGTATCCATATCCACAGCACCAGTCATGGAACTGCTTATATTTGAAAGGTGAAACACAGTAGAAGAGAAAGTTTCTAAGATTAGGTGCTCTATCACATGCTTTAAAGGGGTTGTTCACCTTCAAACAACTAGTTGTTTTCAGATAGATCACCAGAAATAACGACTTTTTCCAATTACTGTCTATTTTCTATTTGTAACCGTTTTTCTAATATTGAAGTGTAAAGTGTCATTTTTCACCTTCTAAAGCAGCTCTGGGAAGAGGGGTCACTGACCCCCCCCCCAACTGTTCTAAACTGATACATTTAATGGATACATTTCTTATCTTTGTCCCTGCTGAGCAGAATCTCTGGCTTTCATTACAGGCAGCTGTTAAAATTGATACAATATTTGCTAATACTCCAGAGATGTTGCTGTGAAATTTATCAATTAAATGCAAAATTTTATCAGTTTAGAATCTGCGCCTGAATTACTGAGCTGCCAGACTCAAACACCAGAGGCAGGGACATTCAACTTTAAACTTAGATTTTGGAAAAACAGTAAAAGATAAATAATGGAAAGTAATTTTATTTCTGGGGAACAATTTGAAAACAACTGAACAGAAAAAACTGTTTGGAAGGTGAACAACCCCTTTAAGCTAACTTAAAGATGAACTAGCCCTTTGACACCTCATATTAACAAACCAGACATAGATGAAATAAATAACAGTGAACATAGGATAACTCCCAAGAGAAACTCGAAGTACACAAACGAAGTTTGATAAAATATGGACCCCATGTTCAGAAATGAAACAGCATCAGTATTTATGGCATCATCATCAATCTTCTAATATTAGGTTCAATTTAGGACCGTTTTAACTGCATTTATCAGATTTGACTCTACCATGCAATCACAAGTCTAAAGCTGGCCATAGACGCAAAGATCCGATCGTCAGAATCGATCGGACTTCCCCATCTCCCGACCTGCCACTAACCTTCAGATTAAATAAAGTAGCAAAAGCACAGATCAGCCGACGTTCTGCCTCTGACAGGGATCGTACAAAAGTTGTACGATTAAAAACCTAGTGAGGGTCTCCAACTGAAAATCATACGATCTGCAATAGACGCAAAGATATGATCGCCAGCCGACAGAAATTTTCTAACCTGGCCGATTGGCATGGCACGACAAATGTTGGAACACTTCACACACAATCCGAAAATCGTACGAATTGAGGATTCGTACGATCGGATCGTTGCGTCTATGGCCAGCTTAAGGTAGCACTGGGTACAACTGGGAAGTGCAGGTTAGACTGCCATTTAGTGCACACTACAACATTTTCAAGGCAGGTGGATTATTCTCCTAAAAACGTGTGGGTTTAATTTCCTTGGGGGTACATAACATATTGGCATCCCTGTTCTTTAACTATTACACTGTGCAACAGTTTGATTTCTGTGCATAATGTGAGTTACTGTTCAGTCTAGAAATTAATATTGCCTCTTTTTTTCCCATTAAGGAACACCAGTCCTCCAAAGCCCATTGCTTGACATGGACAGCGATGGACGTCCATCACCACTTGGCAGACTCAGTCAAAATACATCATTGCAGAGAGGCAGTAGTTTTCAGTCTGGACGGAATGATAGTAAGAATCCATGAATATTATATTACATCTTTCTCTTCAAATATATTTTGTCTGTAGATATGCATAAATAATATGTGTTATAAATATAGGAAGGATACATTTTAACTTAATGTACAATACAATGCTAGGAAAGAGACCAGAGGTCATCCTGTTTGAGACTGTAATTCCCTAATGCAGTGCTGTGGCTGTAGAAAAAAAAGCCTGTTTTTTTCAATGTATACAATGTTTAGTGCTCTGTAAGGGTAGCCAGAGACAGAAATGAACACATTCTTCACTGATAAGAGACACTGTATCAGTATGAAGTTCTTAACCTCTCCTGTAAAAGGAACTTGCGTGTGAAGGTTTGATCAGTAACTCATTTAGTGACAGAACCCCAATCAACATACCCACGGTACACTGACCTGATTTCTTACAGCATGTTTTTAATAGTATTGCAATCAGTACATTTCCATTTCAAGCAGCCGTGCTCACTTACACATTGCTTAATACCAATTTATGCTGTGCAATAGAGTGTGTATGTATATGTATATATATATATATATATATATATATAGATAGATAGAGTTCACACATGTATAAACTAAGAACAGATTAAAGGTAATGCCTTTATGTACACTTGTTTCCGTCCCTGCGAAGCCGTGTGGTGAATAGAGGCTTTCTCTTTTTCACTCATTCTCACAAATTCATTCATTAATTCATCATTCTCCTTTTCCTGTGCGTGAATTAGTACTCAGGTCCATGTTGCTATAGTATACCAGATTTAAGTCGTCCTATTGTTCATAAAAACATTTTTTACTGGTATTGAATAGCTCTAACTATTAACAGTACAGGTATGGGACCCATTATCCTGAATGCTCAGGACGTGGGGCATTCCATAATTTAGATCTTCACACCTTAAGACTACTTTGGAAATCATGTAAGCATTAAATAAACCCAATAGGCTCGTTTTGCTTCCAATAAATATTAATTATATCTTAGTTAGGATCAAGTACATTGTACTGTTTTATTATAGAGAAAAAGGAAATAATTAAAAAAAATTTGGATTATTTTATTATAATGGAGTCTATTGGAGACAGCCTTTCCATAATTCGGAACTTTCTGGATAACGGATTTCCGGAAAACGGATCCCATACCGGTATATGTATATCGGAGAAACCATAATGATTGTGTATATGTTGTTGATTTCTCAGTAAGATGTAAAATATGCTCTTATTGTCTTTGTTTCTTTCTAGCATGGAGATACAAGACACCCCATCAAGTGTCCTTTGTCGATAAATTAACAAAAGTTGTTGTTGGACAGCTTCCTAACTTCTGGAAGCTCTGGATTTCATATGTGAATGGAAGCCTGTTTAGTGAGGTATAGCTGTGCTGAAATTCTTTCATTCTCTGTAATGTTAATTCATCTAAGCTTTTAGTGTCACAAACGGCACCCTAAATCCAGAACCAGTGCTAGGCTCCCTGGTCTCCGCTCTTGCTTCTGCCTATAACAGCCGCATTTCACCTCGGGAGGAGCCCTTGGCTTATTGGATGCAGCCAGGTCTTACTAGGAGGAGAGCAAAGCAAAAGGTTCTGGACAAGCTAAGGGGCACTATTGTCTCACCAAGGAGACAGATGGAGGAACGCCAATAGGAAGGCAGACCAGCCAACACAGCGTGGAACAGGCTGCCTGGGCCAGCACAAGCAGAGTAGAGAATAGTTAATCAGGCCAGGGTCAGGATTGGAGAGATCAGAGTGGTCAGCAAGCAGGCTATGGTTAGGATACAGAGTATAGAATAGTCAGGCAAAGGCAAGGGTCACTAACCAGGAGATCAATAGAATTCAGAATAGAATAAGCACCTAGGAACACTAAATAGAATCTAACAACGGCAATGAACAGCATACTGAAAGCCCTTTAAATAGTATTCAAATTTCACGTGACATAGAGGAAACTGCCACAAGAGGAGAGAGGACGCGTGCAGCGGGCATCCCCGCCGGAAGCGCGGACGGCGACACTACTAGAACACCAGGGTAACTTATCGCTACATTTATACATTTAACTACTGTAGTAATAGTTTATAATAATAGTGTATAAAAATGCCTCATGTTCCCATGACTAAACTGGATTCCTGCAAATAAAGTGTTCTACAGGCAGCATCTTCACTTTTCTCCAAAATTATATAACAATATATTGGTTCATCTAACAAACTAGTCAAGCTTCAATTGATGGGCTTTACATTCTGCCTAAGATAGTCCATGGCCTGTCATGGACATCAAAGGGGTGGTTCACCTTCAAATTAACTTTTAGTATATTGTAGAATGGCCAATTCTAAGAAACTTTTCAATTGGTCTTCATTATTTATTTTTCATAGTTTTTTTAATGATTTGCAATTTTCTTCTGTTTCTTTGCAGCTTTCAAATGGGGGTCACTGACACCATCTAAAAACAAATGCCCTTTAAGGCTACAAATGTATTGTTATTGTCACTTTTTATTACTTATCATTCTATTCAGTCCATCTCCTATTCATATTCCAGTCTCTTATTCAAATCAATGCAGGGTTGCTAGGGTAATTTATACCCTAGAAACCAAATTGCTGGCACTGCAAACGAGAGAGCTTCTGCATAAAAAGCTAAATAACTATAAAACCCACAAATAATAAAAAATGAAAACCAATTGCAAATTGTCTCAGAATATCACTCTCTACATTATACTAAAAGTTAACTGAAAGGTGAACAATTAATTAATCATAATCTTTGTATCTTGAAGTCGTTATTTTAACCAAAAGAGAAAACAGCAGGCACTCACGGATCCTGCAAACAGGCTTGTAAAAGAACTGAGAACTTTATTTAGGCCACAAAGTAGATCAACACATAGCCTTATGCGTTCATGCCAATAGGCACTTAATAATAAGCTGTACAAAGACAAATATCTGTATACCAAATATATACCCTGAACCTACCAATCCCCACAACACATTAATTAAACAATAGAAAAAAAGGTGGAAGGGCATTAAAAACACTATGCGAGTAGATGAACAGACATCTAAAAGCATCCAAGGGCACAAAGTAAATGGTTCCCAATTAACAACTCGTTGTGAAAAAATATATTAGAGGAGGATGGAAAAATATATTAACATATAAAACATATACAGTATAACATAACATGTAATATATATGTGTGCAATAAATAAAATTGACAATTTATTATAAAAAATAAGAATTGTTAGAGGAAAAAACATATAAACATAATCATTCACAATAGAGGAGAAAAACCAGTGTATTTATAAAAAGCTACATATATATATATATATATATATATATATATATATATATATATGATTATTTTAGGGGCCATTCAAAATGACAAAATAATACTATAAGACCCTCATTATAGTCACATGAATTATTTATAATAACGACACGTCAAAGTCATAATTCAGACCCTGAGGTTGTCTTGTTTTTAGCATAAAGATGCATTTTACTTCTCTTTTGTTTAAAAGCACAGACAGATTGCCTCCCCTGGGACCCAAAATAACTTTTTCAATACCTGTCACAGAAAGAAATGTTACATCGTCCTTTGAACATTCAAAAGAAGAGTCATTATTTTAGCTTTACAGAGCATTGTGGCTCAAAATGCACTACGCTTTAGCAACACCTATATTAGAAAAGTAGTACATTTGAAAATGAGGCAAAGGAGATGTGAAATTGTCTATAGGGTATATAGAATTGACCTTGGCAGTAAGCGGTATGGCCGTTGAAACTGATAACTGAGCTGAAACTTTTCAGTCATCAAAACTGCCAAGTCGAAAAGTGAATCCGTTAGCTTTACCACAAAAAGGTTTAGTTTTGCCTGTGCAGGAAAGGGTTACATTACTAAAGTAATTTAATCTTGATTCATGAAATCTGCAAGTTTCAGGTTCTGTTTACAGCCTAGTTTCAAATTCTAAACTTTCAGACAGACTTCTGTGAAAAACAGAACACTGTTGTAACGTATGTCTCATGCACTAACCAAGCTGCCATAAGATTTAACTTTGTTTCCATGCATTATTTAACTGTAGTTCTTTTGTGTGGATGCTTTAGAACAGAGGTTCCCAGACAGTACTGCTGTCAGGCTGACACATCATATAGAGCAGTGATCCCCAACCAGTAGCTCGTGAGCAACATGTTGCTCTCCAACCACTTGGATGTTGCTCTCAGTGTCCTCAAAGCAGGTGCTTATTTTTGAATTTCAGGTTTGGAAGTAAGTTTTAATTGCATAAAAACTAAGTTTAGTGCCAAGCAGAGTCTCCTGTAGGCTGCCAGTCCACATAGGGGCTACCTAATAGTCAATAGTCAATCATTAGCACCCCAAGACACTTTTTAATGCTTGTGTTGCTCCCCAACCCTTTTTACATTTGAATGTGGCTCATGAGTAAAAAAGGTTGGGGATCCCTGATATAGAGGGTGGACATGGTTCATTGTGAAAGCCCATTTTAAGGATGTTTGGCATGAATTCTTATTTGTTCTCAAAAGTTTACTTGAAGCTTCCCCATAATAACAGCTAAATCAAAATGTGATGTCAACTCTATTTTGTTTGTGCTCATTTAGATATTTATTTTGGTGATAAAAGGATAACTGTTTTTACTTTATATCTACTGTAAACCTAAAATGGGGGTGTCCTTCCAAATGTTGGAATATAATGAGGGGGTTTAATACAAAAATGTCTGAAAGCCACTGTTCAAAAAATAATCCACATCTGTTACGCTGTTTTCTAAATATGTGAAAACTACACAAACTGTTATTTAAACATACATATGGGTTAACACCTTGGTACTCTCAATATATTACTACAAGTACCTAGAATCAAAGGTTGTTAAATGTTTTAAAGCATTTATTTTTGCAGTTTTGAAGAACAATTATAGTTCCATCAATGACATCTACATTTTAAAAAAGAAAAAGGAATAAGACAGCAAGATGAGGGAAGAACAAGTGATACAAGAGGGGATATGGTAGAAATATACGATGAAGGGAAAAAGGAGCAAGTTACAATTCAATACATACTTAGAGACTATCATTGATTCAAAACGTTTGGACTATCAAAATCCAGACTAACCAAATGTCAATACATTTTCTGTGCATCCTCTCGACACATTTGCTGCTTTGTAATAAGGCAGTATACTATTGACTGAATCTTTCCATTCATCCAGAGTAGGCAAAGTGGGTCTGTTCAAATAAGTATAATGAGTTTTTGCATAGAACAGCACACCATAGAGTAAAGGGTATTCACTGTTTCCCTCCTCAGAAAGGCTGGAAAACGGTCCACTTGGTTCTTCCCATTTCATCTCTGCAAACCTGCTCTGTACGGACTATAAGGAATAGTTCAGTGTTAAAAAAAAAACTAGGTAAATAGGCTGTTCAAGATGAAAAAAAATTCTAGTCTAGTTAGCCAAAAATGTAATCAATGAAGGCTGGATGCATAATAGCCAGAACCCAGTATGCTTTTTCTCTCTCTTACATGTTAGATAATCGTTGACTAGAATGGGGCACAACTTTCAGTTAGTTCGTTTTATCCTTAAAACGAAGGTTAGATTTAAAAGCAAACTAATTGAAAAGCTGTGGCCTCTATCAGGTCACTGACCACTAACAGGTGAGAGAGATAACGGTTAGAGAGATGTAAAGAAGGAAGTTGGGTTCTGGCTGTGTTGTTGTGATGCAGCCTTAAAGGACAAGGAAATTGTAAAATAGAATAAGGCTAGAAATGCTGTATTTTGTATAATAAACATAAAAATGAACTTACTGCACCACAAGCCTAATCAAACAAATTATGCTTTCAAAGTTGGCCACAGGGGGCTGTTATCTTGTAACTTTGTTATACATCCTTGCCTGATACTGGCACTGCACATGCTCAGTATGCTCTGTGCTGCTTAGGGATCGTCATAAATGATAAAAAAACAAAGCTGTTTGAGTTCTGCATGGCTGGTAAGTAAGGCTCCCCCTGCTGTTCATAAGTATGATTGTTTCCCTGCCAGAAGTTAAGGACCGTCTGACAATTCCTATCATCAGCACTAAATGAAGGGAGAATTTCACTGCATACAGTCAGGTTTCTTATAAAACGGTACACATTTTTAAATTAAAGTATATTGGAGATAGATTTCTTTTTCATTAAAGAAAATAAAAATGGGATTTTATTTCTTTGCCTTCAACCCCCTAGGCACAAAAATCCCTCCCCTGAGTTGCCCCCCCCCCCATGGGCAAATGCCCCTGACTTGTTACTTACCCCTCTTTCCAGGTCCTGTCCAGTGGAGTTCACAGGTGCCATCTTCTTCCTGGAGTCTTCTGGCACATGCGCAGTAGGAGGCATTTGCAGGTGCGGATCTACTGCGCATGTCCCGAAAGTCACAAAGTTTCTGAAAAAAAGTTCGAGGGAGGGATTTTTGCACCTAGGGGGTTGAATTCCCCTTTAAAGTTTACTTTCAGGGAAACAGGCACCCTTGCCAAAACCATAGCAAATAGCCCAGGACTAGTATTGCTACTCCACCAGACTTTCTACTATCAGCGCTGTGCATTCAGATAGTGTACTATTCTCCAGAATTTTTCATTGGACTATCATAAAATGAAATATTACTTATAATTCTGGAGTATAAATCCAATGGAGGTGATCTTTACAGCACTCCAGTCGACTGGATTTCTTATTTGCTTATAATGTTTACAATGAATTTATTTTCATACAGTTATTTTATGGCAGTAATTTTAAAATAAATGTCACTACATGGTAAATCACTGTAAGCTGATGCATAAGTGAGAGATGTTTCACTGACCTCAATGTTAATGACCTCACAAGAAAATCAGAGGCAGAAATGAATTTAAATGATCTGAATAAGCATAAAGCATTTTGCAGTCGTTTTGTTTGAAGCAACCTTTACAAAGTATCTATTTAAAATCCCATTATAGAGAACTTTTGCTTTAACCAGTGGCAGACAGCCCATTTCTACCTTTAAAATGGACTTAAAGGAGAAGGAAAGCTACAGATGCATCTTATTGCAAATAGATTAGCTGCAATAGTGCAAACTAGAATGCCATATTTATTCTATAGAATGTTTTGCCATACCCAATTAAAAAGCTCTATCAAATCTCTGTTTGTTTAGGATAGCAGCTGTAGTATTAGCTTGGTGTGACATCACTTCCTGCCGGAGTCTCTCCCTGCTCACTTTAGCTCTGGGCTCAGATTACAGCAGAGAAGTGAGGGTGGAGAGGAGCAAACTGAGCATGCTCATGCCCTGGGAAAGGAGATTTAAGCTGAAGGCAGGAAGTCTGATACACAATAGAAGGAAAGAAATGCAGTGTTTCTTTTGACTCAGACTCAGAGCAGCACTACTTTGAGGGTTTACTGGTAGATTTAGGTGGACCTGTCTGATTAGGCATTTGATTTTAACCTTTCCTTCTCCTTTTATTCATGACCAATATCTATATCAGTGTTGGTCACACATCCTTGGAACTTTTTTGTTTTTATAATATGCATAGTAGTGAATACTTATTTTAGGAATCGGGGTCACTTAAAACTAACCTTTTATATATACTGGTATGGGACCTTTTATCCAGAATGCTTGGAACCTGGGGTTTTGCAGATGAGGGATCTTTCCATAATTTGGATCTTCATACCTTAAGTCTGCTAATAAATAATTGAAAAACTAAATTAATCCAATAGAATTGTTTTGCCTCCAGTAAGGATTATTCCAAAAGAATACATGGTATTGTTTAATTTTTATAGAGAAAAAGTAATATGTAAAAATGTAAATTATTCAATTAAAATGCAGTCTATGGGAAATGAAGTTTCGTAATTCAGAGCTTTCTGAATAACAGGTCTTTGTAAGATAAACTTTTTCACAGTTCAATTATTGTATATGTTCCAAAATATTGAAAATCTTTCACACTAAGCTTGGGTTTCACAGAAGCTCTGCTTGTAGTAGAAGCGTGTATATAAACTGCTTTGATGCATGTACACCAGTGTTAACAGACTTGTGTGTTTGAACAAACTGAATTTTGTATTGATAGTGAAAAATTGAGCTGTAAAACGCACCCATGTGTCAACCATAAAAGCAGTTTAACGTGTAGTTGTGTTTAAAATCAGATACCCCTAATTAGAGAAACCACACCTAGACTCTACATTCATCTAAGTTTAACCACAAGTCTTTTCCTTTTCTTAAGCACCCCCTTTGTCTTGCTATATGTCTGTTAAGTACAGCTACTGTAAGTCCAAAGATAACCGAATAAGCACACAGGATTGATTAGCAATTTTTGCATTGCAGATTAAAGGGGCTTCTTGGTATGTTTCCCCATTTCAATAACCGCATATTGATTTGCATGAAAAACTACAGATGAGTTAGGTGTTTCTGAGTTATTTGAGTGTCATATTACATAAAGCACACTCCAACTATATTTTTGAGCATTTCTTTACTGTTTACACCTCAATATATCTATTTGATGTTACATTCATAAATGTTGTGTCTTAGAAAGCTGCCCCATTTTTCTTCCTCTTTACAGCTGTATCTATTTCGACATGCTGCTAAATTACTTTAGGTTTTGTTCTACATTCTGCTTAAGGTATTCATGAAACCCCATATGTGCAGATCAAAACCACTGTATGCTCACAAATGAAAAGGAAGTAGAGGGTGAGGGGATTGTCTGACATGTTATATGGCTTATTATGTGAAATACAGGTATAGGATTTGTTATCTGGAAACCTAGAAAGCTCCATATTACAGGAAGGCCATCTCCTATACACTTGGTTTTAAAAATGTGAATTATGTCATTAAAATTATTTACTTTTTCTCTGTAAGAATAAAACAGTACGTTGTACTTGATTCCAACTAAGATGATATAAAAACTAGAGGCAAAATGTTGCGTTTAAAGGGATAGTTCAATTAACTTTTATTATGTTTTAGAATGGCCGATTCAAAGCAACTCTTTAATTGGTCTTCATAATTTGTTTAGTTTTTTTTTTTAATTATTTGCCTTCTTGCTTTGACTCTTTGCAGCTTTCAAATGGGGGTCTCTGACCACATCTAAAAAACAAATGCATACACAATTTTATTTCAAAGGTGAACAATCCCTTTGATTAATGTCTGAACATTTTTTTTATTTGAGTTAAGCTACAGAGATCCAAATTACGGAAAGATCCCTTATCTGAAAAATCCCAGGTCCCGAGGTCTGGATATCAAGTCCCATACCTGTAGTTTATATTTGACAGATGGTCTAAGAAACCATTTCATGGTGCAGGAGGCTAGTCATTTCTACCTTTTCTTACAAATCAAACATTCTGGAAGGTTTACTTGTGTTTACCCTTTGTTCCAAATATCCAGTCATGTACAACTAAAATACAGTTAAAACATCCCCTCAAAGATCTATATTAAGCATGGATTATTTCACTGCCATCTTGGCTCTACCTAGTATCACAATTGTGAACATTCTCACTTAAGAAGGGGTAACTAACAACCCAAACAGTTTGGTGTGCTGAATAAACATCATTAGGAGCACATGCAATTCTTTCTTTCTGTGCTCTTATATAAAACCCAAATCAAGAATTATGTTAATTTATCAGTACTACTTTGTGGGGGCTTTAGGAACTGTAAATGCCTCCTTTAAAGTGGACCCGTCACCCCAAAAAAATATTCTAAATCCTATTTTATCACATTAGTCAAGCAAAATGAGCATTAATTACACTATATAAATTATTTTATTCTTGTTTCCTTCAGTCTGGGAATTCAAAATTATAGCAAGCTGGCAGGAGCCATTTTGTGGACACTATTATTAAGGCAAGCCTTGCATCATCTCAGAATCTTGTTTGTGCACCAGAATGGGGGACCCGATGTCTATCCCCATGTCCTGGCTACATAATTAAATGGTTAAGAGAACTGGGGGAATGTGTGGGGAGCAGTGACATCTAGGAAGTGCTGAATGGAAAGTGAAAGTAATTATCTGCCCCGCCTCTATGCCTAAAGCTGGCCATAGACGCAAAGATCCGATCGTAAGATGATTCCACGATCGGATCTTTGCATCTCCCGACCTGCTCCCGACCTGTCACTAACCTTCAGATCAACTAAAGTAGTAAAAAGCACAGACAGCTGACGTTCTGCCCCTGACAAGGATCGTACTAAAGTTGTACGATTAAAAACCTAGTGACGGTCTCCCACTGAAAATCGTACGATCTGCAATAGACGCAAAGATATTATCGCCAGCCGACAAAAATTTTCTAACCTGGCCGATCGACCAAACGACCGATCGGCATGGCACGACAAATGTCGGAGCACTCCACACACGATCCGAAAGTCGTACGATAGTCGTACGAATCCTCGATTCGTACGACCAAGTCGTTGCGTCTATGGCCAGCTTAAGGCATAGAGGAGTGGCAGACAATATTTGATTGACAGCTGAGATTTTTAAATGAGCTTAAAACAGCTATGAATGCTTTAATAAAAAATTGAAATTAGATTTCATGTTTAATTTGAAAAGGACTTTTATTATACAGATTTCTCTGTCTGGGTGACAGGTCCACTTTAAAGGACGTAAGTGGAGAGGTGTATTGGCACAAATTCTTGTACTTTAAGGGATCCTGTCATGATTTCTATGGTGTAGATTCTATTTCTACTTGGCTTTTTACTATTGAGTGCTATTCTCATATCTACCAGGGAGCTGTTAACTTGTGTGTCAGGGAGCTAATACCCGGTTCATTCCTATTTTATTTATTTTTTTGCTGATTGGAAAGGGATAAGGTGATCTCAATCCAACTCATGACTGGGGGGGGGGGCACCCGGGAAATTAATGACTAGCCCCATGTCAGAATTCATAATTAAATATAAAAAATATCTGTTTGGTTTTTTGAAAAACTATTTACTGATTTACATTTTGAAGAAGTAAAAAGTTTTCTCGTGGCAGAATCCCTTTAATGCTATTAAAAATCATAGAGGCCAATTAATAAATTGTAAGTGAAACATTATTTCTATTTATTTTTAATGATAGAACTCTGCAATTTGCATTCGCCAGCAAGAATTTGGATGGGCATGTAAAGTACAAGCAGGGATTAGCTATTTGGTTATATTGTTAAACATAAAACTATTGTTAATGCTTTTATGAGCTGTACACAAGTACTACTCATAAAAGGTTCATGATAGTTGATCAACCCTTGTGATTTTAAGGCCCAGGTGCACTTTTGTTCTTGGTTTCTGTACTCATTCCTGTTTTCCTTCTACTTGCAAGTACCTTCTTTAGCTTTCTGGATGCTAGGTTATGCACAACAGTTATTGTCGGTATGATCTGATGGTGGCCTATATGCTTTATAGCTTCCACTTCTCTCAAATATTTGACTGTCCCTTAAGATTCTTGTACAAATTGATTTCTGGCAACTTCAACATGTAGCTGAATTTAAGGCCTTGTTTTAAAGATGGCATTTGTAGGCTGTAGCCTTAATGTTTTCCCTTTTTTATTTGCTACACATCACTGTCCCATTTTGGAGAACAAATACCTGTATCTAGATGAATAATATTATAATATGTTGTTATATATAGTAAGGCCTTAAGATATTTTAAAATGTCTTTGTTGTGGCCATGACCTCTACAATTTTCAGTTTTGTAAATGGTAAATTTAAATGGCAATTTATTTAGGAAGCTGGGGATTATTTTATGTGAATGTGTAGTATTGTTTACATTAGTATAGCATAGCATAAAAAAAAAAACGAATTAATGTTGAGTGCCATTGCATTTTTCTCAGCATATATATACACTTTATACCAGAATTCTTTGTTGGCTGAATTTGTCTCATTGTCTAGAGTGGTGGAATATAATGACATTATTATCTCCTTTAGTCTGGCATAAAAAGTATGGCATTGATTTCTCACTATATTTTTACATAACGTTTTTTGGTGTAGTATATTTTAAGGCTTTATAAATATACCCTAAGGGGCAGATTTACCAATGGTCGAATAGTCGAGGGCTATTGGTCCTGGTGAATATTTGGCGAATAAATATTCCCCAAAATCGAATGGAATATTCGCCAGTTTTGAGCCCATATTCGACTATTCGCCAGAATTGTACGATCGAATAGTCGCAGAAAAAAAATGCTTGAATATTCACCAAAATCATACGTATTGAATGTTCGAAGTGTTCGATCGTACGATTGAAATTCGGCAAAAGACTTAGAAAAAAAAGCCTATGGGGCTTCCCATAGGCTTCTATTGTAATTCGGTAGGTTCAATCTGGCGAAGTAGGCAGTCGGATAAAAATTTAAAGGTTCGACTGGCGAATAGTCGAGCGCTCGAATATATATTTATTCAATCTATTCGATGCACCCGAATATTCTATAGTCAATGGTCAAAAATACTTCATTTGCATATTCGAATAGTCGTACGATCGAATTGAGACTAGTTGCGACTTTTCGCCCGAATATTCTAATCCTTCACACGAATTTAGTAAATCTGCCCCTAAGTGTTTGCCAGTAAAAAAATTTATGTAATCGACCAGAAAAGAAATGTACATTAAGACACTATATAGTTGGAAATGACTTGCATACATATTTTCCTCCTAATTGTATTTTAATTCAATAATTTTAAAGTAGCATACTGGTTTTTCATTATATGTCCACATGGTGTCCCTGCTAAGGTGCATAATGCATATTTTCATTTGAGTACAGAATATAGAAACACTGATTTGATTTAAGTTAGGTATTTTTATAGTTCACCCGATTTTCCTTCTAGTTCAGTACAACTGAAGTATTGCAGAGCTTGTCCCTTCACGTTTTTTAATTTTTTTTTTGGATTTAAGGGGACGAAAATCCAAAAATAGCATTTATATAATTTAACAACTTTTCATTACACGTTTATTAAAAATGTTCGGTTGTTTTTAAATTATTTCTATATACAGTATAATTACATTCAAAATCATTGTTTTTCTTTCACTTTCTACAGTTCTGGTAATTTCTCTTGTAATCCTTTGTATATTGTAGATCAGTTGAGAAGACTCCTTGCTAATGATGAACTTTTTAAATTTTAAACTCCTTTTGGATTTATACTGTCCCCAAATCTATGGCAGTGGGTTAGCATACTTTTTTGTGGTTACTGTTCTTGCAATGATGACAATGATAAAATTATAGTGGTGTCCCTTAAAGCCACATATATTTGTTTGTTTTCTATTCAAGCTTGTGATACCATAGTAATACATAGTATGATAATTTAGACCTGCATACATTAGGTCTACTTAAATATTTAAGACATTTTATAAACCCAATAGGGTTATTTTTGCAATTAATATAATCAATTCCTGCCACTTATATTCAGCAGAATCCCAATTAACTGCACTCCTGATGTAAAAGTAGAGTATACTGCCCTATTAAAGGTCACATATTGGTTAAAAATGCTTTCCCCACTATGCTACTCACACAGGGAGGGAGCTCCCGATGCGAGCAGCCATGTCCACTCACTCGCATGCGCATAATGAAAAGCGGTCCCTAATCGAAGCAGCTTTTCATTATGCACATGACGTCACACGCGTGTAATGCACATGCGAGTGAGCGGACATGGCTGCTCGCACCGGGAGCTCCCTCCCTGTGCGAGTAGCATATCGCTGGCGGGGGGGGCATTTAAAAAAAAAAACTACTGCTATCCCAAACCGGAATGCAGACTCTGCCAACCCGCACCTTTGGTTGGGTATAGCATTTTTAACCAATAGGTGCCCTTTAAGAGCTGCTTCCCAAAAGGGAAACCACAAAATCATAGAAATCAAAATACAAACCTGTGAATTGCGATTCCACCTTTTTTGTAATTTATAAACTAACCATCACTAAAAATAAAACTTAAAATGGCACCAGCTTAAAAAGAGTTGTTCACTTTTAGTATGATATTGAGCATGTCATTCTTTAACCGGTAAGAATGTGAATTGCCAGCAGGATGGCTTTCGGATTGCCTCATGAGGAAACTTCGGTGACTTTGGACCACATTCTTGCCAGCAGGAAAGCATTTCGGGGAGATTAGTTGCCTGAAGAAGAGGAGATTAGTTGCTTTGGCAACTACTCTCCCCTGAATGACCACCATTTTAAAGCTGGAAAGAGTCAGAAGAAGAATGCAAATAATTAAACAATGATCAAAAATAAATAATGAAGACCAAATGAAAAGTTGCTTAGAATTGGTAATTCTATAACCTACTAAAAGTTAGGTGAAACACCCTTTTAGAACTTAATGGGACATAAGTAAAATGAAATACAGCAATTTCAGTTGTAGAAATGGCTGAAAACTGCGTTGAAAGCCAATTCATGACTTTCATTGCAATTTTCTTTCTATGTGATGAAGCCATTCATGAGTTTTAATAAACATGCACAAATAGCAGGAAATCAGAATGGAGAATAATTGCTTAATAATTGTTTGATGCTTTGTTTTGCGTGACTAGTTTGTTTTTTAATAAATGTCCCAGTTACCTTCTAGGATAGTTTATTGCAGTCATTTTTAGTCATAGTTACAGTAATGGTGCTTTTGGCTAGAAAGCTCATCCCATTCATTCAACACCTTTACCCTTTGGGGAATATAATTAAAGGCACATAGTTTGCCCATATGCAGCAACCCATACATTTGTTTTTAAAGAGGTGACCAGTAAATATAACCTTGTGACTGGTTGCGGTTTAACATAAATGGTGGTGAAATATAGTTTGTTGATATTTGGCTATTTGTTATTTATATATATATATATATATATGTAGGGACCCATAAGTAGCATGGCCCTTATGGCTTCATTCCCTTACCAGTACCTTCCTTTTCCCTATTGCTGGGTTAAATCCCATGTAACATATTTGTAACAATTTATTGGCTATAGGTTGTGACTACTCCCTGCAGTGCAGATGTTCCACTGAGCCTGGTGTCAACAAGGCCCCAGAAGTGTTCGGCCCTAAAGGGACAACCACCTTTAGAGAAGTCGGGGATACAGGGACCCCGTGAATGAGGTAAAGCCAGTGTATAGGTTATATCTCTTTATAGCACTTTCTAGTGGAAGTGAGTCAGAGAGGAAAGCTAGCAAGAGCAGCTCAAGCTCCACCAAGGAGGATAGAAGGGAGTAGCTCTCCCCCAGGCTCTACTTTGCCTGTAGTGAAGGGACCACAGTACTGACAAGGGACTTCAGGCAGTGTTCTTATCCCTGATCCACGTCTGCTGTAAGGGATCCGGTCCACATGAGGTACTGATATCCTGGATGGTGATCCTATCAACTACTACTTGCTATTTCTACCTGGGTGTCTTTCATTGCTGTATCTGCTACACCTCTGAATGTACCAATGTACCTGGCATAAGATATTTCTACCTCAGTTGTGAGTATGATTTACCCTGTGGTGCTTTGTATGTAAATAAAGCCTGTTCTACCTGTTTGCAAAGAACCCCTGGCGTCCAACAACTGCTATTTCAGTATTGAGTTATAGTTACTATAGTAGTATAACTACCTCAACACGTGTATTTTCCCCTTAGCGAAAGCCCTACCTGATGAAAGAGGGTCGCATGTAGCCCATGCTCTATCATTGCTAGTTGGTTTGGTCTAATACAGCCAAAAAGGGGTTATATATATATATATATATATATATATAAGGTAGTGGGTGCAGGCTGCACACCTTAAAATAAAGGTGAATAAAAAATTCAGGTTTATTCAATCCGACGTTTCGCCTCCACACTAGAGCCTTTCTCAAGGACAAACAGTGCTCAACAGAAAAGTGACAGTTTAAATACAATAAAAGGCGCCAAAACTGGTTGCATGGCAACCCTTACACCCACCTCCCACACCATGTGAGCTTGAAAACATCATATACAGGTATTGCTTAGACACAAAAGCGATGTAGCAATATAAAGGGCAAGAATAACAACATGTTCATTGGTCCTAACACCGGGTCTCTTAGTAACTGGCTCAAAACATAGGTCCACTCAAACATATGTATGGTTGATCAAAACCACTAGTGGATTTCTGGAGCATAAATACCAACATACAGGCTGCACCACTGTGCATTTCCATGGTACCATAGAGGTGGATGGGCCGATCATGGAGGGGCCATTCATAAGAATGGGCACCAAGATCTAGCCCTGGTTGTTGGCATTGTGCTCCGTCCCGTCAATATACAGGCTTGCCCAGTCAAGTGGTCCCCTTAGTGAACCCTCTCACCTTACTATAGAGTTGGTGTGCAGTATACAGAACTAGCCCCTACATGGCCTGAGGGGGCAGTCCGGAGTCGCAACACCTTGATATGTAAGGCCAGAACTGGCATGTATAAACTCTGAGTGGTGCATCACAGGGATAGGGGTATAGAGTCTTAATGCCGACTACCACTACCCACGTAGGGTACCCATTATAGTTGGCGGGGTCATTGCTACCAGAGAACCCACGTACAGACGCGCCTGTGCATAGAGTGCCTAGTCCTACTATATGTATACTGGAGACTGCTTACGTGTGTCCTACAGGAGACCATGTTGTAGTGTGATGTGGAAGTCCATATGTGCAAAAGTGAAAAACACTGATAAAAAAACTTGAAGATGAACCAAGGCGGAAACAAAGAAAAATTATTTAGAAACAACCGAAGCTATGGCATATGACCATCCAGAGGTCACCTTAGGGGGTAAGTTAGTAGAAGCAACCCAGCGGCAGGGACTCGTTAAGACCCTTAGGAGACAATGTATTCAATCTGTGAATCCTACGAGATTCTTTTCGTAAGAGGGCAAGATTACGATCCCCTCCCCTAGAGAGGGGTGGCTGATGGTCAATCGCCATACACTTAAAAGTGGGTAATCCATGGGCCTTGTTGAGAAAATGTCGGGCAACTGGTAAGGTAGACTGTCCCTCCTTGAGAGCTCGGCTGATGGATGATCTGTGATTATTAATGCGTTCTCTTAGCGTGGTAATTGTTTTCCCAACGTAATACAAACCACAGGGACAGGTGATAATATATACCACATATGTTGAGGTGCAAGTCAGTCTATGTGTGATCTTGAGTCTCTTGCCCGAGTGGGGGTAGGGAAAATCCGGTCCGCTTAGCAGACAACGGCAGGTAGTACAGTCCGGGCACCTATAGCAGCCCAATTTAGTGTTTTTGGACAGCCAGCTGTTTGGTTAGAGCCCTGTCCCTTAAAATCAGTAACCATTAGTATGTCTTTTAAGTTTTTGCCCCTTCTGTGCCCCATCATGGGACTTGGTACTCCAAATAGCGAGAGTGACTCATCCATGTTGATCATGGGCCAGTTAGACTTCACCATGCTGGCAACATGCTTGGTGGCTGATGTATAGGTAGTGGTAAATACCAAGGGTATAGTGTCCTTAGAGACTGGTTTCTTGTTGTTCAATAGGGAATCCTGTGTGTGTTGTTTGGCTCTTTGCAGTTGAGTTTCTAATAGATGACGGTTATATGATGATTATATATATATATATATATATATATATATATAGTTGTGTGGTGTGACAGCACTCTAAGGGATTCAAACAGCAGGATTAGTCATGCAGAAAAGCTGGTATATATATTTTTACAGTATGTGAATAGTCTCAATTCTTCATCTACTTGCTGCAGTTCTTTTACTTATCTGCAATAATTCTAAAAAAAAATTTCTGTTGGCAAAATGTATATATATTGTGACTGATTTTTTTTAATAGTTTGAAAACATTTTAAACTTATTTTTCCTAGAAACCAATTTTTTTTTTCTTTTTCTTAAGACAGCAGAAAAATCTGGACAAATGGAAAAATCCAAGAAGAATGCAAGACAAAGACAAAATGACTTTAAAGTAAGTTTTTTTTATTGAAATCAAACAAAGACAAAGTGGAGTTTTCTTTACAAAAAAAACTGAATCATATGTAATTGAAGGCCTCTGGGATATTCCTGTTTACAGTATGTTCTTTAAAACAATACTGTTCAATTGCAGAAACAAATTATTAGAGGGTAGTGTAATAAATCGTCTTATGTTTTCTACCAGTCTACTAACCCATAGCAACCAATCTTCAGGTAAAATTTACTGGTCAGCTGTTTGAAAGCAAATATCTGGTTACTATGGGTTACTAGATGTGGGCAAAGTTTTTATTGCATTGCTCCATTAAGGTCTGATATTTTTCATCGAAAGTTAGGTTAAAGTAGGAAAGTAGAGGTTAATGAAACCCTTAAAATATTTGACTATAAATGATGTATTGGTTATACATACAAAGCATTAGCAGATGTTACATCTGCTATACAAACTGGTGCAATGATTGATTAGTAATCAATTCTGATACAGACTGCAATGGTCTGTATGCTGCCATGCAATGTACATGCGAAAAAATCATCAGTCATGCATTGTGAGCTTTATATTGCAAATATACTGTAAATTGTGAGTTGTTCCCTAAGCCCAGTTAATTGATCATCTTCCGGGAATAAGCAGAAAATGTAGAGATCTACTAGGGGCATCTTGTCATCTTGTGAGCCACAGATCATACCTAAAGAGCTCACATTACCTTGTAGGGAATGGGGTTGAATTTAAACATAGTGTGGCACATATAGCTTAACTTTTTGTTGAGGTTTAGTTCTTTACCAATATTTGTTAAAATACATATTTGTGACATTTTTAAATAAATACGGTTTACATTTTTGTTGCAATAGGGTTCATTGATTTTACATTAAAAATGTACTTTTATTGTAATACAGGTATTGGATCACTTATCTGGAAACCGGTTATCCAGAAAGCTCCAAATTACGGAATTGCCATCTCCCATAGACTCCATTATAATGAAATAATCAAAATTTGAAAAAAAATATTTCCTTCTTCTCTGTAATAATAAAACAGTAGCTTGTACTTGATCCCAGCTAAGATATAATTAATCCTTATTGGAAGCAAAACCAGCCTATTGGGTTTATTTGTTTACATGATTTTCTAATAGATTTACAGTATGAAGATCCAAACTACGGAAAGATCTGTTATCCGGCAAACCCCAGGTCCTGAGCATTCTGGATAATAGGTCCCATACCTGTATAGTCACTAGCAGAATTAATTTTTTCATGGGTTTTGATTTCTTTAAATGTTTTTTTTTTTCCGACACCTCTCTGGCTTGGAACCTCAACTTTTGTTGAAGTAGCAGTGTGGAAGTCAGAATGGCAGATTAATAGGAGAGGTCTTGAAGCTAAGCAATTAGAAAGAACAGTAGATCTGAGCCCTAATAGACTTGCTTGGTTCAGTGAAAGCAGCACCCAAATGCTTCAAATTTAATAACATGCAAGATACATCATAAAAGAAAACTGAAATGTTGACAATTATGGTCAATATGTCAATCTATAGCATATTAAAAGTTAATATCTCTATGCATAACTCCTTTAAAGGAATAATTTGGAGTAACAATACTGTATATCTTGCACAGGAGATTTAGAATCTTAAAACTATTTTAAATATATAAGTTGGAGAGGAAATAATGTTAAAACCTCTAAAATCTGTGCTAAGCCAAGTGGTGATGAGACAGATATCTGTGAAAAAAATGTACAAATGGGATGTGTCTAGCCCAAACAACATGATTACAGAAATTTCTAACCTGAACCTTTCCTTTAAACTTGTATATTCTAGAAATACAAAGTGCTCATTAATAACAAATATAGCCAAAAAATATCAAATATCTTCTATACCTGCACATTTTCCACAGCCTACTGGGGTGATTAGGACTGGGGAATAATGTAACTATAATAGATAGATTTATGGTACCTATTATTACAGATTACTAGATATATGTGGGAGTATATTCCATATAGTGACCCTGTTTGTCTAGCCACACCCCAGAGATCTCTCACCACACTCCTTGGACTGTTAGGCTGTGCCTTTTCAGGGACCTTTCTCAAGGCAACCATCACCACAAATCAATTTGCATAATGTTAAAGGGGTTGTCCGCCTTTGAGTTTACTTTTAATATGATGAAGAGAGTGATATTCTAAGACAATTTGCAGTTGGTTTTAATGTTTTATTGTTTGTGGTTTTATAGTTATTTAGCTTTTTATTCTGCAGCTCTCTAATTTGCAGCATCAGCAATTTGGTTTCTAGGGTACAAATGACCCTAGCAACCCTGCATTGATTTGAATAAGAGACTGGAATATGAATAGGAGAGGGACTGAATAGAATGATAAGTAATAAAAAGTGGCAATAACAATACATTTGTAGCCTTACAGAGCATTTGTTTTTAGATGGTGCCAGTGACCCCCATTTGAAAGCTGCAAAGAAACAGAAGAAAATTGCAAATCATTAAAAAACTATGAAAAATAAATAATGAAGACCAATTGAAAAGTTTCTTAGAATTGGCCCTTCTACAATATACCAAAAGTTAATTTGAAGGTGAACCACCCCTTTAAGTAGCACAGGATCACTTTATTACCTATATGTTATATACAGATATATATGCTTACTAGCATTTAGTCACTTTATATGGCTGTACATGCATTTTTAATACACTCCTCTATTTTCACAAGAAATCTCTGTGTTGCTGGTCTTTTTTAGTATAGTTTGGAATTGTGTGTGTGTGCATATAATGAGTTCATCAAGAGAATGGTAGCCTTTTCATCAGTATGCGAGTGAGACAATGGCTTTGTACATAGGTAAGGCTAAAGCAGCAAGGCTCCAAAAAGGAAGGACTCAATTTCTGCATTTAATTCTGGTTTTGTCAGGCAAGTGTAACCAGGTGGGTCCTGCAGGTTGTAACTATTAAAGTGACAATGGTATCGGCTGTGTCTCCGCTTATTGGTGTTTTTGGCAGCGTCTACAGGCAACTGCTGTCATTTAAAAATGAAAGTTGCCAAAAATGAGTTCCATTGGATTAAAAGTTTTATTGTCAATGCCCATTGATGTCTGGCCCAAGCACGCTGCCTGTAAAGGCAGACAATTGACAAACAGCACTGAGATGCATAGTCTAGAAAAGTCACAACGTGTACACTGCACATATGTCCGAAGTCCTGTGGGATTTGAATTGGTCTGCCAGGCAAATTGCATCATTCAGACATCAGCATCTGAATGTTTATTTGGCTCCTTTTCCCCAATGCTTCATACTTAAGTATAAGCAGATGCTATATGGTTCTGCTCTGTATAGTCATTGTGAATATATAGACATTAATAACAATTCAGGATGTCTAACATTCTGAATCCTACCTCCTACTCAGCTAATACCCCTAAATATCCCTTTAGTTCTCAAATAAGTGGCTACTGAAGCTGTAATATAATATATTTAAGCTAATTAAAATCTGTTCTCTGTTTTGTGTATATACTGCATACAATTTTTCTTGACTGGCATTCCAGCTAGTCTTTCAAACAAAGCAGACTCCCAGTGTTTTATGTATTTCAAGTGCCCCTTACTCCATACTGCAAAGCTTTGCTTAAGGTAGTGGTGGCAAGAACCTACAGCCAAATACGAGCAAGTTAGGTCCAACAGAGGAATTGACCTCTAGGACCCCCAACCAAATATTTGCTTAAAGTGATACTGACACTAAAAAAAACTACTTAAAATATGAATGTACATTAAAAGTTACCTATAGGTCATGTTGAGATATTGATAATTAAACCGCTTCATTCAAAATGTGTTATTCAAAACCTTGTTTTGATGGTCACGTGGGCAACTTATACCTGAAGACATTCTTTGTAACCTTTATACACAAATTTTTACATTGTTATTATGGAGTGTGTTTTGTATTTCAGAAAATGATTCAGAATGTAATGCAGACTTTGGTAAAGCTTATCCGTGGAGCTTTGCTTCCATTTAGCCTTGAAGAAGAGGAACTAAAACATTATGGGGGCTGGGAATTAAAGAGTGAACTAGCTGGACCTTGGCTTACACATGTTGTCCAAACAGTTCGGTACGTAAAACGTTTTTAAGAAAAATAGAAGGTTGTGTATTATTTATATTGTGCTGCAACTAAGCTACTGCTAAACCTAGTTTATCAGTAATTTTAACATAATAAAGGATTGCAAATGAAAGAGGATCCATTTGGCTGTTTATATTATCTGCATTTCTGGAAATATTTTATTGCTGTATATTAATAGCAAAATATGGGATGTTATTTTATAAGCTGTACAAGAGGGGGGTAACTAAGAAAATGGAGGTATACAGGAAACCCACTCATACAGATCATTATCTGTTGTTTGATTCCCACCATCCGCTGGAACACAAACTGGGTGTCATTAGAACTCTGCACCACAGGGCAGAATATGTGGCAACTGATACAGAGTCCAAGGACAAGGAGCATAAACATCACAGAGGAGCTTTGAAAGTGTGTGGCTACCCAGACTGGGCCTTTGTCAAAACTGCAGCAACCAAGCCTAAAAGGAACACCAATAGAAATAACCGCTCCAGAGACACATAGTAGGCAAAAAATAGTCATCCCATATGTAGCTGGAATGTTGGAGAAACTCAGGAGGATTTTCAACAAACACCACGTCCCTGTGTTTTTTCAAACCTAACAACACACAAAAACTGGTACACCCAAAGGATCCAACTCCTAAAGAAAAACAAAGCAATGTGGTATACGCAGTCCTGTGTAGTGAGGCATGCACTGATCTATACATTGGGGAGACAAAACAACTGCTCACCAAGTGAATTAATCAGCAAAGGAGGATGAACTCCACAGGGTAAGACTCTGCTCTCTTTCTAGGACTAAAAGACAAAGGACATGGGGTGTAACTACAGAGGAAGCAGACCCTGCGGCTGCAGGGGACCCAAAAGGGACAGGGGCCCCATGAAGCCCTAATTAATGAGAAATTTTAAAATATATTGGTAAAACATGGCAGCCTCTGGATGTGTTGGGGGCCCTAAAATTAATTTGATGTGGGGCCCATTATCATCTAGTTACACCACTGCAAAGGACACTCCTTTGAAGATAGCCATGTCCAAATCTTGCATAAAGAAGACCACCAGTTTGAAAGAGGCGATTCATGTCAACAGAGGCGGGGGCCTTTGACACCACTTGTCTGCTACATACAATGCTGTTCTAAGATCTGTACCCCGGTGGTTTCAGAACAATTCACACATCCATTCATGCAAATCTCACAAGTAACACCTGTGTCTTGGAGTTGCATGACACACTGGTAATCCTATCACAGTAACTACACAGAATCAACACTTCTGTGAATTTCAGATGTCACCTCTCTGTAGAGTTACAATGTGCTGTTGTGATTGGATTGTTGGAAGAGTCTATATGCTGAGAACTCCCCACACCATTCAGTTGAACTGAAGAAGCTGCTCGGATGAGCAGTGAAACTTCTTCATTAAAATTTCTCAACAAGTCCAGTTGTTTTTTTAATTACTTGTATTAAAAAAAATCATAGTCATATGAGCTGTACAGTTCATAAAATTCTTAATCAACTAGTTAAAAAAAAAAAAATTTAAATGCCACAATTGTAAGGTAATGATGACCAATACAGATATTGGACGTCTTATCCTGTGCCCTTGTATCCGATGTGCTCTAAAAACTGGGGTGCAACTCCATAATCTAGAGAACTCCACTGTGAAAGCCATTTTAACACTAAAAACCCTTGCCCATTCAGTCAAGGCAATGTTAAAGTGGTGAATTTGCAAGCTAGAGAGCTGCTGAATAAAAAATTAAATCACTCAAAAACCACAAATAATAAAAAATCAAAACCAATTGACTGATTGCACGGGTGCCCAAAAGGTAGATTGGGATCTAGCAGTAGATATTTAGCTGGTGATCAGTAGATCTCAAGACAGTGTTAACAAACGGCTAAATCACTGTCCTATTTCATGCTTTTCATTCAGATATTTATTACTGAATGTTACGGTTACATAAGATATAGTTGTTAGTTAAATATTGCAATATAAATTCTCTCAAATCAATATAATATTTAAAGTGGACCCGTCACCCAGACACAAAAATCTGTATAATAAAAGTCCTTTTCAAATTAAACATGCAATCCAAATTCAAATATTTATTAAAGCATTCATAGCTGTTTTAAACTCTTTTAAAAATCTCAGCTGTCAATCAAATATTGTCTGCCACTCCTCTATGCCTTAGGCATAGAGGCGGGGCAGATAATTACTTTCACTTTCCATTCAGCACTTCCTAGATGCCACTGCTCCCCACACATTCCCCCAGTTCTCTTAACCATTTAATTGTGTAGCCAGGACATGGGGATGATAGACATTGGTCCTCCATTCTGGTGCACAAACAAGATTCTGAGATTATTCAAGGCTTGCCTTAATAACAGTGTCCACAAAATGGCTATAATTATGAATTCCCAGACTGAAGAATACAAGATTAAAATAATTTATATAATGTAATTAATGTTCATTTTGCTTGACTAATGGGATTTTGAATATTTTTTGGGGGTGAGGGGTCCACTTTAAGTAATTTTGTCCATGGAACAGAATGCTAACATTGCTTTTATGGATGTAGATCTTAAAGGGAAATTCAACCGGAGGGGAGGAGGGCCTACGGGAGGGGGGTGTGTGGAGGGGTTAGCCCCCAGGGGGTTGAATTTCCCTTTAATGAGACATCATCACTAAAATTATATATATATATATGCTATACTATACTACATATGTCTCCATCATGTCTTTGCCAAAAATGTATTTCCTCTATTTTTTGCTAACAAAATACAATAATGTTGCTAAATATTTTGTATTGTGCTTTTATTTTCAGGCTAAGTCATGAGTCTTTAACTGCCCTTGAGATACCAAACGATATGCTACAAACTATTCAAGATTTAATACTCGACTTAAGGGTGCGTTGTGTTATGGTCACCTTACAGCACACTACTGAAGGTGAGAAAGCATATCTCTCTAGAATTCTATCACTTTCAGCACTCACATTGCAAAGTGAATAATAAACCTGCTAATGAAAATATTGCATGTTATAGCATATAGGTATTAAGCCTAAGGACAAGTTATTTTATGCAGGTAATGAAATATCAAGGTGACTTCTAATATCTTTATATTTTACAACAGGGAGTACAGAATTATTATTAATTACTAATATTATATGTGTGTGTATGTAAATATATAGGACACGAGCCTTAAAATATATATGTGCAAATGCATAGACTCTGTTGGGTATTAGGTTAAAATGAGAGATGCCATTTAAAAAACCTGAGGAAGGACCAGCTGTGGTCAGAAACATGTAGTGCTTTAATAATTCAACACAAATTTTCATTGAAAGGCTCTCCAATTGATTCTTACTATGTATATTTTTTAAAAATGCTACTGAACAACAGCTCTATAAAACAGTTACAATGCAAAAACTAGCACAATGCTTTCCAAACTTTTCCATGTGATAGGACGATTATCGGAGGAATGTTGAGGCATGATGTGAGTCAGGGCCTTCAGTTGTTCAAACCTTAACTAGCATATATAAATACAAAATATAATTGTATCTTTGGCCAGCAAATGTTTGTTTGCTGACTTATAATAATTTCTACAGTGGATTAGGCAATAGTACATGGATGCCTTCAAATTTTCAAATCAGTGATTATCCAGCTGCAAGTAAACCAATGAAAGCAAAAAATGTTCTAGGTTGCAATGAGCTACTGCCCAAGTGCCAATTTGCCCAATGTCTATCCAAGATTTTGTAAGTCTGTGCCTCCCAAGTCTGTTTAGGGGGCTTTAGGAGTCTGTTTAGGGGGGCTTTAGGAGTCTGTTCAGGGGGCCTGCCCAAATATTGCATAGAAAGGTCTGAAGACCTGTGCTCTATGTTAAAACTTAAAAATTGATGCTAACACTACTTTTTTGTTAATTGATCACTCAGATGTAAAGCGATTAGCAGACAAAGAAGATTGGGTTGTTGACAATGAAGGATTGACTTCTTTGGTAAGTTAACTTGCAAATATTGGTTTGTATTTACATGGTATTTTTTTTTTATTATGTAGCGTGACTGTTTTGTAAACTGAGACTTCCATTGTATAGAATCTCATCTTTTAACCAGCCAGTTTATCAAGTTATCTGCCTTCTTAGATTTTCCCTGGTTAACTGTAATGGAAGGGATTATGAAGTGGAAGGATATAGAAGCAGCAGCAATTCTGTTACAGACTGGTAGACTGCACAAATTAGAACTATTGATTGGGAGTCTATGGACATTCTCATTTATCCAGGTCATGATGTACTGTACAGTATCTAGAAGAGTTAAATCTAAAAGTTTCACTACTCATCCAAGCGGCTTCTTTACTTCAACTGAACTAAAGATGCTGTGTGGATGAGTGGTGAACCGTTTTCAAAAAAACTCTGCTTGGATGAGTAGTACAGCGTAGACTTAAAGATGAAGGAGAGCTACAGAGGCTGTTTATTGCCAATAGATTAGCCACAATAGTGCAAGCTAAAGCACTATATTTATTTGACAGAATGCTTTACCAAACATTAGTAAAGTGATCCCCAACCAGTAGCTCGCGAGCAACATGTTGCTCTCCAACACCTTGGATGTTGCTCCCAGTGGCCTCAAAGCAGGTGATTATTATTGAATTTCAGGCCATTTGCAGGCATGTTTGGTTGCATAAAAACCAGGTGTAATGCCTCAATGTAGAATGACAATCCACATAGGGGCTAACAAATGGCCAATCACAGCCCTGATATGGAACCCCAAGAACATTTTTAATGCTTGTGTTGCTCCTCAACTACTTTTACTTCAGAATGTTGCTCACAGCTTCGAAAGGTTGGGGATCCCTGCCTTAGTAAATAGCTCTAGAAGTTTTCTCTCTATGTTTAGGATACAGTGGTCATATCAGTTTGGGATGACATCAGTTCCTGCCTGAGTCTCATAGCTCTGGGCTCAGATCACAGCAGGGAGGGAGGAAAGGAAGAGCAAACTGAGCATGCTCCGGTCGTGCTCTGGAGGTTTATGCTGAAAACAGGAAGTCTGATGCAGAAGTCCATGTATACACAATAGAAGGAAAGACATTAGGCGTTTCTTTTGTGGTGGTGAGGCTGCCACTATTGGGTGGCAATGGAACAACATTCTCTGCATTGATAATATAGTGAATAAAGTACCCCCTTTTGTAAATTGTAAGGATATTATAAGTTACCAAAGAGTTACCTTACCATATAAAAACCCCAAGGTGAACGCCGAGCGTTTTTATACAGGTCACAAAACTCTGAGGTAACTTCTAATAGCCTCATATTTTGCAACATGGGGTACTTTATTTATTATAATACACAAGTTTTAGTGAGTCATGTGACAAAAATGACATCACTTCTCACCGTTTATAACTGATGAGATCTGTATTTACTGATTATATAGAGAATAAAGTACCCCCTCTTGTAAAATATAAGGATATTATAAGTTATCGAGGAGTTTCATGACCATATAAAAACACGATGCTGAAGGACGAGTGTTTTTATACAGGTCATGGAACTCCGAGGTAACTTCTAATATCCTGATATTTTGCAACTGGGGGTACTTTATTTATTATAATACACACGTTTCAGTGAGTCATGTCACAGAAATTACATCAGAACTCACCGTTTATAACTGATGACATCAGAACTCACCGTTTATAAGGATATAATTTACAAGATATTTACGGCTTTTGTGTATTATAAGGATATATTCATGGATTTTGTGTATTATCTTATAATAGTAACTCCACCCCCATTTGAAGCAGTTGGCTTGCAAAAGAAATGATTGTATGAGGTGTTCTTATCCATATGAAAGTGTAAAGACAGTGTAATAATATGGAAAGTATGTATACATATTATTAAAATACCACAGCAGTGCATGTATATGCATGGTAGGCAATAATTAAAACACTAAAACAAAAAAGGGGATGCACACTCAATCAAAAAATGGATACTTGGTAGTCAAAAAATTATGTTTCTTAAAAAAACTTTTTACTTTAATATGGTATATAACAATCAAATATACATCAGAACAATTGGTGTTTTAAATACAGACACAGCAGCAAAATGTATACATACCACCAAGTTACAGGATCAAGGCAAAAAAGGGACAAACCACAGAGAGCAGATATACTTGCCAGTGATGAGAATACCCCAACGTTTCGGCACTATAGCCTTTGTCAAGGGGAATTCTCTATATGCACCTCTTATTGCCTAAAAAATAGAATTTTTATCTTTTTCTAATACTGGGAGTGCCCTCCATTAATCTATATCTGTGTAATAATTAAAACACTGTCAACTTCTAATTGCATAGCACAAATTGAACTCCCGTATCTTCGGCGCTATTCAAAGGAGAGTTGTTACACTTTCTTCATTACAAATTCTGTGGCTTTTTTGAGGCACACACATTGTGTTAACAGTGGGTAAAGCTACATGACTATAAAATAATGAGAATATATTACAAGGAGGGCTAAAGAAACAAAATTAATATAGTTTCTGTTTCCTATAAATGAGAATTAATTATAAATACAGAGACAAAACAATGAATAGGATGATATACATAAATTTATATAAATTAATAATAGAAGAAAAACTGAGCGTAATATATGAAGTATGATAACACCTCATGTTAATTCATTGAGACATTATTATTTGAAATGATCTTAAATTAATTAAATGTTTTTATGAATAAAGGAGGTAGTATAAATTGTATGTGGATATTATGTTAGTTTTGTTTCTTTATTTTTCATTCACAAGTACCACTAGAAATGTTGTAACACTTTTTATGAGAGTAACATTGTTACATTATTGTACACTTAAAGTTTTGATTACATAGTAATTATATAGAAACCTTTCTCTTAAAGATATGAATACGGTGTGCAAGACTTCTTTAAAGAAGTTGATTAAAACACGTGTTTTAGAATCTATTAATGAGCACATTGAACACTATTTAAATCTCTCATCACGTGGTGTGTGTGGACTCTGAGGAAGTGCCATGTGGACGGCAAGAAATGCTTCAGTCAGTCATGTAGCTTTACCCACTGTTAACACAATGTGTGTGCCTCAATAAAGCCACAGAATTTGTAACGAAGAAAGTGTGACGACTCTCCTTTGAATAGCGCCAAGGATCCGGGAGTTCAAGTTGTGCTATACTGAACCGGCGTGAAGCAGCCGGCACCACGTATTGGCAGCAACGGAGGAGACACACAATAGTCGGGTGAGCTCGGTCATGGACCGCTTCTATACATATACATTTGAACTTTTAATTGCAGCTTGGATTGTGCACTGTAAATGCACAGTTTGCCATGCAGCTGGAGTGCAGATTCATCTTCATTATGACTCAATGGTGCATTTACAGAAGCACTCGATCTAAACTGCAATAAACAGTTCACTATTCAGGGTCAGCCACTAAGAATTGCTTGAAGACTGTTGGGCCGAGGCAGGTGTGAGCAATCAATGTGAAAATTGTTAACACAACCCTTCTGACCGCCAGTGATTATATTGTGAATAAAGTAGCCATATTGTAAAATATAAGGATATTATGGGGGTTACTTACTTAAGGCTGAATGCTAAAAACTGAAGTTTTTTTTCTAAAGAATTCAGATTTTTAGTGGGAAAAAAACACAAATTTATTAAACCTGAGGGTGTAAAGGGTCAGAATAAAAAAGTACTCCAACTCATACCTGCTGAGTTCATGTAGAAGTCCCAAAGATACCTTGATCTGCGCTGGGTCTTGTGCACTAATCTTTTGGGCAGAAAATCCAGAAAATGTGTATGATTTGATTTTTTTCACAATTTTTTTTTGTTTATATTCAAGTTTTTCTCGTACATGAAATTTTCAGAAAATGTACTGATAAATAAGGGGGAAAAACTTGTGTGGATTTGGTAGGAGTATTTTTCAGAAAATAACCCCCTACTCACTGAGAAGTTCCATAACCATATGAAACCGCGTGGCTGATGGCACCATTTATAAGGATATAATTTACAGGATATTCATGGCTCTTATGTATAATATAATTATTAACCACTGCCTATAGTTAAGCTTGTTTTAATGAATTGTAAGAGGACACAGTCAGCTACAAGGGAGAGAATTAGGTAGTGTAAAAGGAAGGGAGCAGAGGTAAAATATTAAGGAAAGCTGCAGTAAAGGAAAGCCAGAGGCATTGAGTAAAGGAGCAGCAGTGCAAAAACTGGAGGGAATAGATCAGAGTTTTTTTTTTATACTAAATCTGCCCTGATATTTTTTATTTAAAAAAAAAAAAAACCTCTGAAGTGAACACTGTACCTGTACTGTTAATGCAGCAGCAGTAAGCCAGTTATACTCAGGACTGGGATTCACAATAATCCCTGCCATTCCTGCTACACAGAGGCCCAAACAGCCCACTTAATAGTCACTTTCTATGGCAACTTAGAGCAGCCCATCTGGCATTTGCCACAACTAACAGATTGCCAGTCCAGGTCTGGTTATACTGTTAAAACATGAAGTATGTGGGTAGCACACTCACAGTTGGTGAAATACAGGCTTATTTTAATAATCAAGCATATAGCCTGCACTTCTTTATCTCTTAATTTATAGTACTAAAACTGGCCTTCTTTGCAAGGTATAAGTTGGATGGAAATCGCTGGAGCTGTTTTGCTGCTATAGGAAGCAAAGAGTAAACAAGGTTACAGAAAATCTATGCGGTTGCAGTGTGTGCCATTGCCCTGTGAAGCACATTCATATTTAATAGTAATGTTATATTATCTATTAAAGGACATTGTTTCCTTCAATTGAAAATTAATACATGGTAGCCAGGCCAATTACACAAAGCATTGCTTGTACAGTACATGTACTAATATATAGTTGCCATATAAAAAAAACAAAATGCATTTTCCATAAACACTAATGTAAAAATATGTCACCATGTTTATTCCATTTTTGTGCCTGAAACTGTGTGAACTCTTGATTGGCGCGAAAGAAATGGATGCAGATGTGACTAAAAACACAGACTTCCAAATTGAGTGAATTTAACCACTTCCTTTCTGGAGAAAAAAAAATGTAGTTTGCAAGAGAACTATTAACACTTTCACTGTTTAGTATTAATGTTCCATTCATAGTGCAGTCTGACTACTGGATGTGGTGCTATATTTGTCCTGTTTAGTTTTAATCGGGCTATCTTGCAATACCATTGCTGGCATACTCAAAACGTTTAACGTTGTAAATGATTTCAAAAGGCTGTCCCTTTCTTGTGTTTGTCATACAAATACACTGCAGAAAAACCACATTCAGATAAACCACCAAAGCTTTCTGGAAAAGAGCAGCAATGACTAAAAATGTCTGCAAAAAGATCAAATTGTGAAAGCCGCTTTCTGGGGTACTTAAAAAAATGTTGCACACTTGTCATGTATGTTACCAAAAATGTAAAAAAAAAACAGTACAGTACTTCTTTGTGAATTTAAAAGGTTTTTAGTTAATTGGCCTAGCAAGACAACTACGTAGCTACATTTTGAGAGAGTGTATATTTGTTGAAGACTAGAGTACCAGTTAAGTTCATAACATGAGGCCTTGCTTTGCCAGTAATGCAATGAAGATTTTTTTTAAATCATAAAGTATAGGAGAGCTGTTCTATTCTATCTATTCTGATATGATACAGTTTTCTAGTCTGTTTTAGATGATTTTACGGAACGCATATTAGGACGCTGATTTTGATTGGCTGACTATTGAGGTGGGAGGGCTGAGGAGGGAGGGCTGAGTTGCGAGGTGGAAGGGCTGACAGCGCAAGTCGGAGGAGCGAGGACCGATACCCTACTTAAGATTCTTAGGACGGGTGAGGATAAAAACATAGGACGCCGCATACCACAGCCTTACATGTGCGCATATAGGACAGCGGTTTTACGCAAGGATGTCCTAATATGCGTTCCGTATGATTTAGCTTTTTTCAGTATAATGCATACTGTCCCAGAACACCATAGATGTACAGTTCTTTAGTATTTTTGTTTTTCTTTTAGCCATCACAGTTTGAGCAGTGTGTCATACAAGCTCTGCAGTCATTGAAAGGAGTTATAGAATGTAAGCCAGGAGAAGCAAGTGTAAGTATTGGTCTTATTAGTATAGTTTTTATTATTTACTGATTAACAGTTGAATTAGGTAAAGGCAAAATGAAGGGCTAATGTCGCAGTTCTGATACCGTGGCACATTGGCATGGTCACAAAGCAATTCTTAATTTGACAAGTTTGTACCTTATTCCCATTGCCCCAACACTTTTTATCCCTTCACTTTGCCTTTCTCCACTCCACTAAATAGGTTTCCACAGCTTATGTCTTTTTTTCCATCTCTGATTCTCTGTGATCACTTATTTTCATGTAATCCACATCGTTAAAGCACAATGGCAGTGCTTTCCAAAGAGTATATTTAGCTTTGGGTTCTGCATTATTCTCACAGTTTTTTTGTTTTTTTTTACAATCTCCTTTAATATTTTCACAGCTAGCTCAATAATCATTGGTTCCTACCAGTAAAAAAAATTCAGTACTTTTGCGGTATTTGATTCTCTGCAAACACAGGCACCATCACAAGGAAAATGCATTTGACGATTGACCGATCACATTAGAGAATTTTTTCTAATTTGTGCAACCAGCAGCAAAAATATCACTAAATGTTTTATATGATGTGTAGTAGAACCATGTAGACTGTTATAGGTGAATGTAGTGTACATGTTTGCCTTCACTTCTTCTAGTTATTTGCTTTTTTACAATTCTTATTTTCTGAGCATTGGTACTGATTTTTTATTTTTTCCTTGACACAGATTTTTCAGCTACAGAAAATACAAGATGATGTGTGCTGTCTGTGCATCAACATTATTCTGGTATGATACCAATTATGATTAAATAAAATTGGTGACAATTAATACAGAATTAAGGGCACTCTCTGCCTCAAGTCAACCAGTGTATTCAATGCTTATGTGATTTAATTTACCACTGTGCACCCGTTAAAAGCATTAAACAAGCCAAATGGTATGCAAAAAGTTTTATAACCATATATTACTTAAGAAAATGAGTGCAAAATAGATTTATATATATATATATATATATATATATATATACACACCATTCCAAATGGCAAACAATGTTGAAAAAAGCAAAGTGGACATGGTAGCAAAGGGAATACCCTGATGCTTTGGAGCTATGTCCTTTCTTAATTCTCTATTATAAATAAAATTGGTGAACATTTGCTAAGTCCCAGCATATGAACATACTAGTCCCTGGCATTATTTTCAACCGGTGACGTTGATGTATAAGCAAGAAAGCCGGGGCTTCAAACTTTTGTTATATGTCGTCAAAATTAAATCCTGTTTCCAAAAAAATTGTGAAACTGTGTTAAATTTTAATAAAAAGAGAATGGGATTAGTTGCAAATCATTGAAACCATACAGTATATCAAATTGCAAATATTACAGAAACAAAAAAACAAACAAACATTGAAACATCTGCATTTGTCATTAAACTTTTGTCATGGATCTAGGCAGCCAAATAACTATTGCTACAATAAGGCTTACAAGTTTTTTTAACACTTCTCTTTCTTTTAAGGTTCTCTCCTATGCATAATCCAGTCTTTCATTCAAACCTCCTTATGGTTGCTAGAAAAAATTGGACCCTAGTAACCAAAAAAACTTCCATTCCAAACAGGAGAGCTGAACCAAATGCTAAATAATTAAGAAACCATCTGAAAATTAAACTGCCCTCTTAAGTGATTCTTGTGAAAGTGTCTTGTGTCACTTGTATTTACTTAGTCAAAGATTAGGCCCCCTTGTGCATAACACTTTTTCTGCCGTTTATATTTAATATTTTGTGTCATATAATTAACTTAAAAAATCAACCAAATTATAATACCCCACCAAAAATGATCGTCTTTTCCAGTTTCTCCAAGCAAGTATCTGGCAGTGGGTTCAAGGCTGTAGCAAAATATGTTACTATATTAGACAAATCTAAGGATCTTGCATTAAAAAATGTGTCCCTGGCCTCAAAAAGATGCCATACAAACATTCATAGATTAGTAGCTCCATTTGTAATTGATGGCAAGTCCCCTATTTAAATAACTCCTGTAACAAGAAATAGCAGGACTAATACTAAGAAGAAGAAAATGACTTCTGTGTTCCCTGCAAGGAATGTGTACTTCCAAATAAAGAGAACAAACAAGATCTTATAGTGCAGCTACTGTAATAATGTTCTTATTAATTGTTACCATTTATTACCATCACTTCTTTTTGGCATGATGTTCTACACTTTTAAAAACTGAGAGATCAGTGGGTTTTCTCTCACCTCGTCCCCTTTATGTATAATGCCATCAAACAACCAACATCCTGTTTACTTTGATCTTTTATGTCCTCTCCATGACTTTGCCTTTTCAGTCTTAATCACTAAAGACTAAGCAAAATGTAGTCCTATGTAAGCAGATACATAAAAATATTTAGTAGATAAACTGTTGATGTATGAGCTGCTACTGGGTTTCATGAGAGTGTAAAAAAAAATCTTTTAAACAATATATTTAGAAAAACAGTAAAAAAAAATAAATAAATATATAACATATGTAATAGAAATGCTACTCCTTTAACCCTTTCCAACACTGCTGATATCACTCAAAGGGATACTGTCATGGGAAAAAAATGTTTTTTTTCAAAATGCATCAGTTAATAGTGCTGCTAGACATACTGTCGATTTCCCACCTGCCCCAAGTCATGTGACTTGTGCTCTGATAAGCTTCAATCATTCTTTACTGCTGTATTGCAAGTTGGAGTGATATCACCCCCTCCCTTTTTCCGCCCCAACAGCCTAACAACAGAAAAATGGGAAGGTAACCAGATAACCTCTCCCTAACACAAGATAACAGTTGCCTGGTAGATCTAAGAACAGTACTCAATAGTAAAAACCCATGTCCCACTGCATTACATTCAGAAGGAAAAACAGCATGCCAGAAGGCAGTTCTCTCTTAAAGTGCTGGCACAAGTCACTGTCTAGCCCCATGTCAGATTTCAAAACTGAATATAAAAAAATCAGTTTTCTCTTTTGAGAAATGGATTTCAGTGCAGAAGTCTATTGGAGCAGCACTATTAACTAATGCTTTTTGGAAAAAAAACATGTTTTCCCATGACAGGATCCCTTTAAGGTTTTGACATAGGACAGAGTAAAGATTGCCCAGGTGTATTAACCCTTAGCAACCATAAGATGTTTAATTTTAAACAGGTGGCTATTAATTGCTTCCTGCTGATTGGTTGCTACAGCTATTATTTAATTTATTTAGTTAGGTTGGCCGACTCTTAAGATAGTCAAGGAAGTCAGTAATCCGTGTTCTTCACTTAGACACAGGCATAGCATTTTTTCAAGGTTTTTGCTGGAAAATTAATCTTTCTTTTTTCAACATTAATTCAGAAAGTTGAGAGCAGAATAGTTACTTCTCTTTGGTTAGTGTTTTGTTGATTTTGTGCAAGTCACCATCTCCAGAATAAGCTAATATCCTCACACCTTAATATTTCCACCTCCATGTTGGACTGTAGACTTTGCACATTCTTACTCGCACCTTTCATATAGCCATCTCCATTTGATTTCAACTGTAAACTTTCAGTTCTACTTGTCTAAGCAAATATTTTGTTTAATTCAGTGGTATAACATACATTTCCCAGCCCTAAAATGGCAGGTTTGTGTATTTGCACTCAACCCATTATCAATATATTTAAGACATTGAGACATTCTGTGCATACAGCTACTAAAAAATGCCTTACCCTTTAAACAACAGGGATTGTTTGTCCATATATTGCAATATATTTAAGCTGGCCAACTACGTCAAAGTCATCCCATATCTGGCCAGTCCTACGCTCAATTTTCATCTGATTCATTAAGAATTCCATTACTTCATTATACATTTTACAAAGGGACTAAGTTTTACCTGCAACTTACTTGCTGCTTTCAAAGTAAAACTCCCAATCATGGATGCTTAGAGTGCAGAGGACCTTTTGCATTTGTCTATATGTATTTTGTGGTCACAGCCTCATTGCACCCCCGCCTAATGGTTTTAAAAATTAGTGGTGAGCACAACTTTTTCAGGTTTGTGTATTTGCCATGTAAATACAGACTTTGAAGGTAGTGTCAGGGTACATGTCTATTCAACTCCAGGCTTTTTATTGTATTTTTTATTGTATTATCGAAGCACTTAGGGCTCGCGAGTCAATTTGGAGCGATTCCACAAATCGCGCCGCTGCGTGTGAATAGGCGCAGGCGTTTTTAAGTAACGCCGGTGCGCCCCAGGTCCTGTCTATTCGGGGAGGTTCGGGGGCTACAAGTCGCGGCTACAAGTCGCCAGGCGACAAAATGCCCCCGAATCTCCCCGTCTGCTCTAGCCCTTACAGTGGGACCTTTCCCCCCAAATTTCTATGTTGCCAGGCTCTTTTTTTTTTTTTTGACCGAATTATTATTCTTGTTTTGTTTAGTGGCAACAACTGCCTCCTCACAGGCAAGAGGAGTTTCAGTAAGTTATTTATTAATAAAGGCTGTGCTATTTTAGATTTTGATTTGTCTCTGGGTTTTTTTTCATGGTATAATTAAAATTTTTAAAAATGTTGATGTTACTGGTCCTTTAAGTTTGTATAAAAATTTAACTACTTAAATAATTAGTGTTATTGAAATACAGGTCAATACTGAGGTTGCTGCTTAAAGTTGCCTTAGAAATGGCTGTGTTGTTATAGTGTGATAACTTGGGGAAAATTAGTATGTCCAATATAAACATTTTGTATTCATTTTAGGTAGAACGGGGTCTGGATGAAGTATTACTGATTTGCTTTGTCATGATAAGGCCCAAGAATTTCCAGTGGATAGTGGAAAGGAGCATGGCAACATACCATTAATGCTATGCCTTGCAGAAATGACTTTATAAAACAGTATAATCCAACTGTATATTTTGAGCATATTTTAGAAAAGGGCCACTCAGAGGCCTTGACAGAATCAAGGAAGGCCATTATTCTAGAGCTGGCATCATTGTGCTGAATTTGCAAGTGTGTGTAGATGATTCTGAGGTTGGTCTTTTTCCTTAGCGCAAGGAGAGCACTAGAACAGTAATCCATAGCAAACATTTGAATTCTTACTCATTCTTCTTGCAGCTGATGCCCTGCCAATTTAATTAAATGTTTTCACATCTATTTGCAACAAGCAAGTTGTGTAAAATAAGCTATTCTGATACAAAAACATCTGAAGCTGCTAAAATCTTTGATTTATGTTCTTTCAATGTAATGTATTTTTTAAAATAATTAACTATTAAAATGTTTCCTTTTTTTTTTTTTAATAAAAATACCTCTTGGAGATATACTTGTTTGGGCACAATTATATATTATTTCAATACGATGTGATACAGTCTGCCAATATTTATAGCATACATTAATTTTTTCAGTATATATTTATTTGTGTTAATAAACACAAGCTCACCTCAATAATTTAGTGTGCTGTTGTCTGTATTATCTACAACAGGTGTTTATCGCAAGCCTAGAATACCTAAGCACAAAGCCTGAGGGTGGTATGGATACCATGCAGTAAGTATGCCAGATTCCATCATTACATACTGTAGTTGTTATTTTGTTATAGTGATTTTATCACTTAGGACAGGGTTATTAAACTAAATTCTTACAGCAGTCTGTATATAGTATATACTTCAGGAATAGCCATGTTTCTAGAGAAAAAAAGAGTAAGGAGCAGGAATACCCATGACATGACATGAGTGCTAAAGGGAGCAACAAATTGAGAATATTCAAATCTTTAATAGCTCTAGATGTCTAGCTATTTAAATAATGCTCTTGTTATTTAAGATTGGGCATTTCTGGGTTCTTACTTAATGCAGCAACATTTGTCTCACATAATATACAATTTATTTTCTATTCTTTTTAAAGAAATGTAAGTGTCAAAGTGTTCCAGCTACTGCCTACAGTCCCCTGCATACATGCTGGCTTTTGGAGAGAGAGAGAGAGAAAGAAAAGAATTGTGGTTAATCAATAGTTAGATTGCCAATACCACTATTCCACACAGACGTTCCTTTTAAGAAACACGAATCTCTCAAACTTAGATAGATCTCTCAAATACAAAACTCACTAAATATCAGCAAGTCTGAATTTCTTCGTAACTCAGGTTTTAATGCATAGTTCAGCAAATTCTTAATTATTACACTGGTGCCCTTCATATCTATAGATAAATTGTTTGATGGTGGGGAGAAGATTCTAAGAATCAAGCAGTTCACAGAAATACTATTGGCATAATCTGTATGATGTACAAAGAAATGTCAACAGCTGGAAATATGTATGTTGGCATGTGTGTTATTTATGTAAATAAATATATTTCACATATACAATTCGAATGCATACCTTTACCTTTGTCCTCTGTTATATTTTGTTTTAGCATTTCAGCTGATGTTTCTTCACCAGATTTATTTGGGAGCATTCACGAAGACAGTACAATCTCACCTGTAAGTTGGTCATACACTGGCAAAAGAAACTATAAGCTCTACATGTTCTGTGTTTGTCCCCCCTATATTGTTCTTGCATGGAGTACTTCTTCACGGGGCATTGTCGGTGGGCACAGGTTGTCCTTATGCCTGCCGTAATTTTATACGCAATGTGTGTTTTGATGGACAGAGAGACATTATAATACAGGTATGAGACCTATTATCCAGAATGCTCTGGACCTGGGGCTTTCCGGATAATGGGTCTTTCCATAATTTTGATCTTCACGCATTGTCTACTAGAAAATCATGCAAACATTAAATAAACCCAATAGGCTGGTTTTGCTTCCAACAAGGATTGTTTATATCTTAGTTTGGATCAAATACAATCTACTGTTTTATTACTATACAGAAAAAGGAAATAATATTTCTAAATTTTGATTATAATGGAGTCTATGGGAGCCTTTCTGTAATTTGGAACTTTCTGGATAACAGGATTCCAGATAATGGATCCCATACCTGTTATAGCAATCCTACATTTTGCTCCCTTATTGCCTTCACTTACATTATTTTACCAAACTCCTGGTATTCCAAAGGTTGCAATGAGTATTTAAGCAAATAAGGTCTAACCAATATGTAAACGTTACTGGTTACCTAAAAACAAAATTTTTGCATGTTGCAGAGAAATAAGCAAGTATCTTATGTTATTTTTAAATTTGACATTACCTTTTTTTTTTATTTTGGCTTTAAATATTTTCTAGACTAAACATTATTTGCATGCTTGCGATAGGAAAGAACAAAGAAGGATGTCATTTTAAAAAATAGTTTGAATTTTTTTTTAATCTGTAGTCATTAGCCCTACTTTCCAACTGCTAGCCAACTTGGAGAGATTTTGAATGGGGAATTTAATACAGACGTGGGATCTTTTATCCAGAATGGATAACTGGTGGTTCCATAATTTGGATCCCCATGCCTTAAGGGTGCTATACATCTTTTAAACATTAAAAGCCAATAGGATTGTTTTGCCTTCAGTAAGGTCAAGTACAACGTACTGTTTTATAATCACAGAGAAAAAGGAAATAATTTTTAAATATTTAAATTATTTGATTATAAAGGAGACTACGGGAGATGGCCTTTCCTGTAAATTGTGGCTTTCTGGATAATGGGTTTTCATTTACAATTCAATAACATTGATCCATTTGAATATGTTAATAACCTTCCTGACATTCACATTTTTTAAACATTTTTTAATATTAATATTTTTTTTTTTTTTAATATTCGTATTGTTCCCATTCGATCGAATTTTAGATATTGAAACGTTTTAATAAATAACCTCCCATTCGAGTTGTGAGTACATTAGGATTTATTAGAGCAAAAAAAATTCACATCAATTCAAAATTCTACCTTTGATAAATATGTACTTTATTGTGTAACAATTATTAAAGGTTCTAATATAAACACAGTGATCTCCAATATGCAACCCTCAGACCTTTTATAAACTACAGCTCCCAAAACTCTTGGCAGCCTATAGGTTAGTTTTTATAAACCTATTCAACCCACAACACTAAAACCAACACATAGCAGGTGCAATTTGTCAGATTTGCTAAAAGAACAAGTTCCACCAAATGTACAAGTTACTTGCCAGCAAAAGAATTTTAGATGAATCCTCTTCTTTTTTATTTTGTATACTTGCCATTAGAATCCCTTAATCAGTCATCTTCTCTTGACATCTAGCTGATGTTGAGATTTATATAAATTACAATACTTGCATATTCTATTTCTGTTAGACTGCAATAAACTGGCTATTGGTTTACGTGGTTATTGTCTTAGTAAGATCTCAGTGTTTTTACTTGTATTGCAAGCATTTCATTACTATTTTAAGCTGTACCATATCTCCAAAGTATTTTGTCTACATTTCTTCCAGTAATTCTTACCTCAAAATGAAGACACTAAGGGGCTTAAGGTTTACTTGACAATCGTTTGGGATATTCCAGATCTTTGCAGTAAATAGTTATGAGAAACAGATCATGCTGTGAATCATTTCACTGAGAAATCAATTTCCTAGAAGTTATCTTCACATTTTTAAAGAAAATTAAACATTCCTGTAATTTGCAATAAGTTTTATTCCTCATAAATCATATGCATCCAAGTGTTTTTTATAATATCTAAGCAATAATGGTTTTCCGGAATTATTAATTTGGTGATCATTTCTGTAGCCTTATGCTTGATTTATAAATGCCAAAATAATTCCTAAATATTACTGGTGCTGTTTCCTGCTTAAAGTCTAGGAGATTTCTTTGTGACCCAAGATTTAATTATGCATTGCCTTTTTAATACTTTTCTCTAATTATTTTGTAGTGAAAAGGCATTGTTGTGACCCGTTTTAGTAATACAATCCAGAGATTAAAGGGGTTGTTCACCTTCCAAGCACTTTTGTCAGTTCAGCTGGTTTCAGATAGTTTACCAGACTTTTTCCTATTACTCTAAATTTTTCATACCATTTAGGGGCAGATTTGCTAAGGGTCAAATTTCGAATGAAAAAAATTTTAAATCGAATTTTTTTGGGGAGTAATTTTTCAATTGAAAATGACCATTTTCAATCAAATTACAATTGTTCAAATCGAATTGTTAAATTTCAAATCTAATTTTGGGCTATTCAATAGTCGAAGTAGCCCAAAAGTACTTTGAAATTCGAATTTTAAAAATTTTATTTGAAAATTCTCTTCGACCCTTCGTAAATGTGCCCCTTAGTTGATAACATTTTTAGCAGCATCTCTGGAATATTAGCAACTATTGTATGAATTCTAACAGCTGCCTACAAAACAAAGCTTTGAAATCTATCAACTAAATGTATCACTTTAGAAGAGTTTATAGGGTCAGCAAATCACCCCACCCACAGCTGCTTTAGAAGGCGAAAATGGCACTTTGCACTTCACTGTTATAAAAATGGGCACACATAGAAAATAGAAAGTAATTGAAAAAAGTATTTATTTCTGGTAAAAAAAAATTGGATGCTGAACAGCCCCTTTAAGATCCCCTGATGTACAGCAGTAACCAGCAAATCCTTTAATCTCTTTTTTAATCACAATGGCACAAATCTGTTATGCTCTTTTTTTTTCATGCACTTTACAGAGGGAGACAACCAAATTGCAACAATTTAGTGCAGCCCATTTTAAGTGCTCCTGGTTGTAGGGAGAATTCATATGAATGTATATTACTTTTAAAAATACAAGTAACCATTATAAGAGCTCACAGTTCCGAAAGTCATACACAGAGCATTGTAGTCATGAGATGCACCAAATCTACTGGATTCATCCGAATATCAAACTGGATCTGAATCCTTATTTGCATATGCAAATTAGGGGTTGGAAAGGAAAGGTTGGAAAATGTTTTTTACTTCCTTGTTTTGTGACATAAAGTCAAGTGATTTCACCCCACACCTAATTTACATATGCAAATTCGGGTTCAGCCATGCACAAGGATTCAGCTGAATCTGAATCCTGCTAAAAAAGGCAGAATCCTGCATTCGTTGCATCCCTAGTGAATTGTTTTTAAAGGACATTTTAAATAAACATCAAATACTGAACCTTAAGTATACTGTAGTCAGAGAAAACGATGTATATCAGACATCACAGGTTTATGTGCTACAGTACAGAAAACAAAATGTGTATTTTAAGTTGCCACTAAGACTTATTGCATCAATATTCCTTCCCAGGAAAAAAATTACAACTTTTAGATGGAATGGGGGTCTGATCGTTATTAGTTGCTATGATATTTATTTAAGATCTTTATTTTTCTAGTTTCTTTGCTTTTACTTTTTTACCAGATCATCTGATCTCAGCTCCATCTTCTTCTTTCTTCAGACAGTTTGCTGCCTTTCATTTGTAGTCCTGCAAGAAATTATTATTACCTTAGACATGGATGTTAAGTTCTGGGTTTCTGTCTTGTTCGCCATAGTCGAGGGAAATTTTGATTCCTTGAAGGCTACACTTTCAATCATTGTCCATAAACAGTAGTACTGTTGACACTTTCTGGAATTTTGTTGCACTTTTTTTTGCTAATAAACTGCTAAATAATTACTATTTATTTGGGCTGGAACCAGTCTTTCTATCTTATTATTTTTCTAGATATCCTTTCACCTCAATTCGATTCAATAGACATGTCCATGCATTGTGTAGGAAATGTCCAGACTTTACTATACTGCATAGGTGCAAGGAATCCCTGGAAAAATTAGTTAAACTAGTGGCACACTGCTATTTATTCCAAGAGGAATGCTTGCCCTGGAAATAAAGTTAATTTATTTATTTAGGGGTGTAACAAATTGGAAATGAATCCAATTAGTCATGAATTTTTAATTATTTTTTTTTAAAAGAACTCAGTAAATATTATTCTGGTAAACTGAAAGATCAGATCATCCCATGTTTGATTACCTTAGGCCACTTCCAAACACATTAGTCAACTGGAACAAATAGAACTATGCTATTTGGAAATACTTTTATTTTGTTGTAAACACCAAATAGCCACCCATTTTTAATAATTGTGCACATCCTCAGAGGGCCTTCACTATTTTATTTGACCCCAAAACTCAACAATAAATAAATTAAAAACATATTAAAACCAAAGTACAAAGTTACCCATAATAAGGGTTTTTTTGCAGTAGGGGATATGGGTTTTAATATGTTTTTCATTTATTTATTGTTGAGTTCTGGGGTCAAATAAATTAGTGAAGGCCCTCTGAGGATACCAACATTTTTATAGACATAGAAATGGGATCGTTTAAGGAATAGTAATTTTCTAATTATGTTAATTACCAAATCACATCATCTTTGCAATCTCCCGCCAGTATGTGTATATAATGCATCCTCCTTTGAAACAAAAGCACTTTGAGAAAGGCCTCAGAAGAGGTCGAAACGTCAGTTTGTAAGCTCTGCAATAAATATTTTTACCTGAGAGTGCGGACCTTCTTGGATTTCTACGGATAATATGTTTGGACACTGCACCCAGGCACATGAACTTCCTTTTCGAGATTGCCGACCTTTTGTGGTATTATATATATATATATGTAAATATATGTGTGTGTAATGTTCGCTAACAGAAGATGCATACTCCTTTGCAAAGGGTTTACAATAAAATATGCTGTATATAAGTGACTTAAATTGCGGCATTATGAGATAAAACAGTCAATTTTCAATCATTACCGATTCTTTATGGTATATCTCTTCTGCCTAAATGGGATGTGGTTGATGTGGTTGAAACAGCAATAATTTGTGGTCGTATGTTGGAAATCCACACTGCAGGGTAAATGTGCTAATTATAAGGAATGTTTATTAGTATTCTGCTTAACATAAAACATTTTTCTTAACGCTGCATGGGCTAAGTAATGCACTAGATTTTGTCAGACTATTTCCCTAGCATCTAATCATAAGGCATAGTTAATGAATAGTAAATGTCACATATATGTCATTTTTTTAGATTATAAAATGTTGGAAACAAACCAGTTTCTATTATTAAACTACTGTTTTGAATGTTCACTCTAGGAAAAAAGGCTCTTAATTGTTCTGAGTAATTGCCGCTTCATTGAACGTCACACGCTGCTCAATATTGCCGAGCATTTTGAGAGGTATGGATTCCAGGCAATTGAAAAAATTACTCGGGTAAGTAACATACTGCTACACATCTAGAACTTATGTAGCCGGAATGCATTATATTTGGATAAAGAATACAAAGAGATTGTGTACAAAAAAATGACACCTGTTAAATTAATATTTTATACAGAGAAAACTAATTGATATGTTTCTCTGCAGAGGGTAATCCCAAAATAATGCAATCTATAGTAAACGAAGGAGCTTTGACTCGTTCCATGGTGGTACATTAAAATGTTGTACTTAAAGATACTGCCGGCAGAAATTAAAATCTTTTCTTTACATCTGTCATAATATTGCCTTTGAATGCTACTTATAACTTTGCCATAAAGTATTTGCATGATGCTTTTACATTACCTGTCTGATCCTGTATGAGAGGGCTGCCATATTTGTGCAGCAAGAGTCTGTTAGTATTAGAAACTCTGACAGGCTGAGATGGGACATTTAGGTTGGCAAAACAGTCAGGTTTAGAAACTTCAACTAACAATTACTTACAAAAATAAAGCTCTCTGCAAAAACATGACCTATAGGTAAATTTTAATATACTTTCATATTTTAAAAGGTAGTTTTTTATTGTCAATATCACTTTAAGTTACTCCCAGGCCAATTACATAACAGTGTTAGATGTGAAGCGAATGTGCAATGATTTAAATGGTGAGGGACAAGCCCTGTCCCTAAATAGCCAATATCACAACACAGGTAGGCGATAAGCTTAACAAATGCAAAAAAAATTCTTCTGGGTCCAGACAGACTAGGAGCAGAGGGGCAGCGGATTCTCTCGGCCTGTGGAAAAATGCCATCTTGAAACACATCTGAAACAGGGCACAGAAACCTACAGCAATTAATTTAGGCATACTGCAAAGTACCAAGAAATTGGCAGATTCCTTGCAATATTTGCAGCCTTCACCCTGCGTTCCTGCTCATACATGAACCTTTATATCCTGCAATCAGGATATGTTTTCCATAATGATTTCCATGTCAGCATTTTCATCATAACTAAAAGCATTAGCATGTTTTTGCCTTGCCATAAACATTTGTCTGTATTTTCCAGAACTATGATTGTTTATTTTTTTAACTGGATTCTAGTAATATTTAACCATTTTCTGTCATCGTTCATTTATGTCAGCAGTCGTATGGGAAATGGTGACATTTCCAGTGACACTACAGGGTTGTTATTCATTTTTTTTCTTTTAAAGCCTGGGTTGTTTCCTGCTGTTGCACTATTTTTAAGGGTGACAAAATCTTTCCATTTAATTTAGTATGTGCATCATACTGAGGTTTAAATATTTATATACAGTTCCTAGGGTAAAAAGCGATTCCTACTACTTTTGAACAAAAAAATATTTTATATAAGTGCTCACAGTCTTTAATATGCTTTGGTTTGGCTTTTCTTACTATTTAATGTGCATTTCCATCCAAACAAAAATACTTTACTATGGCAGGCGCTGAGGAACCAAGCTATTGTCAACATTATGCCATCAGAGATGTGGGACCTATGAATACTTCCTCAGAATCAGTATGTTCTTTTCTAGCACCTTTCACCCTTGTTTGCTAAAAGCAATATTATGAGTATTAAGACACATAGTTACATAGTTAAATTGGGTTGAAAAAAGACAAAGAGGCAGATTTACTATTGGTCAAATTCGAGGGTGAATTCGATTGATCGAACGATCGAATTAAAAAAAATTCTGTCGAACAATTTTAATCATTCGATCAAATTTTTTTTATTCGATCTAGAAATGTTAAAAAAAAAAACCTATGGGAGCTATGGGAATTATTCACTTGATAAAGGGTATTGAACCCAAATCATGTTGTGATTTCCACTGCCTGGAATAAAAAGTTGTATGCAGTAATACTGCTGGAGTTCCTTCTCCTATACTTGGATTATTTGTAGCAGTTGCAGCAGAGAGCAACTATTAAGGAATTGGATGCATATCGTTTGGAAAAGCGTGCTGACACCATCCCTCACTATTTAGCCTTTGACATTATGTCTGCCCAAGAAATCATCTAAGCCCCTCTTAAATGCAATAACAGAATCAGCCATCACAACATCACCCGGCAGTGCATTCCACAACCTCACTGTGAAGAACCACCTATGTTGCTTTAAATGAAAGTTCTTTTCTTCTAGTCTGAAGGGGTGGCCTCTGGTGCGGTGATCCTCTTAATGGGTAAAAAGGTCCCCTGATATTTGTCTATAATATCCTCTATCTAATGTATTAGTAAAGTGTAATCATGTCCCCTCGCAAGCACCTTTTTTCCCAGAGAAAACAACCCCAATCTCGACAGTCATATTTTGTCTTCCATCCCTCTAACTAGCTTAGTTAAGTCTCTGCACTCTCTCTAACTCATTTATATCCCTCTAAGGAATGGAGTCCAAAATTGCACTGCATACTCCAGGTGAGACCTTACCAGGGACATATAAAGAGGAATAATTATGTTTTCTCAACACTTCTCACCTTGTCATTCCGTTTAAATAAATTACGTCTCTTTCTGATACAAATGATTGATCTGTGCAGGTCACAGTAGGTATTTCTGTTACTGAAGTGCACTACACAGCCATTTCCTGTAGTTGATAGAATATGGTAAACCTTTTAGTTCTAAAGCTTAAGATGCGATAGCATCCTCTGATATAGCCATATGCAGATTAAGCATTTCTCCTACAGGACTTCTAAGGGCTGCTAAAAATGGTCAGCATGATTAGACTTGTACATTCAGTCCAGCTTCAGTATTTTGTTTTGGTTTTTTTTTTGTAATTTTAAAATGTAATAAAACTTTTTTTTTAATTTAAATAATGGTTCATAAGTTAATAATATACAAGAACTTAGTGGCATCATTTAATTAACAAGCTTGTTGTAGCATTAGTTGAAAAGAAACACTACAAGTTGTTAATGTGTGAGTTGCTATGTAAGCAACATTAGTTATATTGCTGCTGTTCATAATTTTTAAATTGGCTGGCGGGAAAGATCACATTAACTGAGTAAGTCATGGCAAAACATTGTTTCAGGTTTTACTTATACACAGGGTCTTTTTTTTATTTATATAAATATCTGTGAAATGTAAAGGGTTTTTTTGGGGGGTTTTTTGGCCTTGTGTTGCCAAATTAGTGCCCCATCATTCATCAACCTGATCACATTGTAGGGTTTTATTCTTTCAAATAATGTTTAAAGTGAATAATTTTACAGATTGCTATTTGATGAATACAATTTCTTTTCATTTTGCTATTTCTGTGTTTTAATTAAAGGCCAGCACAGATTCCCTGAAGGAGCTTGACTTGAGGCTGTTTGAATGCTATATTGAGAGCAAATCAGATCCCATTGTTGGATCCTTAGAACCAGGCATATATGCAGGGTATTTTGATTGGAAAGACTGCCCAACTCCTACAGGTAAAAACACAGTTTTGGTATTATACTGAAATGTATTATTTTTTTTCCATTTATAGCTCATGCAGAATTAACAGGATTCACCTTTTTGTTAATAACCACATGCAGTAAAGCTTGATTCCCATTCTGGCTAGCTTCATTGTTTGCTCTAGAATATCTTAAGCTAAGCTTCCACAAAATGATCCACTCGTTTGAGAAAGTCACCAAATGAGCAAATCTTTGCCACTTAGCTAATCTGATAGTTTTGAGCAATGATCAGATTATAAAGTCCCATGTAAAGGGCAAATTTTGCCCTTTCCTGATTTTTAAACCTGTCTGATAGATATCTAGCCAGATCTCTAGCCATATATCAACCTAACTATCATTTGGCACCCCCAGTGATTATAACTTCCCTTCTCCTTTAACTCAAGCCAGATAGAAAGCAGACAAATAGTCAATATTGTCTCTTTTTTTACGTAAACAGAAGACAGATACCAGAAGAGTGTCTAGAACATTTGCTTCTGCAGAGTTGATTGAAGCCAACCTGCATAGGTTCCTCTGATAAGTCTGTGGAAGCATGAGGTCAGAGTTGGTTGAGATTGCCTGCCATATTCTGATTGGCGATCAGAGATACTCAGCTTGTAGAACTCCTGGCAGTTCTTGCAAGAACACCACAGTGTGCAGTATGACTTTTTCTAAAATTAAAGTTTAAACTGTATTGTTCCTGCCTCTGGTGTGTCAGCCAGTCGTCCAGGTGACAACTCTGGTTTTAATGAATCTTGGGCATTCTACTGAGAAGGGCCAATGACAATACATTTATTAACTAATGTATCAGTTTAGAATTATTCAAGAGCTGCTCCAGGGAGACATGAGAACGGGAAAACTTAAATGTTATATTGCAATATTAGAAAAACAGTAAAAAAAAAAAAGTTGAACAACCCCTGTTAAGGCCATTCAAGCCTGAAAGTTTCTGCTATAGGGTGTAGGATGTGAAAACTTAGAATGTGCTGGTATCATTTTAAATAGAACTTTCCACAACTGTGGTTTATATTGTATCATAGTTAACCAAATAAAACTTTATTTGGGTAAGTGTGTCTATCTATTAATTTAAGAGGTTGATAAATAAAAATCAGGAAAGGTTAGTGAGATCTGCATGTTGGTTTAAAGGGGTTGTTCACCTTCCAAACACTTTTTTCTGTTCAGTTGTTTTCAGGTTGTTCCCCAGAAATAAAGACTTTTTTCAATTACTTTCCATTATTTATTTTTTACTGTTTTTCCAAAATCTAAGTTTAAAGTTGAATGTTGGTGTCTCTGGTGTTTGAGTCTGGCAGCTCAGTAATTCAGGCGCAGACTCTAAACTGATACAATTTTGCAACATTTAATTGATACATTTCACAGCAACATCTCTGGAGTATTAGCAACTATTGTATCAATTCTAACAGCTGACTGTAATGAAACCCAGAGATTCTGCTCAGCAGGGACAAAGATAAGAAATGTATCCATTAAATGTATCAGTTTAGAACAGTTGGGGGGGGGGGCAGTGACCCCCCCTCCCAGAGCTGCTTTAGAAGGTGAAAAATTACACTTTACACTTCAATATTAGAAAAACTGTTACAAATAGAAAATATACAGTAACTGGAAAAAGTAATTATTTCTGGTGATCTATCTGAAAACAACTAGTTCTTTGAAGGTGGACAACCCCTTTAATGCCATTGTCTTGGCAAAGAAGGATTCCGCTGCTTTTTCCTTTTATCATGGGTCCAAACATAGGGCAGGATTATGTATGTGCAGGTAATAATGTGTAATCAAATGGTGGGCATCAGTCTTCTTATCTTCCATGGAAAATGCACCACCTTGATCAGTAACTGATGGTGCAATACAAAAAAAAAAACTTGTTAAAGGAAGAAATATTCCAAGCTATCACACAGTAAAGGAAGTTGAGGTTCCATTAACCTGACCACAACATCCCTAAGGTGCAGAAGTGCTTAATAGTGGAACTCTTGTGGGACACCAGAAATACACGCTATAGTTCCTCCTAGTATACAAAGCTATGAAAAAAATATTTTGGCAAACCCATTTTTGCTCTTTATTCTGGGCCATTCGTTTATTTACCAGCATGTTTAAGACCATTTTTCCACAGCATGGAAAGTCAGTGAAATACATATCAATCTGTAGTTATAATAAAAAGTACATGTATGTCTGTATGGAATTTTCTGTTGCATTTTTCAAAGAATGTTTCAGTTATTTATAATGAATAATTCATGACAGAACTGTACTGGATGATTTCTTATCATCCAGTAAATTTAGAAGAAGTTATAATTATCAAATTGTTCAACTATAAATGAGAGCCATTTATTGTATAGAACACAGCAGAGTTTGTTTAGTGAACATGTCTAATGGCATGTTAGGTGTAGCATGAACATTTATTTGTAGAAGTCAATGGGAAAAAATGGGCTGCACAAAAATGAATTCACATCAGAGCAAAGGTTATAATTGGGTATAGATTAGAAAGGTAAAGAGGTGGAGTATTTTGAAAGGTGTTATAAGTGTCTGGGTCCAATGTAGAGTAAGAGTATATACAGTATATACAGAGTAGAGTAAGAGTATATTTGGTAAATGCTATTTTGCAAGCAGTTTGAAATAAGTGTTTCACATCTCCCTTCTTTAGTACTTCCTTATATTTCTGTATTGTATTTAAATACTGAAATAACAGGAATACAACAGTATAACACTTCATCAACAGGTTAGATTGTACTTAGCTCCTAGTTAGAGATATAAGTATGTATATATGTTTCATATTATATAATGCCTAACGCTTTAGGCCAGGGATCCCCAACCTTTTGAGGCTGTGAGCAACATTCAGAAGAAAAAGGAGTTGGGGAGCAACGCTAGCATGAAAAATGTTCTTGTGGTGCCAAATAAGTGCTGTGATTGGCCATTTGGTAGCTCCTGTGTGCATTGGCAAACCTGTATTGAGGTTCTGTTTAGTAGTACACCTGGTTCTTATAGAACCAAAACCTTCCTCCAAGCCTGAAATTCAAAAATGAGCTCCTGCTTTGAGGCCACTGAGAGAAACATCCAAGGGGTTGGAGAGCAACATGTTGCTCACGAGCTACTGGTTGGGGATCACTGCTTTAGGCTATACCGCTAAAATATCAAACATAACATTACATTGCACCTTTCATGTTTCATTGTCCCTGTAACTGAAACTTCTGCTTAACTTTTGAACCCCCTTTCCCTGTAAAACAAAATTTTCAGTGCTCTGGTGCTCAGGGTCGCTTATCTTCCCCACCTCCCCTTGCATGCTTAGGCAGGAGGCGAGTGATTTTTCAGTGTATTAGCCCAACTGTGTGGTCTGCTTTTGCTGTAGTGAAGCCTCTGTACTATTCTGAACTCATGATATCTTATAATTTTTCTGGCAGTATCCTGTTGTGTACTAGGTCACTTATTAAAGGGCACCTATACTCAAAAATGTGTTTCTTCCACTGGAGGTGTAGGAGTTCCTCCACCATTGAAACTACTTGCACCAGGAGAATACTCTTGGGGGCAGATTACTAAGGGTCGAATTTGAGGGTTAAAAAACCCTCAAATTCGACCATGGGAATAGTAAGGGAATAAAAATTCTCCAAATTCGAATTCAGAGGATTTTTACCGCTATTCGAATGATCGAATATAAAAAATATAATCGATCAAATCGCTCGAATCTATCGATTCGAACGATTTTGACCATTCATTCAAATTTTTTTATTCGATCAAACTGTTTGAATCCCAATTCGGTAGATCTGGCAAACTAGGCAGTTGAAAAAAATTTAAAGGGAAAATACTTCAACTGTCAAATGGTCGAATATTCGAATCGATTTTTATTTGAATCATTCGATTCTATCGAATTTTCAAAATTCACTGGTCGAAGTGGTCTTCAAAAATATTGGAAATTCGAAATCAAAACTTTTTGAAAATTCGATCGAACTTCGAATCTTTCATGTGAATTAAGCAAATCTGCCCCAGGGTGTAGGCAGCCATATTCAGTGGCACAAATGTGCATTATCAGTGATTTCCTCTGGATAGTTCATAACATGCATGCTTGTAAGGTCACAAGCGAAGCATGTCACCATGTCCATTAATTTATGCTTAGTCTCGCCAATCTTAGCCACCAAGACTTGCAGCTTCTTCAGAGTTTTCATGCACGTCTTGGTGGCCTCCTTCACTAGTCTCCTTCTTGCACACTCACTTTTGACAGAGAGTCTGTTGTTTTGTGTTGTGGTCATTATAATTCACTTTAATTTCATTTTGAAATGAAAAATCATGTTTCTGTTTATCAGGGTAAAAAAGCAACATCATTAAATCCACTGTGGTCTATGATAATAAAGCATGAAAACTAACAGGGGGTAAATAATTTTAAAGGTAATGAATATTACCCTAATTTCTGTTTTGTACCCTTTTACATAAAGGCCTAGCTACTTCTCTTTTGTCCTCAATTTTAAGAATACGTCTTAGAGGACCATACAAATAGAGATTGTCAAATGAATAGATCTCTCCCAGATATGCCCACCTTGAGGTGGGTGGTATAGAGTTGGTCCAATCCTGGGCCCTAGGGCCCAACGATCAGATCATAACGAAAGAAATACAGGTGGGTGAACAGATGGGTCTGCAATCCGCCGGGAACTTTTTCCCTGGCCGATCGACATCTGGCCAACTCTCATCCAGATATCAATCTGGAAAGCCTGTCTGAGGTCTCCAGACATGGGCCACTAAGCTGCCGATTCGGTCTGTCGGCAAGTTTTTATCTGCCTGTGTATGTCCACCTTTATTCTTTACACCTGCACTTAGAGCACAAGGAGATCCACTGCCTTCTATCCATCTTCCAGTGCACACACGGGGCACAAAAATGCCTTTTATGTTTACGTGCCAGAATCCATACAGGCAAATACCATGACTGTCAGTGCAAACTTATTTTATTGCTGTAAGCAGCAGATCAGCATTTTTTCAGGTGGCCTTTCTATGCTGGCACATCTAGTGTGACATAGCTCTAAATGCCTACCTATCTCTTATACTTCACTTGGGAATACCTTTTTTAAAACATGGAGCACACACGTGTTACTACTGCACTTTCACCGGTCTCACTCCATTAATAAGGCACAATTGCTAAATTTCTGCAAAAGCACAGAGCAATGATCCTAGAGCTTGATATGATCTTGTCTTATGATATTTGCCACGGATATATATTTCAGTACCTGCTAGTATGTAATCCATTCAGAGCAGAGTTTGTTCACCAAATAATGGTGTAATTATTATAGCATTTTGCAGCCTTTCAGTTTCCATGTTTGTATTATGTCAAAATCACTTGGGGGTGCACTGCAGGTTAGGCACTGCCAAGTGAGTACCATTGGGCAAACCTCTTCTTCAGATTCTTCTTTCATACAAATGCCTGAGCTGATGCATGCACAGTAGAGTGAAACAGGATTTTTTTTCATTTGAAGGATAAGGAAATCTACTGACAAAGTTTATTGGGAATAGATTAGGTACAATAGTGCAAGCTGGGAGCCGATGGACCCTCTGCAGAATTCTTTACCATAGCTGAGTAAACAGCTCTGGAAGCTGTATGTTTATTTAGGTGAACAGCTGCCATATTCTCTTGATGTGACATCACTTCCTGCCTGAATCTCTCCCTGCTCACTCTTAGCTCTGTCCTCGGAGGGAGGCGCCAGGGGTAGAGAGGAGCAAACGGAGCATGCTCAAGCCCTAGCCCGATACAGAAGTCCATGTATACATAATAGAAGGAAAGGTATGCAGTGTTTCTTTTGACAGAGGAGCATTACTTTGAGGATTAATGGTGCATTACATAGACCTTTCTGATAATGCTTATTTAATTTTAGCTTTGTAGATAATTTAGAAGGCTGTGCACTCTATTGCATTTTACTTGGTACTTAATTCTAGCCTTTCCTTCTCCTTTAACTGAGCATTTGCAACCGCATTAAGAAGGAAAAAGCAGGAAGAGGATTGCTCCATGGTGCTCACTGGAAGAAACTTGGGATGGGGCAGTTTTCTGCTGATAGGATAACTCGGGGGGGGGGGGCTAACACGTTACCTTTCTTTCCTCCTTCAATAGCTGTCTACATTGATGGCTCCATACTGTCAGGGGGCCTATCGGCTCAGGACCAAGGAGGAAGCAACAGGGTTAAAGTCCAAATACAAGGAACAGAAAAGGTTCAGGCAATATACAGAGTCCAATCCAGGCAAAGGGTCAAAAGGCATTTTAGGAGAACCCTTGGATAATTTAGCAAAAGCTGTACTTGGGCATCGAACCCTGGTCTCCGGCGTCCTTTCAGATTTGAATTTGGCGCCAAAGGCGCAGACGCCAGAAGTTCCTGGAAGAGCTCCAGGCGGCGATCTCGTGACACATACAAATAACCTTTACCTACATCTGCAACATGATCTCCCTTTCTTCTTTAGAGTCACAGTTTTGTCTCTGTATCATTCTCCTTTGAGTTAATTACTATGATGTGGAATGTGTTCCTGTTTATTTACCAGCCAGAAAACACAACCCCAAAAGGAGAAGCCTATTATAATACAAAGTTCCTTATACTTCTTTCCAGCAGGAGGAAAAAAATGTCCCTTCTCCTCCCATGTTAATGGAACAGTTACATAATACATTTTTGTTTTTTGGCTTCTTTAAATAGACAAAGTATAAGATGTGTGCAAAACTTGTTTTGTGACTGTTTCCAGGTGTCTTCTAAAATATGATGTCTTTTACAATAAATGAGAGGCATCGGTGTAACTTCATTTGTTTTGGAAAATAAATTAACTGATAGATCACCAGTCTCTTATTCACAAGAAAAGTACCTTTATTTATTTATAACATGCTGATGTATCTAATTTTAGTTCTGTGATTGCTGAAAACAGGAAATGTGGTTAAAGAAGTGGGCATGTTCCAAAAGTGTTTCCAAAATTTGGCTTTGTTGAGACGTAATGAAGTCTTGTAAAAACAGTGAATGAAAGTGCTAGTAAAGTAAAAGCTGTTTTTAAGTTACCTTTGTGTTCTTAACTGGATGTAGGCATGAGAAAAAAAATTGTCTTAATCATGCAGTGACCACAGCACTTGCACGTGCATTCTCTATATTATACAGACTGAAGTATGATTTTAATTTTAGGGTATTTTTCAATGGTACCTACTGTATGTACTACTACATTATTTCTACATTTGTTATATGATGTTCTGGCATGCACCAGAAATAAGTAATCTTAAATTATTTAAATTCCTAAATTGCTGCCAAAGTCATTCTGTCTTACCCAGTTAAATATCAACCTTGTTCTTATGTGTTATTTCTCTGTGTATGTGCACAGTAAAAAAATTATTTTATTTATAATGTCCAACCGTCCAACACCATTATTTCATTCACCAGTCTTAGCTTTGTAATAGTAACATGAATTTAATTGCACTCAGATGTCCAGCTAGGCAATCAACACCTTTAGCACAAAAATTCCAACGTTTCGAGCACAAAGAAGGCTCTTGCTCTTGCTCAGGGTCCAACGTTTGAGCACAAACAGTGCTTTTCTTTATGGTCCCTGACGAAGAGCACTGCTTGTGCTTGAAACTTAGTTTTTTTTGTAATAAAACATTTTTCTTTGTATTAATTACCAGTGAGTGTGGTACTCTTTATTTATTTTACTTGCCCAGCATCCTGGTTAACTAAATTTTTGCATGGTTGTGCTGCTCTCTGCACCTATATATATATTTTTTTTTTCTCAGGAGGGTGGTACACCACTTCTATTCACCACCCAGGTACAAGGTAAAGACCAGCAACTCCAGGATTTTAGTGCAAAACAAAACTCTTAAGAGAAGATGGGCTTGAGAAAGGCCCCAAAATGGACCGAAACATCACGTTGGCTGTATAAGCTCACACAAATATAAGATTTTTGTTTTGCACTAAAATCCTGAAGTTGCTGGTCTTTATGTCTCCGCCCCTCCTCCTGTCCGTTTTCGCTGGAAAAAAAGGTGGCAATCCTATAAGAAGTCCAGGAGTGTGTTCAGTCAGGAATGGTGCACTCGCATCCTCTAATTGGCAACTGCCTTGGTTCTGGTCAAAACAATAATTCATACATTACCAAAAACCACACTCCAAGGACTTGTTTAGGTGAAAAAGTAAGGTTATGCTTTATTTCAAAGTTTTTGGCTCTCTCACTTGGGCCATCTGGAACATATACATATATATATATATATATATATATATATACAATCCAAGAAGAAGGGTCCGCACTCTCAGGACTTAAAAAAGCTAAATATATTTTATTATTATGGAAGACTAACGTTTCGGCCTCCTCCGAGGCCTTTCTCAAAGTCACTTTGAGAAAGGCCTGGGAGGAGGCCGAAATGTTAGTCTTCCATAATAATAAAACATATTTTGCTTTTTTAAGTCCTGAGAGTGCGGACCCTTCTTCTTGGATTGTATTGCTTTGTATGGACACTGCACCCAGGCATTTTTTATACCATATGTCGAGAGTGCCGACTCCCAGCTGGGAGTATATATATAGTTCACCAATGGCGTCCGCACTCGCTTCATGTGTTTCAAATTGCTTCCGGGTGCTGTGTCTTAATCGTTGAAAATATACAAAAAGAGTGCAGCGACACGCACACCGATTTAAAATTAGTTACAAAAAATGTATTTAGGAAATATACATGTTGTAAGCACCGTGCTTACAACATGTATATTTTCTAAATACATTTTTTGTAACTATTTTTAAATCGGTGTGTGTGTCGCTGCACTCTTTTTATATATGTATATGTTCCAGACGGCCCAAGTGAGAGAGCCAAAAAAATATATATATAGAAATTTTACAAATTGGACCAGCACTCTCATGTTGTCCTAAACAACTGGTTAACAACAACTTGAATAAGTATTTTGGAAAGAGTTTAGACACCGGTTTAGCATCAGTTTCACGACTTTTTATTTATTTCTTCTCTTCTTCAGTTCTTGAGCTTGTCCCATTATATTTAATGGTTGGGAAATAATGGTGCCATTTTTTTGAGTAAATCAAAATATTGCCCTTTATGAGTTACAATATGTTTTATTTGGTAATGGATTCTGCCTGCTGGTTTCAGTGATAGATGGTGTAAATGAGGGGAACAAGGCAGCTTTACCAATACTATTGTTTTTATAGACATCTTTCCTTGTTCCATTCAGTATAGTTGTGGACATAACAGCAAATCGTAAAAAAATGTTTATCAAAATACTTGATGTCACACTTCCTTGCCACAACCAGAATGTTTCCTTTTGGGGTTTTTCTGTTTATTGTTTAAAGCCAGCTTGCAAACTGTGAGCAGAAGAAAGGAAAGAGGGCAGTGAAATGCTCTGCTCCACAACCCAGCGCTCATTTCATTTATGTGTATTGGATTGGTAATTGATTATGATTTACTGGAAGACCTTGTGAGGGGAGGAGTAAGCTGTGTTCTGTGTCGAGTTGTTTTTCTTTGCTGTGCTCCTGGGGAAATCCCATGTATGACTGTGTAAGCAGACAAGTAGGCGAGAAGTGCTGCTAATGGGATGTGTGGGTGGGGACAGTTCAGCCAGACATGGAGTTGTTACCACCAGGTAGTGCAGTGCAGCTACTGAAGCCCCTGGCCACCTGTTGAGTACAAGAATTTTAAAGGTTAGGGAATTCTAATCATTCAAAATGTCGTGAGAATTCTTTTTTGTGTTTTGTTTATCAATGGTGAGAGGCATATTTCAGATACTGTTACATGTGAAACAACAAAATGCTTTACATTATCTGAATATGTAAATGAATACATTTGTGGTGTATAATTCTGGCTTGTATACAAGAAAATATGGGGTGGGTGTGGCAGACGGCCTCTTTAATGCAAGAAACCTTTGCTCTAACGGTTTTGGAATGTGAGATGCTATAACTAGAATATGAGACTAGATGACTTGAATAATAGTAAATGACGAGTCAGGGTGGGAGGCAAAACTCACATTTGACACATTAGTCAACATTTATTAAAATCCGAAAGTCTTAGACAACAGGGGGCATAGGACTGGTTCAACCTTTTTATTTGAAAGGCCTGCCTTTGTGCTTTTGTATTGAAATTACTGGCAGTGTGTATGCAAGGGTGAAACTGCAAATGCTCTCCTTGTATAAAGTGCATGGGCCAGTTAAAAAGTACCTTCTTCAAGCTTTTACTTTTAATGTTCATTTAGTCTGCACTTCTGAAAAGCTTTGTTTTAAATACGTCTAGTTCTTATGGTAGGGTTTTTGGAGACATGAGTATTTGTACTGAGTAAATGTGTCAAAGATGGCTGAAAATTTTATTTAAAAGAAAAACGAAATGGGATAAAAACAAGGACTTTTATTACTATTAGGCCATTACTTTTACATATATATATATATGTGCTAATAAATATTATGCCATTGCAACTAAATCATTTTAACTTTAAGGGGCAGATTTTTAGCCCTCGAATTCGCCAAGATCGAAGAAAATATTCGCCGGTTTTGGGAGCGTTTTCGACTATTTTCCAGAATCGTACGATCGAACGATTCTACAAAAAGTCGCTGAAAAAAAACGGTTCGAATATTTGCCAAAAGACTTAGGAAAAACAGCCGGTAGGTTCAATCTGGCAAAGTAGTCAGTCGAATAAAAATTTAAAGGGCAAGTTCTTCGACTGGCGAATAGTCGAATGATCGAATATATATTTGATCTATTCGATGCAGCCGAATATTCTTTATTCGATAGTCGAAAATACTTAATTTGCATATGCAAATAGTCGCACAATTGAATAGAGACTATTCAACGAATATTCGAATCCTTCAGTAGATCTGCCCCTTGGTGTTTCTACAACCATTTCCCTGACAGTGTGTTAAAGGAACAGTTCAGTATAAATAGTGGCTAAATATGCTGTGCAAAACACTACTTCTTTTTTTGCAGCTCTATAACTCTGAGTTCGTCAGTGACTTGAAGGGGGGCCACATGGGACATAAATGTTCAGTGAGTTTGCAATTGATCCTCCGCATTCAGCTCAGATTCAAAAGCAAGTTATGATCCCATGTGCCCCGACCCCCTCAAGTCTCTGATTGGATCAGTGGAAGCCAAGAGAACTGTAAAGCAGGAAGTAGTGTTCTGGTTATTATGTTAGACATCCAGTCACTCCAGCCTTTATACATTACATTTTTAGCTAACTAAATAAATGTTTAGAAACATTTTTTATTTTGCAAAGCCTATATGTTTACCCAGTTTTTATTTTTACGGTTCCTTTAAGCTTAGTGAGCAACACATTGTAGGCAATACACTGTTTCCATGTAACTTTAGACCTGGTACAGGTGGGCTCTGTTAGCTGGACACCTGTTATACATACAGTAAAGCTCCAATTTACAGGAAGGCCATGTCCTATAGACTCCATTTTAAACAAACAATTCCAGTTTTTAAAAATATATTTTTTTCTCGGTAATAAATCACTACCTTGTACTTGATCCCATATAAGCAGAATAAATCCATATTGGTGGTAAAACAATCTAATCAGGTTTACTTAGAGGCACATTTTAAAGTCGAATTTCGGATTCATGTCAGTTTTTTTTTTTTAAACTCCCATAAGTTCGAAATTCGACTAGTCGAAATTTATTAATAAAATCAAATTAATAAAACGCAAACTAATTTAAACAACTTCAAAACTGTAATTGAATTTGAATTGAATTCAATCAAATTCGATTAAAGTTTTTTCTCTTAAAATAACTTGAATGTAGTGAATGCTGCAAACATCTCCAAATTGATCCCTGGACCTTCACATGCTTTTTTTTAGTAGACATGTTCACATGCTTAAAGAGATACTGTCATGGGAAAAAAATTTTCAAAATTATTCTTTAGTAGACTTAACATATTAGTAAATATAAATAGCAGATCGAATGTCATGCAGGACTGGACTGGGATTCAGAATAGGCCCTGCCATCTCTGCTACAAAGAGGCCCAAACAGGCCCCACCAGCCCACTGAACAGTCACTTTCTATGGCAACATGCAGCAGCCCATCGGGCATTTGCCAGAACCGACAGATTGCCAGTCCGGGCCTGCTGTCATGGGGAAAAAAAAATTTTTTCAAAATGCATCAGTTAATAGTGCTGCTCCAGCAGAATTCTGCAAATCCATCTCTCAAAAGAGCAAACAGATTTTTGTTTATTTCATTTAGAAATCTGACATGGGGCTAGACATTTTGTCGATTTCCCAGTTGCCCCAAGTCATGTGACTTGTCCTCTGATAAACTTCAGTCACTCTTTACTGCTGTGCTGCAAATTGGAGTGCTATCACCCCCCCCCCCAGCAGCTTAACAACAGAACAATGGGAAGGTAACCAGATAACAGCTCCCTAACACAAGAAAAGGACAGCACTCAATAGTAATAACCCATGTACCACTGTGACTCCTTGAGTTACATTGAGAATGAAAAACAACAGCCTGCCAGAAAGCAGTTCCCTCCTAAAGGTCACATGACCCCCCTCCCATGTCAGATTTCAAAACTGACTATAAAAAAATCTGTTTGCTCTTTTGAGAAATGATTTCAGTGCAGAAGTCTGCTGGAGTAGCACTGTTATCTGATGCGTTTTGAAAAAAAACATGTTTTCCCTTTAAGGTGTGGAGATACAAGTTACGGTAACAACCTTATCTGGAAAACACCAAGTCCCAAGCACTCTGGATTACTGATCATATACTTGTACTATGTCATTGGCAAAAAAACCTTCTCAAAACTCTATCTTATTAAAGTGTCCCTTATATTTGTTCTAACCCTTGAAAAGATATCAATATTTCACTCATAAATGGAGTTTAAAAACTCCATTTTTTTTTAAAAAGACAGAGATATCCATTCATAAATGTTGCCAGTTTTGTTCCCTGTGGGACCTTGAAGTGGCTTTTTTCCGACCGGAATCAATATAATTTCAGATAGCAAAAATGTGTGTCCCAATGCATCATTTTTGGGTTTTTCCTCATCTCAAATTTTAAGCACTTTGCAAAGTACTACCAACAGCTACAATATCTTATATGTATATACAGAAACATCTTTTCTTATTTTTCAGGCTTCTTCACATCTCACACCAAAATGTTAGTATGTAGGAGAAATACACATTGAACCCAGTGGTGTCAGGCAATGCTTGTTCCTCAGAGCTCTTAAACAGTTGCAGAGTCTGTCAATGTGAAAGTGTTCTTTAACAAGCTTCTTTAAAACAAGCCACATTTAGGGTTTTGTCTGAAACCTGTAGTACTACAGAAATGTCTCAAAGGCAACCCCAAGCATGTACAAGTACAGCGCATATTTCTTTATTAATGTTTTACTTTTTTACTCTAAAATTCCCCAGCACTCCAACCTTTAACCCCTAAGTGAGAATTTGCACAACTGAACTGTAACTAACAAAAAAGACACTTTTAGTTACAAGGTTTGTACAAAATATGCATAAGCTGACGCGCCCACGTGCACCCAATCGCTAGGGGATTGAGCTGCATTACCTTGTTTAAGTATTACTTTTTTACTCTATCATAGGATGATATGTCTATACATCTATTGAATTTGCATTACTGTGTTTATTTATTGTTTCAGCATACTGGTGAGATTGAAATGTTTTCATAAATATATTTCTTTGTGTAACTACTGGTATATCAGTGTGAGGTGGTAACTACCAGTTAACCTGGACTGCTGCTTTCAGTGCCTTAGTTTTTCAGCTGTGCTAGGAGTGAGGATGGGGCTGTATAGTGCATTGATAGGAATTAAAGAAAATGTGAACATAATGCAGACAGGTGAGATTATTCCTTTTTAATGCTACTTCACAAATATAAATTCTATTTAAACTCAATCACCATATCATTGAATCATCATTAATGAGTTTTTGCACCCAACCTTGGGGAAAATTCACTAAAGCACGAAGCGTCTAACGCTAGCGCTAATTCGCCAGCGTGACGTCATTTTGCAACTTCGTAAATTCACTAACACGGACTTTTTTCGCTAGTGAAGTAGATAGACTTGCGAAACTTCGCACCCTTACGCCAGGCGAAGTTGCGCACTGACGAAGGATCGTAAATTCTCAAATTCACTAAGATGAACATTCTCCTGAATGTTAGCACTTACGTTAGACGTTACTTCGCCTGGTCTGACCAGTCGAAGTTCAATACAATAGATAAGAGGTTGAAAAAAAAATGTAAAAAAATTTTTCTAAGCCCCAAAAAAACGCAGGCGTATTTTAGCATAGGAGGGTGAAAAAGATCGATAATTTTTGGGGGGGTTACCCTTCTTCTCCCCTACATTTAATAACATATGGCAACACAACTATACAGGGGGCACATGTAGGGCAATAGGACTTTATTTAATGTATAAAAGGTTTCCTGGGCTTGTGTAGTGGAATGTAGTGGCTGTAACATATACTTCTATTATAAGCTAAAGTTCCTGCCGTATGCAAATTAGGCTTCGCTAGCGTAACAGCGCTCTGCCTAGCGAAGTACAACTAGCGCAACTACGCTACCGTTCGCTGACCTGAGCATAAATTCACACTTTAGTGAATTTGCGTAGCGCTGGCAAAAATTCGCCTGGCGAAGTGCGGCAAACGCTAGCGAAACTAACGCTAGCGACTTTTCGGATCTTAGTGAATTTGCCCCCTTATTTCCTCTACCTCTTTCCTCTCAAATAAGTAATTAGCGGGATATGAGTAACCCCTTTTTTCTGCATACAGCGCGTCTCATACTGTTTACCTTCGGAGGAAAGGAGATTTTGTCATCAGCATAGGCTGGTTTCATTTACTGTAAGAGTAGCAAGTTCTGAATTTTATAACCAGGAAAATGACTGAGTTAGTTTGTCTTGTAAAATACTTTTTCTTTTTTTATTTTTCATGATTTATCTGAAACCCCCATTCTGAACTCTTTGGGTCAGAAAGAGTTTGCGCTCTTATGTAAAATGAACACTATTGTTAATTATTGGAGACTGTGGCCTGTGTCTGCTTCTTTTTTCACATATTGGTGGCATAGGGCACTGATGCTGCATTTTTGGAATTGTTACTTTAAAAGGGACTGTTCACCCTAAGAAATAATTCTAAATCCTGTTTTATGATGGTAGTGAAGAAAAACTATACTATATAAATTATTTGTCTTGTTTCTTTTCATCTGGAATTCACAGTAACATCAGCAGCCGTTTTGTGGATATTGTTAGTAAGGCAAGCTTTAGATCATGCAAAAATCTTGTTTATGTACTAAAATGAGGCGGCATTTCATTCCCATGCACTACACAATTAAATGGTGAGGTTGGCATAGAGGAGGAGCAGGCACTATATGATTGACAGCTGAGAATTTTAAACAGGTTTAAAGCAGTTATAGATGTTTTAATTAAAATTAAAAAAGGGCTCTGGGTTTAATTTTAATTATACAGCTTTTTTTGTGCCTGGGTGACAGGTCCACTTTAATCTGTATATACATTTATAGATCCATTCATTTTGTGAAGTCACCCCAGGTGGGCCAGATCAGACTGTATGTTTACCCCACAGGAGAGAACCACATCAAGATGCGTTCAGGCTAATTAAAAACTAGGTGTTTTATCCAAACAAAAGCACAGAGGACAGAATGCCTCTGTTCATCTTTCTGCCTGTCACTACTCTGTGTTTTGGAGAAAAGATGTTTTGACCATGACTATTTTGTACCGCTGTGTACCACAGGCTATAAAAAAGGTTGACTTGGTCTGGAGTGCCCATACTGGACACTAAAATCAGCCAGTCTATGACCAGCTTTACTTGTAAAGTAGCAGTGATGTATGTCATTACTGGTACTCCTGTTAAGTTTGAGTTTTTCACTCTTGTTGAAAAATCCACCCCTGCCCTGACGTCTGTGGTAAGACTTATTGGCTGGCCCCAAGGTCTGGAAGCGATCCTGCCCCTGGTAAATACGCCGCTATAAAGCAGTATTCTATCACCACAGTTTGAAAAATGAAACATCAGAATCCACTACCATCATACAGACAAGCTTTCCGTAACTTTTTTTCCTGTCCAAATTAGCCTTACCCCATCTTTACTCCCTATAAATGAGCTGCTTGTAAAACATTACAAGAAGGAAAACTGACCAATAACTTGTTTAATTAATGTTTTTCTGTTGCCTAGGTGTTAGGAACTATTTGAAGGAGGCACTAGTGAACATCATTGCTGTACACGCAGAGGTGAGTTGGTCTACCAGTGCTGAGCCGTCTTCTGAAGAATGTGAAACACTTTTTCTTCCAAGGATCTTTTTAAACACGTTACAATATGTAATTAAGTGTATTAGAATGTTGTTACTTAAACACAGTAGAGGGGGTATTTATAGTCTAGCGTTTGTTCTAAAAACACCATTGATTCTGCAGAAGCCCTTTAAAATGGGGCAGCCGCTATCATTGCAAGCAATTTAAACTGTGTACATTGAGGGGCTTCTGTACCAATCCAAGGCAACCACTGCCCTTTAGTGGTAAAGATCTCTGCCCCTGAAAATGCCCCAGTAGCTCCCCATCTTGCTGTCACTTACTGAGCTCACAATATACAGTACACATAAAAATGTCACACTATAAGGCTGATAAGTAATGAATACAGATAATTACTACATGGCAGCACACAAACCAGTGCAATTAGCATCAGAATTTAATAATCAGCCCTGCATAATCAGTTTATATTAAACCTATTTATATTATAGAATGGTCATCTGTTTAAAAGCAAACATCTTATTGGTTATTATAGGTTTCTGTGCCTAGACAAACTAAATACCTTTTACTACTTATGGGGGTTTGTATCACTTGAAAAGACCTTAGAAAATGAAGAAAACAGAATAGCTTGTTTTCTTAGCATGTTTGTCTAGAATATCAGAAAATTGACAAATTTTTTTCATAAATAAAGTCACCCACTTAATCAGAAGTTTTAAATGCCGCCACTTTTGCTACTTTCCAGCCAATTTCATTTAATGAATGTTGCCATACACAAGCTGTTTTTTTAATTCTTTAGCTATAAATTTGTGACTTCAATAAGATATTCCGCTATTTTCCCAATAAGCTGAGCTTCATTTTGGTAATTCCAGGTATTTGCAGTTTCCAAAGAACTGGTGCCCAGGGTAATGGCAAGGATTGTGGAGGCAGTAGGCGATGAAATCAGCCGGTTAATGCAATGTGTGTCTTCCTTCAGCAGAAATGGGGCTTTACAGGTAAATTTTACAGTTTTGCTGCAATGTTTAAATGAGTCTGAATCTTTATCAAATAATATAGACCTATTCTTATATAATATGTATAATGTTTTCTGTCATTATTTCGCCAGTATTTTGTTTCCTAGTTATAGCTGAATATAATTAAAGGAAAACTATACCCTAAAATGAATACTTGAGCAACAGTTTATATCGTATTAAAGGAACACTAAGATATATTTTTTTTTTATGAAAATAAACGGAAACAGAGAGAAATCTTTAAAATCGGTACGTTTTTAATAAGAAATTACTTACCAATTCTCTGCATGCACTCCCCTTCTGAGATGGCGACGATTCAACGTGCGTGGTTCGTAATTTCTTATTAAAAACTTACCGATTTTAAAGATTTGTCTCTGGTTTAGTTTTTCATAAAAAAAAAAAACGATTTTTTTTTTTTTATTATGTTAGTGTTTTTTTAAGTGACATATTAAAGAATGTTACCAAACTGGTATATATATTTAAGTAAATATTGCCCTTTTACATCTCTTGCCTTGAACCACGATTTCGTGATGGTCTGTGTGCTGCCTCAGAGATAACCTGACCAGAAATATTTCAACTCTAACTGTAACAAGAAAAAGTGTGGAAGCAAAAGATACAACTCTGTCTGTTAATTAGCTCATGTGACCTAACTTTATAGTTTGTTTGGTATGTTTGTGTGCACCATTGAATCATACGATCCCAGGAGGCTGTCCTTATTTTTTAAAATGGCAATTTTCTATTTATGATTACCCAATGGCACATGCTACTAAAAATGTATATTATTATGAAAATGGTTTATTTACATGAAGCAAAGTTTTACATATGAGTTGTTTTATGCAATATCTTTTTATTGAGACCTACATTGTTCGGGGGGTATAGTTTTCCTTTAAAATATGTTTTTATAGAACAGTAGATATATTAATGAGAAATCCTGGGGGCCATATTTTTTTGCACAAAATTCCCTCTATTTTGTACTATTATGTGTTATTCATACAAAGCGTATTGTAGATAGAGTGATGTATAGTGTGGGTCGAAGTGCACACCACTCTAACCTCGCCTGCTCTCTATACATGGAGTCACTGGTATAGACTGGTTAGACCCGTTATGTAGCCATAAAAAACAGGCTGCCGGAGGCGGAAGTGGAGGACAGTACCATCACGGGCGGGGTACAGAAGGAAGACTTCAACTTGAACCCATCTGTGACCCACAAAGAATGAGTGGCAGTCAGCCCAAGCCCAACCAACCTACAAGTTTCAGGCCAACTTGCACATCACTTCACTTTGGGGCAGGGGCCTTATTCAAACATTGTATTGAAGCATTTAGCAATTTTGAATTTATCCTCATTGTTAAAGGGGTTGTTCACCTTTGACTTTTAGTATGATGTAGCCAGTGATATTCTAAAATAATTTGCAATTAGTTTGTATTTTTTATTACTTGTTGTTATTGGGTTATTTAGGTCCATATTACCCTCACAACCAGGCATTAATTTCAATAAGAGACTAGGATATGAATAAGAGAGGGCTTGACTAGAAAGCTGACATTGTAACAATAACATGTAGCCTTATAGAACATTTGCTGGTAGATGGAGTAAGTGACCCACATTTAAAAGCTGAAAAGAGTCATAAGAAGTTATTAATTAAAATTAATACATAAGATCAATTGAAAAGCTGCTTAAAATGTGCCATTCTACAACATACTAAAAGTTAACTTGAATGTGAACCATATCTTTAATATCTATATATTTGAACTGTACCCTCGCTTGTGTCCACACCATGTACAGATGCAGCCACTGGGATTTGTGAGTTAAATGCGTCGTGACTCAGGGCTAATTGAAGAAACGGTGTTATCTAAAGTTATCTTAACTCATTTAATGCATTTAACCTTTTCATTAGCATACAAAGCACCATTGTTTTCAATGGTGAACTCTTTAATTGGTAAAAATGGGATTTCTGAGTTGTTATTCTGTGTCAAACACACAATACCAAAGTGGCTTCAACTGTAAATAACCTTTATTTTGCAATATATCTATATCATTAAAATATAGGGATGCACAGAAGCCAGGATTCGGTTCGGGATTCAGCCAGGATATTCGGACAAATCCTTCTTCCCGGCAGAACCAAATCCTAATTTGCGTATGCAAATTAGGGGAGGGGAAGGAAATCACATGACTTTTTGTTAAAAAAACAAGGAAGTAAAAAATGTTTCCCCCTTCCCAAGCCTAATTTGCATATGCATAGCCTCTCCACTCCACATCAGCCCCCTCTGGTCAACCCCACTTCTATTCTCCATTCCTCACCTCACTGTAGGGGAGTTGTCAAAACATCACTGTAATTAGTGTATGGTTAATTAGGTGCTGTGCTTATAATCACACTTGCTGCTTGAAATATTGATCAACCTCTCTGCTTGTGTATCTAATATAAGTATTTCAAGCAGCAAGTGTGATTATAAGCACAGTACCTAATTAACCATACACTAATTACACTGATGTTTTGACAAGTTGCAAATGTACTTATCCAGGTTAGATCTCAGCTAAATGTGAGGTGCGCTCATGGCACCCCAACCTCCCTCGATTGCCTCAACTCCCCCTCAGTGAGGTGAGGAATGGAGAATAGAAGTGGGGTTGACCAGCGGGGGCTGATGTGGAGTGGAGAGGCTTTCACAAGTGGGGCAGGGGGTGCATTGCATCACCCTCTATTAACCAGCTAGAAGTAGGGGTGAGCTGATAGCGGAGGTATGTGCCTAGCACCCTCATCTGTTGCACCCTATGAACATGCCTCTTTTGCCCTAACCTAATTCCAGCCCTGGTCTGGGCTATTCACTAAATCTAAATAACAAATAATGAGAAAGATTGACAACAAGCATCCATAGTTGGCAAAAAAGTTTTACTGCTCACAGATTAGAATCATTCTCATGTATTTGTGCTATCAGCAGGTTTAGTGCACTCACACGGTGATTAAAGTAGGTGCTGGCACGTCCAAATGAGACATGACTAAAGAATCACGATGTTGGCCTCTTTGTGTTCATTGATTTTGTATTAGTGGTATTATACATAGAGAGAACTCTGCATAAAAGAAATACATATCCTTTGCTTTCTTGGTTTATTTATAGGCAAGACTTGAACTTTATGCTCTGAGAGATGCTATCGCTATCTACCTAACTAATGACAGCAAGTAAGTAACTTTTTGCGTTAAATGACTAAATTATGGAAGAAATGACTGGGGGGGCATAACGAATGATTATACATGTGTATTTGAAAGGTAAAGCCATTCAGGTCATAAGTAGATGAGCCACTGATGTTCTGTGTGGAAATGAATCTTAAAGCAAAGCCAAAGTATTTATCCCCCCCCTCTTCATGGTAACATTTTGTAATTGATACAACCTGTGTAGAGTATTGCCAATTCGATCGATCGAATATAAAAAATTTGATCGATCAATTGTTTGAATCGATTGATCAAATTTTTTTATTCGATCAAAAGTAATGCTTCCCAATTCGGTAGCTTGATTCTGGCGAAGTAGGTGGTCGAATAAAATTTCAGTGGTCTAATTTGCATATTCGAAAATTTTAATTTAATTGGATCGAACTTTGAATTCTTCACGTGAATTTACTAAATCTGCCCCTTAGGGGCAGATTTACTAAGGGTCAAATTTCGAATGCAAAAAAAATGTGAAATTCAACCAGGGAATAGTGGGGAATTTTAAAAAAATCGAATTTTGAATTCAAATTTTTTTAGCGCAATTCGATTCATCGAATAGGGGAATTCGAATCGAATATTCGAACGATTTTTAAGAGATCGGTCGAATTTTTCTTATTCGTATTTAGGGAATGATCCCCATTTCGGTAAGGTTTAATATGGCGAAATAGGCGATCGAATTTAAAGGGGAAGTAATTCAACCATTGAATTTTCGAATATTCGAATAAAATGAAATTCGAATCATTTGAATTTGAATATTCAATGGTCTAATTTGCATATTCGAATTTGAATCTTTTTGAAAATTCGCTCGAATATTCGAATCCTTCATGTGAATTAATGTGAATTTCGTAAATCTGCCCCTTAATGTCTCAAGCATTTTTCCCTGCATGTGATTTTCATCAGGGTTTGGATTGTTTAGTGTGTGAGTGAAACCCCCTTTGAAAATTAATGTGTTCAAGCTCAAAGTAGTCAAACTCAACAAGGCAAACTGACACATATATCTGCATTTCAGTTTTCCAGCTTAGAAAGAAACTAGAAAATAGCTTTCTTCAATGGAGAGCAAGCCCTTATTTGGAGTTTTTCTGCAATTTCTTTTCCTAATGGAGCAAAGTACTGTATCTCTGCTTTATTTATTGCCAGTGTTCCCTCTAGGCTACGTGCCCAAATAAATGAAATTAGTATAAGTAAGATGTGTTTCCCCTTTCATTGGTTCATCCGTGTTATTAGAAACAGTAACAAGGATTTATTTTAAGGGAATATAAATTTGTAATTTGGATCCATTTTTCTTTACAGATCCAGCTTCAAGCATGCCGTGGAAGCCCTCCCTCAGCTACCAAGTGGTGCTGATAAGAAGTGAGTCATTTCAAAACACATACTGTATATATACCTTATTATTACCAGTGCCTCCCAAGTAGAGATCATATGACACATAATGTATATGACCCCTGACTGGAAGAGTGCCACAGGAAGCTTATAGATCCCTAATTAATACAGGCCTCCGCTGAAAATCACATCCCTGGCACAAATCCTTTTGTCTGATACTGTAACTTTATATTATAAACAAGGTGGGATTGTGGAAAACAGTTTTCTTGCAGAAATAGGCAAAAGACCAGACAAAAACATTCAATGAGAAATGATGTTTGAGTTATAAGTTATGCCATGTGCAGACAGGGTATACTTCAAGATTGCTCTATATATATCAGTTTCTTCATTGTTCCAAATTGAAGCCTATTCCCTATATTCACAATGTAACATAAACTACAGAAGACTGGAGCACATTGATGGCATCAGCACCCAGGTATCCGCATATTCCATCCCTTTTTGTGAAAATTACACGCCCAGGATGTGTATTAAAGCAATATAATGCATGTAAGCACAAATTGATTGGGTGGTGGTTTTTACCCCATTCATTTGGAAGCCTACTAATTCTTTACAATGGTATGGAGTATTGTTGACTGTGGCCAGGCCCGGACTGGTGGGTTAGGGCAAATGCCAGATGGGCTGCTATAAGGTGCCATAGAAAGTCAGTATTTAGTGGGCTGGTGGGGGCTGTTTGGGCCTCTATGTGAGCTGATTGGGCCTCTGTGTACCTGAAATGCCAGGGCCTATTTTGATTCTCAGTCCAGTCCTGACTGTGGCCCAACCCATACTATTGCAACGTTTCCCACCAGTTGCAGTGTAAGATATGTGACTTATTTTTGACTCAGTTCTTTGCTCTCTAGGCTGTTAGAAGAACTACTGAACGGATTCAAGAGCAGCATGCACCTCCAGCTAACCTGCTTTCAGTCCTCCTCATCTGTCAGCATGAAAACATGAGAAATGAAGAGATTCAATTTGTCTGTGGCTTTTATACCACTGTGTCAGTGCATATTATCATTACAGATCCATTAGCTATGCCTGCTTCTATATGCATAAACATGTTATTGAACCTTACTTTACTGTACTTTGCACTTATTTGTGCTTTAATATTACTTTGTGTTAGGAAGCTTGAAATAAACTTCAGCCGTTTCCTTTTGCTCAGTCTCTGCATTTTATTGTTACTGCGCCTCTTTGTTATAACTGCCATCATATTCACTGCTTCTGTGCAACTCTAACAACCCACCCAGCACATGATCTGCTCTTCCCTAGTATAAGGATTAATGAGTTTGTCAGTTAATATCAGCAAATAAACGTGAAACAGACCTTAGTGCTTAACCTATAGCAGTAATCCCAATTCAATATTACAAGTATTCTCAATATAAGAACTTCCTACCCCAAGTTCTTTATCTGTGAGCACCATTTTATTCTCCAGGCATCCCAACACTTCTGTTGAATAATCAGGGTTTGTCTGACACACTGGAATAATACAGAGGACCATCCACAGGTAGGAATTAGGCAACTAAAATTACTGGGATGTGTCACTGATGTGGCATTCCCCAAGTTGATTTTACTTTTCGCTCTCATTTTAATACTGGTTAAAATGGAAACTTGTATAGCTACACACTACAGTATATGGCCAAAAGTGCCCAACCACTATGAAATATCTCATTCTGAAACCAAGGGTTTTAGTATAAACATGTTTTTTCTTTCCTATAGAACCATGTCTTCTCTTCTGGGAAGGCTGCCCACTAGATGCTACAACATTGTTATGGGATTTGCTTCCAATCAGCCGCAAGAGCATCAGTGAGATTGGGCATTGATGTTGGGTATCAGGTTTAGGTCACAATTGTTGTTCCAGTAAAGTGTTCAGTTTGGAGGAGGTCAGGGCTCACAACAAGCCAGTTTTGTTCTTCTATCATGTCAGTACCACAACTTTGTACTGACGTGCCTTTGCTCATAATGGCATTTTCATGCAGAAAAAGGAAAATAACTTCTCCAAATTTAGTGTGGATATCAGCACAGACCTATAGAAGTTCTCCGTGATGATTAGAATAGTGATGCATGTGACAAAACATGGTTTGGCCCAAGCACCAACAGCTGGGCATATGAGCAAACCACTGTATTAAATCTTATATCTACAGTATTTGGGGTTTGACATGCAATAGATACATTTATGTTGTGCATTCCACTTCACAATAATGCAACTATTTGTCTGGGTCTGTATCCATGGGAGCAAACATTAATGTGGAGCACCGAAAATAACCACATTCATCTTGTCTTATGCAGATAAAATGGGAATTAGTCCTAAAAAAAAAAGCTGTGTGGCAGCTGGCCCCTTCTTATAAAAAGTATATGTTCCCTTTAAAGGAACAGTAACACCAAAACAATGTAAGTGTTTTAAAGTAATGAAAATATCAAATAGTGTTGCCCTGCATTAGTTAAACTGATGTTTGCTTCAGAAACACTACTATAGTTCATATAAACAAGCTGCTAAGTAGCAATGGCGGAAATTGAAAAAAGGCTATATGGCAGAGGATAAGTAATGGATAACAGATAACCTTATGTTCTACAGAGCTTATCTGCTATCTGCTGTGTAACTTGAGACTTTTTTCCTTTGAATGGCTGCCCCCATGGCTACACAACAGCTTATTTATATAAAAAATAGAAGTCTTTCTGAAGCAAACACTTCAGTTTTACCAGTGCAGGGCAACACTGCATTATATTTTTATTACTTCAAGACAATTTCATTTTTTGATGTTACTGGTCCTTTATAGCTTTGCACTTCAGCAGCAAATGCAACAAATACCATGTGAAATCCCTACAATAATATTACTCACATTTTCTGAAGTGTTAGCAAAGTTTTCTTTTTTTTTCTCTTTCATTTTATGAATAAGGTATTTCCCCCATAGTTACCGGCTTTTTCACTCTCACGTAAACCTCACATATATAATGCCATTTTGTGATCATAATGATAACTGGTGAAATATGAACGCGATTGCAAGTGCGCTGTCTTCTTCACAGATCAAAATGTGTATTATGGCATTGAAACGCCATTAGCCCATGATTCTTTTGACTCACATCTGGTTTGCCCATTGATGCAGCCACATTCATGGTGAGGGTAGCTCCTGGGTTCCTGACTTTCATGAGAAGAGGCAGGACAAACACAATGGGGCTCAGTATAAGAAAGCAGAAGTCCAGGGAGGGTGTTTTGGTCGCAAGTACCTTTTTATAATTGATGTAAATATGCACAACAATTTCATTCATTTTAGTGAAACCTACCTCAAGCTAGTATTTTATGTAGAGGAGAGTTGCTCATCCAGTAGGTATGTAGAGAGCCTTCATTGACAAATAACATCTACTAAGAATCATTGTACCCAAAATATCTGATATTTGCCTAAATGGTTGTAAAGGTCTGCACTGCAGGCTTGTTTATTGCTTTGTACTGTAAAGTAGCATCTGCGACTGCAAAGGGAGGAATGGCAGAGCAGTGAATCTGGAAGTCATGAGTAGTAGTTTAAAGGGGTGTTTCACCTTACAGTTAACTTTTAGTATATTATAGAATGGTCAATTTTAATTAACTTTCAGTTGTTTTTCATTATCTATTTTTTGCCATCTTCTGCTGACTCTTTCCAGCATTAAAAGGGGGGTCACTGCCCTTGTCTAAAAACAAATGCTCTGTAAGGCACTTCTAGTGCTTCTTTTTATTACTCGCCTTTCTATTCACGCCCTTTCCTATTCACATTCCAGTCTCTTAGTCAAATCAATGCATGGTTGCTAAGGTAATTTGGACCCTAGCAACCAGGTAGCTGAAATTATAAGCGAAGAGCTACTGAATAAATAGCTAAATAAAAATAAGATTTGGTTAAAAGATTGGGTAAATAGGCTGCACAAAATAAAACTTGTTTCTAATGTAGATACCAAAAATGTAATGTATAAAGGCTAAAGAGACCGGATAGCAACATAATACCCCGAAGACAACTTCCTGCTTTGCAGTTCTCTAACTCTGAGTTAAAGTGGCCATACACGGGCAGATAAAGCTGCTGGTATCAGTCGTTTAGACCAATTTGACAACGTATCTTATCTGCCCATGCTTCTCAATTGATATCTAGACATGATATAGATCGGGAAGGTTTAATTTTTTTTCCCCCGACTGACCCGTCAAGCCCATTGCCCTGGTCGTAATCCGATTGTTCGTCCATAGGGCCGAACTTTAGGATTACCTCCGATATAGCCCTGTCGTTAGTGGCATATCGGGGGAAAGATCCGCTCGTTTGGCGATGACAAGCTGAACTTATAGTCTATGGCCAGCTTTAGTTAGCACGGGGACCACATGGGATGTAACTGTTCAGTGAGTTTGCAATTGATCCTCAGCATTCAGCTCAGATTCAAAAGCAACAGTTATGACCCATGTAGCCCCCCTCAAGTCACTGATTGGTTACTGTTCGGTAAAGTGCAAACCAAGAGAGCTGAAAAGCAGGAAGTAGTGTTCTGCCATTATGTTACATGTCCAGTCACTCCAGCCTTTATACATTACATTTTTGCCTAATTAACTATATTAGAAACATTTTTTACTATGCACAGCCTATCCATTTACCCAGTTTTTATTTTTATACTGAACAATTCCTTTAAATTGTACTCTACATGCATCAGATTCACCAAGAATGATGTTTAATGAGAACATTTTTCACAAAACTGGAGTAGGGCTTTTGTCAACTTGATGTTATTTTCCAACAGTTTCATATCATTACATTTTCTTACTCCAATTTTACATTACTCCATTTTTGTGAGTAACCCATTTAAAGGGGTTGTTCACCTTTGAGTTAACTTTTAGTATAATGTAGAGAGTGATATTCTGAGACAATTTGTAATTGGTTTTCATGTTTTATTGTTTGTGGTTTTATAGTTATTTAGCTTTTTATTCAGCAGCTCTCTAATTTGCCGTGTTAGCAATTTGGTTTCTAGGGTACAAATTACCCTAGCAACCTTGCATTGATTTGAATAAGAGACTGGAAAATGAATAGAAGATGGACTGAATAGAACAATAAGTAATAAAAAGTGGCAATAACAATACATTTGTAGCCTTACAGAGCATTTGTTTTTAGATGGTGTCGGTGACCCCTATTTGAAAGCTGCAAAGAAACAGAAGAAAATTACAAATCATTAAAAAACTATGAAAAATAAATAATGAAGACCAATTGAAAAGTTTCTTAGAATTGGCCCTTCTACGATGTACTAAAAGTTAACTTGAAGGTGAACCACCCCTTTAAGTGTTGCTTTTCCATCTCACTTTGATGTATGAGTATCCGCCTGCTATTAATAGCTTTACATACAATATTTGCCTTATTAGTGCTCATAGTATCAGATAAATATCTGCCATCTCTTTGCTTTTTCTTTAAGCTGCCAGTTGCAGAATCATCCCCCCATTTGTACTAAAAGGCACAAAGATAATACAGAGCAATCAATAGGATGCTTGTTTTTAAACAGATGAAATGCTATTTGGAGATTGTTTACTATCTGTGATTGGACCTGTAACTTATTAACAATTATTTTACATTTGCTTAATTTTATGTCCTTACAAGCCCACGTATGCTTGGCCTCTATTGGTTGCCACTTGCTGAAGCGGGACTGGAGGGCCTGGGCGCAGAGATAGGCTCCAGTAGGAGTTGTAGTATAAGGAAAGGTTTGTAATTCATTCTAGGAGTGAGAGGCAGGATCAGAGTAGTTAGTAGAGCATCCAGATGCTCCAACAAAGATGCTAGTAAGGGTTATAACCCTCTGGTTTCTTGGCCTCCAGTATATGGACTCAAGCGGATGAGAGACCACTGTGATCTTCTCGTTACACTGAGGGTTGATTCACTAAGAGGGCAAATGCCACTGCTGGGGTGTTGTGATCATGACAGCTGAAATTGTGTAAATAACTGGTGTGAATTACATGTATTGATTTATCATCTTGGACCACCTTAGTCATCACCAGCAGGAGAAAAGAGACCTGTGTTTCACATGCTGAGTTGCTGAGAGTTTCAACTGCCCTGAAGCCAGCCTAGTACAATGAACTGGTAAGCACCCCATTCTCTAAAACCTGTTACATTAGTATAGAGATGGTAAGTGTAGAGTGACAGATGAATACCAGTAGTTTGTCTGCATGAGCAAAGAGTAAGGTGCTAGGGGTAAGAAGATGTAATGAGTGAAAAGGAGGTCACATGCAGACCAACAGTATACTTAAAGGGATCCTGTCATGGGAAAAAACATTTTTTCAAAAGGGATCAGTTAATAGAGCTGTTCCAGAAGAATTCTGCATTGAAATCCATTTCTCAAAAGAGCAAACAGATTTTTTTATATTTCATTTTGAAATCTGACATGGGGCTAGACATTTTGTCAATTTTTACAGCTGCCCCAAGTCATGTGACTTGTGCTCTGATAAACTTCAATCATTCTTTACTGCTGTACTGCAAGTTGGAGTGATATCACCCCTTCTCTTTCATCCCCACCCAGCAGCCTAACAAAAGAACAATGGGAAGGTAACTAGATAACAGCTCCCTAACACAAGATAACAGCTGACTGGTAGATCTAAGAACAGCACTCAATAATAAAAACCCATGTCCCACTGTGACTCCTTCAGTTACATTGAGAAGGAAAAACAACAGCCTGCCAGAAAACAGTTCCCAGCTGGGAAATTGACAAAATGGCTAGCCCCATGTCAGATTTCAAAACTGAATAAAAAAAATCTGTTTGCTCTTTTGAGAAATGGATTTCAGTGCAGAAGTCTACTGAAGCAGCACTATTAACTGATGCATTCTTCCCATGACAGTTTCCCTTTAATAATTAGACTGAGCACTTTTCAAGCATGTAAAAGAATTGTGAGTTGAGTCCTGTGTGACTGGTAGCCAGTGCAGGAACAGCACTTGTGGAGCAGGAGGAGAAGTGAGTCTGGTGGCAGTGTTTATGTTGGATTGGAGTGGGGTCAGTTTAGACAGGGGGAGTCCATAGATCATTGAATTACAGTTGTCTAAACAGAATACTGTATGAATAGTGCATGGGTGAGAATTTTGGTAGCGTATTGTATGACAAATGGTCGTGTGTAGGGATGGCGCGAACTTGTTCGCGCGAACATCCGCTGTTCGCGCTCGCAGAATATTCGCGAACGTCGCGCGACGTTCGCCATTTTGGGTTCGCGCATAGTTGGCGCTTTTTCTCACAGACCAGCAGATACATGGCAGCCAATCAGGAAGCTCTCCCTCCTGGACCACCCCTACACCCCCTGGACCACTCCCTTTCCCTATAAAAACTGAAGCCCTGCAGCTTTTTTTCACTCTGCCTGTGTGTGCTTGGAAGAGCTAGTGTAGGGAGAGAGCTGTTAGTGATTTCAGGGACAGTTGAAAGTTTGCTGGCTAGTAATCTGATTCATACTGCTCTGTATTGGAGGGATTTTATATTTTACTATTTTCAGCATTTATATGGCATATTTTTTCTGTGCTTCAGTGGCTGCGACTATTTTCAGCATTTATATGGCATATTTTTTCTGTGCTTCAGTGGCTGCGACTATTTTCAGCATTTATATGGCATATTTTTTCTGTGCTTCAGTGGCTGCGACTATTTCTGCCCTTTACAGCACAAAACGCAGCGCTGTGTCAACAATGGATTTTTCAGATACATTTTTGCCCTTGATCCCCCTCTGGCATGCCACTGTCCAGGTCGTTGCACCCTTTAAACAACTTTAAAATCATTTTTTCTGGCCAAAAATGTCTTTTTTAGCTTTTAAAGTTCGCCCTCCCATTGAAGTCTATGGGGTTCGCGACGTTCGCGAACCGCTCGCATATTTTGTTGCAAGTTCGCGAATATGTTCACGAATATTTTTTCCGACGTTCTCGCCATCCCTAGTCGTGTGAGGGATATTTCTAAGGTGACAGTGGCATGATTTAGTGAGCATTTGAATGTGGGGAGTGTTTGAGAGGACACAGTCAAGTGTAACTCCTAAGCAACTAACTGGATTTATATAGTTATCTTCAACATGGATAGTGATGTCAGACAGGGAAACAGACGGAAGGTGGGAAGATGAAAATTTTTGTTTTGTTTAAAAATACACAAAACGGGAGGTTGTGGGAGCACTCCAAGGTTACATAAAGTAAGTACTACGGAAGTGCAACCGATCTGGACAAATTACCTGCAAACATAAAAAAAGAGAGAAGAAATTGATCAATTCACATTCTTGGTCCCCTGTAATGTAGTATCTATGCAAGTATTTAGTCACTATATTTCAAAAATTGGGGGTTCTATTTACAAAGTTATTATAAAATGACAAGCCATCATACTATGCTAAGGTAAACCCCGTATAGTGGTCCTAAACTGTTTACCTCTCCTATACATGTGTCTTAAAAGCCGCAAGCAGCGGAGAATTAAACCTGGGGAACCAGTGTTTTGATCCTGGCAGTCTCTCTTTTGAGGCCAGGAGTCACTTATTCCAAAAAATCCTACTATGCAGGGAGGTGCCAGCCTATGAAAAACCACCAAATGGGGTTTATTTTGCAGTGGTATGGTGGATTAGTGATTTTATGATCATAACATTGTAAATAAAACTTGCATAGATACTAAACGATTAGTAAAACAAGTGACCAAAGAATGTGCATTGATCAGACCCCCTCTATTTTGTATGTCAGTTTTTTTATGTTGAATTTTAGAAAACCTAAATGCAAATACTGCCTTTAGACAATCTGTTACAAGAGCAGTAGTTTAGAATGAAAATAGGAGGGGTCCAAGAACAGAGCCTTAGGCTAAGTCCAGACGAGGAGATTCGGGGCGATCCGTCGCCGGGCGACTTTTTGCCGCGACGGATCGCCCCCGAATCTCCCGGAATAGGTACACATTGGCGCTGCTTCAAAGCGCCGGCGCGTGTTCACACGCGGCGACGCGATTTTCAAAAGCGCTCCAAATTGCCTGGCCAGGCAATTTGGAGCGCTTTTGAAAATCGCGCCGCCGCGTGTGAACACACGCCGGCGCTTTGAAGCAGCGCCAATGCCTACCTATTCCGGGAGATTCGGGGGCGATCCGTCGCGGCAAAAAGTCGCCCGGCGACGGATCGCCCCGAATCTCCTCGTCTGGACTAGCCCTTAAGGTACCCAAACTGAAAAAGGCCAAGGTGAGGAGGTGGAGCTGGTACTGGAGACTCTGCAGGATTGATTAGAAAGATAGGTGGAGAATATGGAGCAAGAGAGAATGTTTGACAGTGTCAGAGGCTGCAGAATTGCATGCTCCTAATTCAAAGAGTAGTGACCCTTTGAATTAGAAGCAAGCAAGTCATTTGCAACATTAGTAAGGGATGTCAGATCACTTCTGTTTTATGGGTTTTGTTGCAAGTTCAAATGCACAAACCTAAAATCCACAAAAGGTAGCCTATAATGAACTGAGCATTAAAATGAAAAACAATGAATTGGAAAAGTCATATAATTATAGGTGGGGACAAATGTTTGACTTGCATGGTAGCTGCTTTATCTTCCTCTCATCAGAGTTTGTGATTCTATGTAGAGGATCTAAACATTAAAGTGAAAGTTAAAGAGTACCGCTCTGTGAACCTTTTTACTATTAGTGGTTGCTGAGATATTAGCAGTTTTAGACTGCCAATCCCATTCTTTCAGCTCAACAGCTGTCTTTTCAGAGTCAAACTGGTCTAGTCCGTTTATGAGAACAAAACATAATAGGTGGTGAATACATTAGTCACCAATACTATGGGACTGAATTGTCTACCTGAAAAAAAAATACATTATAAATTTTTAACACCAGTGATGCAAATAAGGAAAAAACTTATCATTCTTTTTTAAGACATTTGGAAAATGTAGGCACTAGACAAAAGGTAGACATACAAAATATATGATGATTCCTTTTTCCCACTTGGCATTTCTTTCACACTCCCCGTTGTTTTTCATCTGAAATGCATTAAACAGTTGTGTCATTCTGCTCAGTTTCCGACTCCTGAAGGATCAAAGGAAATAATAGTGAGGCCACATCCGGGTTCATTCCGACTAACTGCTTAACTGCCTGACATAGATATTATGCTCTCTTCCTTTTCCTTCCTGTGATGAGTTTTCTGAATGAAACATCTTTTTTTTTTTTCCAATTTACTCTGAATCATAAAGCAGTAGAGAGGAGCCCACTAAATGCCATGCCCACATTTCTGTCTTTGTTGTTCATACATCCAGACCTAAGCTAAAAAGCTTTGCTTAAATGATGCCTACAGGAAAAGGTAACAAACAGAAAATGCAGAGAGATTATTGAGATCAGATTACAGTTACAGGTACAGTCCCTACAGAGAACAGGAAAGAGCACTTTATCATGCACACACTGCATACATACTGCATATAGACATATAGACACACTAAACTTTCTATACATGAATGAAATATAAGGTCCAATGTAAAGCAGTGCTGCAATATTCAATATGGGTCACATGGGTCACATTTTGGATTCAATATGTCTTGCAAAATAGATCTTTGCAGGCTCTAAATCTAAGGTGACTGGGGAATATGGAAATTGTTTTCCCCTGTTCTTCCTAAAAGGAAATCTAGTAATATCAAGTTTTGTGCAGGTCTGATAACCCATAGCTACTATTTAGGTTTGTATTTTCAATATTGATGCACTAGAACTAGTACTAAACCAGCCCTTATATAATCTGGACTTTTCATAAAAAGCTGGCAACACATTAGGTGCTACTTAGCCTGGTCAAAAACAGCTAATTTTTCACAATCCACTAAAAATAGAAAATTGATGTAAACTGCAAAAGTAGCAGTATGAACACATTCTATTTGTGTTACAATACCCTTTAAAGGCTTCTGATGAAGTGACTTGTATTGGTCACGAAATGTGTAAAGCCGTGCTCTCTCCCTTCTCTCTCTCTGTTCTTTCTTATGTGATTTTAACCATTTTTGAATCAAGATTTGAAGATTTTAAACATGGAGTTTGATTGACCCACTTTGTAGTTGGATTAATACCCTTTAAAGGGGCTGTTCACCTTCGAATTTTAGTATGATGTAGTAGGGAGTGATCTTTTGAGACACTTTTCAATTGGTTTTCATTTTTTATTTTTGAGTTATTTATTTTATTATTCAGGGTCCAAATCACCCTAGCAACCATGCATTGATTTCAATAAGAATTTAGTCCTGAATAGAAGGATGAGTAATGTAAAGTAGCAATAAATCTGTAGCACTACAGAGTATTTGTTTTTTAGATGGGGTCCATCTAAAAAAAGCTGAAAGCTGGTAAGAGTCAGAAGAAAAAGGTAAAACAAAATCAAAAGCTTTAAAAAAAAAAAGAAAAATTGAAGTCCAATTAAAAAGTGGCTTTGAATTAGCTATTCTATAACATAACAACAGTTATCTTATAGGGGAACCACCCCTTACAAATAAGTGATATTTTCCACAATTTTTGTCATGTTTTCTTGAACCTTTATAAATAGGCCCTAAGAAATGTAAATTTAATTAGGATATATTTAGAGGAAATTATTTTAACATATCATGTTGCACTTCCCTTTATGTGATTTAGCATAAAATAGCTGTGAATTCTAGACGTCTATTCACGAAAGGCTAATATGAAATAACGCATGCATTATCACCTGTTATTTTTGTTAAAGGTGAATATTATTGATTTTTATAAACAAAAAAGGTCTAATCATCATGTTAGAGTAGCATTATTTGCATCTTTAGGTTCACAGCTCTATGGAGTTTTGATCACACCAGACCCCCTAAACCCTTTCAAACTCATCAGTTACCCCTCTGGTCTCGTATCAGTTTGATCAGTGCGAGGGCCCCATCGACCAGTCTTTTCCAGAATGTGGTATTTGGGACTTTGACCCATCCAGTGCATAATTATGGTTTTCCTTGCGTAAAACATAAGAACACCTTGAAAACAGATTCTAGTTGGGTTGTGATTAGATAAGTGATCTCCAACCAGTACCTCGTGAGCAACATGTTGCTCTCCAACCCGTTGGACGTTGCTCCCAGTGGCCTCACACCAAGTGCTTATTTTTTAATTACTGATTTGGGGGCAAGTTTTTGTTGCATAAAAACCATGTGTATTGCCAAACAGAGTCTCCTGTAGGCTGCCAGTCCACATAGGGGCTACCAAATGGCCAATCACAGCCCTTGTTTGGCACCCCAAGAATGTTTTTCATGCTAGCGTTGCTCCCCAACTCCTTTTACATCTGAATGTTGCTCATGGGTTGAAAAGGTTGGGGATCCCTGGATTAGATCCTCAATTACCCCTAGCAGACAGACCTCCAGGCTTATTACTTGGGGTGCCCCTAGATCAGCAGCTATGATAACGATTAGTTCTCCCCAAAACTTTTGTATTGGAGAACAGTTCCACACCATGTGTATAAAGTTTTCTCCTAGTGATTTGCAGTGGGGGCATAGATCATCTTGTCTCTTGCCCATACTTTTCAGTTTGACCAGGGTCACATAGGTTTGGTGGAGGAACTTATAATTTATGAGCCTGTCTCTGATTCAGATCGGGAAGTCATACATTCCTCCCATTGCTCCTGGTTGAGACCAGGAATGGGAGTATGGGCTCGATCAAAGGGAGGTTTGACTGTACCTTGGAGATCTTTGTAAAGTTTAGACAGGAGTTTGGCAGAGCTGGGAGAATGGAGTGTGTTTTAGATTCCCACCTCCTTAACAGACAAGGAAAGTTAACTAGTCACCGGGTGACTAATCTCCCCCAAATATTCCTGTGTGACTCTGCCCTAAAATAGGTCTTCACTTTTACATTAAAGGGGTTGTTCACATTTGAGATAACTTTTAGTATGATGTAGAGAGTGATATGAGACAATTTGCAATTGGTTTTCATTTTTTATTGTTTGTGGTTTTTGAGTTATTTAGCTTATTATTCAGCAACTCTATAATTTGCAGTGTCAGCAATTTGGTTTCTAGGGTACAAATTACCCAACAACCCTGCATTGATTTGAATAAGAGACTGGAATATGAATAGGAGATGGACTGAATAGAATAATAAGTAATAAATAGTGGCAATAACAGTACATTTGTAGCCTTACAGAGCATTTGTTTTTAGATGGTGTCAGTGACCCCCATTTGAAAGCTGCAAAGAAACTGAAGAAAATTGCAAATAATTAAAAAACTATGAAAAATAAATAATGAAGACCAATTAAAAACTTTCTTAGAATTGGCCCTTCTACAATATACTAAAAGTTAACTTGAAGGTGAACCACCCCTTTAATTAGACATTGATATTCTGAGACAATTTGCAGTTGATCTTCATTTTTTATGGTTTTTCAGTTAGCTGCTGAAACTGGAGAGACATTTATATTCTGAGACAGTTGCTCTTCAGTTGTTATGGTTTTTCAGTTATTTAGCTTTTGTTCAGCAGCTCTCCACTTTCAGCAGCTATCTGGTTGCTTATTTATCCTAGTAACCAAAGATTCAGCGAATATAGAGTAGCTACACATCTGATATCTTAGTAAAATATAAAGTTAAGTTGAGGTGTCACAACTTAGGGTACAAAGTCTTACAAAAAGTCTAATGTTTACTCATCTGGGTCTGGGGATTTATGTATGAGTTGTATGAGAATGACTGTACTAAGCTGTATAACAGATCAGCACATTAACTTCCTGTAATTGGTCCTCTTTGTTGACTGGAAAACCTATAATGGGTCAGTGCTTTGAATCAGTCTTTATGCACCTATAACAGCAATCAGAACATTCAAAGTACTATTTAATGTGTGTGTAGGGTCCTATAGAATATGTATATGTCACATATATCGCACTGCATTTTTAAACACAGCCAAGAAGACAAAGCCAGCCATTGGTTATTTTACACAATTTTTTTGGTTTTTTTTTTTTTTTTAAATAATCAGAACTTGCATATTCCATAAGGTTTGTTTTAGAAGCAAATATCTGTCTTGTAACAGCTTTGGTTATAAAATGGGCTTAGCTAAAACTGAAATGGCAAATCTAACTGATTTTCCTACTGGTTTATCAACAGGGAGGTCTTTTTTCAAATGACCCAGTGTCTGTGGTTGATATAGCTTGTACATGAGCAGTGATGGGTTAGAGGGAACTATGCACTTTGACACCCTTAAATAATACAAACCTGTCATTTTAGAGTTAATGAGAGGTGTCAGGGTGTTACAGTTTCACACCTCTAGAGGAAATTAATCATAGAATAGATGAAATGTAGCGAAGAGTGGAAAAGTATGTAAAATATCCTTAGAAGATATACTTTAACAAGGGGTAAAGGTGTAAAGTCATTTAGGTTCACACCGACAAAGGTGATTAATACCAAAGTCTGGTTATCCAAAATAAGTACTTCTGCAGCTCCTTTATGACATTGCCAGCTTCATGCTTTCTTCTTACACAGATGCTACAGCAGTTCCCTGCTTGCAGTCAGGAAAGTCTTGACTTTTCAAATTCATGTGAGTTTATTAAAATTCCCATAAACTCAAAATTCAACCAATCAAAATGTATTAATAAAATCTAATTTTCTCAGCTCGGATGAATTGAATTAACCCAAAAACTGGTATCCAATTACAAAAACTCCATTTGAGTTTTTTTCAGAGAATGTCAGGAAGGCTGCAAACATCACCAAATTGATCCCTGGACCTCTCCCATTGACTGATACAGCTTAAGGTGGCAAATAGTCAAATTTGAGTTCTTATAGGCTCAGAGTATGATAAATCTCAAAATTCTAATTAAAACTCAAATTGAGTTTGGATAATTCACAATTCAAACTTGAGAATTTTGACCAAAAAGAATTTAGAAAATTCAGATTTTCCCTTTGACCCTTAATAAATCTGCCCCCAAGTACTCAATACATAATGGAGATACACAACTGGAAGCTGTTGGATGTTGCTCCCAGGACTACCCTATGGCTCTACAGACTTTATTGACACACATACAGTAGTTTCCCAGCTGCTGCTACTCTCTGGGGCATTAGGGAAATTCGAACTGGAGCTTTCAGCTTAGCTAGGCTAGCACTATAAACTGTGACAGCAGCAACCTTTGAGGTGGCACAAAAATACTCTTCTAGTTGTGGAAACTCTCCCCCATATGGCTGTTCTCTTGACCTGCATCTTATCCCAGCAGAATCACAGTCAGACCAGTAGCAAGGCAGCAACCAGCAGGCCACTACGGTTTAACACCAGACGTACAAGCTAGCCATTATTCTACATCCTTAGAATTCCTAATATGAAATTGTAAAGAATAGAAGGAAGCTGCTAAGTTCTCTCTTGTCTGAGCACAACGTTCGATTACCATGCGACTTCATTGAGGGTGCAGAGGATGCTGATGTAGTCTGACAATCCTCAGTTGACAACTCAGTTGGATTTATGGTCTTTTTAAAAGAACAGGGCTGGGGAAGCAAATTAAACACTCTCAAGAAAGAGTTTAGGTAGGTGGGAGGGGGGGTAGAAAACAGGATACAGATTGCCAGACTCACAATGAGTGGCATTGTGGTTGCCTTTTCCTACTGCTTCAAAGCCATGATCTGTTGGACTTTAGGTAAAGATTTTCTAGTTTTTCTGTGTTTTTGTTTGGGTTTTTTAATAAGGCATAGCTCTTGAACAGTCTAGGAGCAATATAAATCTCTTGGAAGGATACATTTGGACTACAGACATTGATCAGCATGATAGAGGTGGGCAGAATAGAAATATGGGTATAGAATCCATTATCCATAAGCCAGTAATACAGAAAGCTCCAAATTATGGAGAGGCCATCTCCCAAAGACTCCATTTTATCCAAATAATCCAAATGTTTAAAAATTACTTCGTTTTTCTCTGTAATAATAAAACAGTGCCTTGTACGTGATCCAAACTAATTCATCCTTATTGGAAGCAAAGCCAGCCTATTGTTTTTTTATGTTTAAATGATTTTCTAGTAGACTTAAGTAATGAAGTTCCAAGTTACGGAAAGATCTATTATCCAGAAACACCCAGGTCCCGAGCATTCTGGATAATAAGTCCAATGACTGTAGTCAAAAAATAACTTATTTAAAAAGGAGATAGCCCTTAATGTAATGTTAAATATAACATACCCAACCAGAAGTCTATTGCAGTATATGCAAATATGTAATTTATTGTGTTAAATGTCATTTATAAGAATCTATATGCAAGAGCTAATGTTGATCACATGACATGAACTTATGACATGACGGTGTATTGGTTTTATCTTTTGAATCAGCTTTATTCCTGGGGTAGCCCCTAGTTCACAAAGGGGCAATCCCACAGATAACTGCCTCAAAAAAGATTGAACTGTTTAGATTAACTTCAAGCGTATTCAAGAGAATTTTCTCTAGGTCAATCATCTTGCTGTTATCTGACACAATGGGGCTGAGTTCATTTTACTGGATAAATTTGCCCCAATGCAGTAACTCACGGCAGCAAATGAAAACTGTTTTCATTGTTTAACCAACAGTTTGCTGATAAAGTTAATTATCAATTGGTTGTTGTGGGTTCATGCACTGGGACCATTTTGACCACTGTTAATAGATGGACCCCAGTAAGATTACTGATCTTTGGAAATGTTGTCGTATCTTCAATATCAACTTCATAGAAAAGGCAACTTCTTAGAGAATCCTCTTGCATTCATTCGGCTGCTGGGCCTAGAGAACTAAGGTAAGTATTGACTTAAATGAGAACTAAAGCCTAACTAAATATGTAGCTAGAAAGGTTGTACATTATGTTTTATGCTTCTGTACCTGCCTAAGGCAACCACAACACTTTAGCAGGGAAGGTCTCCAAAGATGCCCCACTAGCTCCCCATCTTCTTTTCTGCTGATTCACTGCACATGCTCTGTGCTGCTGTCACTTACCTGAGCTTAGGGTCCCACTCACAATATACAGTACACATAGAATAGAAATGTCACAGTATAAGGCTGATTAGTAATTAATATGGATAATTACTACATGGCAGCACAGAAACCAGTGCAACAGTGCATCAGAATGTAATAATCAGTCCTGTAGCATCAGCTTATATTACAGGCTCACTTAATTTTCTACTTGATAATTTATGATGACCCCTAAGCTTAGCTTCTCAACAGCTGCTCATAACCCACTTAACATATGAGTGTTGCAGACACTTTCCAAGATGGTGACCTCCTGTAACAGGTTTAAAATCCTGGATCATTGCTGCTATTGAGAAGCTGAAACTTGATGCAATAAGTTCAGTATATAATAGATGGCATATTCTTTTTTAGGGTTTATGTCCCCTTTAAGAATCCATCCATGATCTTGTTAGACTACAGGTGTAACACTTATAGAAAGCTGCAATAAACTGGGAGATCTTAGTCCAGCAATGTTTTGGTGGAACAACAATGCATCGAAAGATTTAATAATATCAGTAGCTCAGCATTATAAATGCAACCCTCAGCAAATGTAACATAATATCAATGCATTCTATTCTAAAAGGTCTCACCCACTAATTCAAACGCATACACCTCCTAGTCATACTCCGATCACGAACTCCATAATCTCTTCCTGAAAGTAAACTGGCACTAAAGTCACTCACGAAATACTAATGGGGCTCATTTATAGGCAAAGGGCATGTTTGAACCTGGGCTGTTACCCATAGCAACCAATTAGAAATTAGCATTGTTTCAGACAGTGAAAGGTAGAACAATAAAAACAAACGTGACTGGTTGCCATAGGTTTCTGTCCAGGTGCAAAATTGCCTAGTGTTGATAGATGACACTTGTGGGAAAGACAGATGTTTATATAAATAAAATAGGAACTCATGACAGCATTAGTCTAGTGCTTTTAGAGCATTTCCACACTCCCAGAAACATACTGCTGCAGTTTCAATGAAACCAAAGAGCATTAGAGCAAGTACCACAAGCATAAACATATTTAAATGGGAGCTGTCTTACTGCTTCTGGATGTTGTATTGGTTACTTAGTGAAAATAATGTGAAGTATGTTAACAACATAATATATTAATACCTTCAGAAATTTCCTGAAACAGTTTTGTGTTCAATAACATGTATGTACAATTGTATTTATTGTGAATTTAATGTCACACGTAAATTGGTGTTATTAAAAATGTTATAAAATCTTTTTATTTTTACTTGTAAAAAAATACGACAAGCACTGAAAATGTAACAGCAAGAGAAATGTATCAACAACATATTACAATCACTTTCATAAAATTCTTCATTGCCGCACAAATGGGTTTATAAAGGAATAAATAAGAATTCCTAGTTTGCTCTTGCACAAAAATACCCATTATCTCTTGCCATAGGCCTAACTTACTAATGATAGAGCAACACATTTTATAAATCCAGAAACAAGATTTCTGTGCATTGACACATTGAACTGTAATTGGTCAAGGGGTCAGTCATTTCCCCATAATGTCCCCAGCCGTATGCTTTATTCTAGCTACACAAGATGAATTAAGCTCAGTGAGTCAAATGAGTCGATCTTGACCCCTGTGACTATGGTGTGACATTGCTGGCATTTGTGGTTAGGTCGTAAATAAGCCCAAAGTGCTCGAAGTAGAGGAAATTTGGTTTTGTATCTATGGGAATCAGCCTGTCACAGTTTGTTTCAAACTTCAAGTTACATATAACTACAGTATATTTATTGACTGCACACATAATTCAGTTACAACGTCTATTTTTTCATATAAAAAGTGCATATGTTCTCCCAAGTTATGAATGAATTTAGAGAGACTCACAAACAGAATGTGGATGTAAGTGAATAAAGACATTACAAGTACAGTCTCTTCAGGGGCTAGCACCCTGCTTTTATAATGTATATGTTTTTTTTCTGTTGTTCTAATATTTACTGATCTGACTCAAAATTACCTAATGTTTTAGGTATCACCCCTTATTCTCATTTTTTTTATTTATCCCTTACATTAATTTACTATTATCTGCTGTTATTACTGTCAGAGATCTAGTAGGGGGTCACCTAGTTGCCTAGGAAAATCGAAATGGATTTTCATATATATATATATATATATATA